>CM035444.1:94551399-94793899 GCA_020310875.1 Ceratopteris richardii | reverse complement strand
TGTAAAAGCTCAACAATCAGTATGAAAGCTAGAAGACACCCATGCGGATGTGTATATGCATGGACCATAGATGCAAGTGAAGGACCCCTACAACAAAGGAAGTCTTACACGTAGTGTCACAAGTTGTTGCAAGCACCATGAATCATCTCCCACTACAATGTCGGTATGACCATTTAAAATGGATTGTCGGGATGTCTTGTGACTACTGGTATGGGCATCAGTATATGGGTCAGTATAAGCATCCATAGTTTACTGGAAATTATCGATGCCACCGACACCCATTCCAACGGGTATACCGAGGCCGTGTTTTAAACATACCGGGAACCCGAGAGAAAAACTCAACATTTTGTGCATGTTTTACACTGAGTACTCCTTGCTTGTGTCGAACTTGCGCACGTGAACTGAATTGTGACCTGCATTGTCTTGTGCACACACACACACACACACAAATCTCCCTCTCTCTACACACACACACACTCTCTCTCTCTCTATTTAGATCTCACATCTTGGTAAGTGGTGGGCATAGTCTTAGCCCTTGTCTTTCTCTATGCTTTATGTTTTATAATTTCTCTTCTCTTTGATTTTGTACAAGTCTTTTGGCGTCGATTCTTTGGAATTCAACGATAGAGGACATACATTACACTTTGACGACAATGATCCAAAAGAGGGACATACCTGTAAGTGATTGTTTTATTCTCTATTTATAGAGAGAGAAAGAGGGAGAGAGAAAGAGAGATGAGATAGAGAGAGATAGAGAGAGAGAAAGAGAGAGAGGGAAAGAGAGAGAGAGACAGAGAGAGAGAGAGATGAGAGAGAAAGAGAGCTAGAGAGATAAAGAAAGAGAGAGAGAGAGAGAGAGAAAGAGAGATGAAAGAGAGGAAGATAGAGCATACATACACACACACATACATACACACACCCATCTACATGTTGAGGATCAGATCCCGCAAACACACGAACGTAGAGGATAGTACAGAAACACAATCACACAAAAATACTCAAAGATAGAAGAGACAAGAGACGACACCAGATTGGGTACAATCTACCCCCACATACTCTCATGGAAAACTCTATGAGAGCATGTGTATTTATAGGTATTTCTTATTATGTCCTGAATAGAAAATACATGAGGGCCACACTTTTAATAGCCTGTTTTTGGTTTATATACAAAAATAGCTAAAAATAACTATCTTCTAAAAATAACTTATTTTCTAAAAATACTCTTCTAAATATCTCTAAAAGTATTTGAATAAGTTTATGCATGTTCACACCCTGATGGATCTTCACCTACTAAACCAAGACACAAAACACATTAAAATCCTCAAGGCATTAAACCTTCATTCCAAATATGCCATAAAGTATAGCGTGCCCTTTAGTTGTCGAGCAACTAACCTCAGTTGATAATAATAAAATAGACATGGATGGCTAGTCACATGTCCCATCACTGAACAATCATAAGCATGTTCCATGTAAAATCACATGCATGGAGCTAGAAACCTGGAATCTAATGTGATTGTGATTGTTAAGCAGAAATCAAATGATCATAATGTGGAGTTAGTGATGTTTTGTGAATCCATTGAGATTCTTCAAGTGATTGATTTTTATATTTTACCAAATATCTATGATATTGGTTACTTAAGTGTGTAGTAGTAAGATCATAATCAAGTATTTTTTCTGTAATTAAAATTTCAACATCCTCTTCTAGCAAAGGAGGATCATCCAGAATAGGAGTGACTGGTAGAGTTCCTTTAAATGATTTCAATAGATTGATATGAAAAGAATTATGTAATTCGAATGAGAAGGCATATCTAATCTAAAAGCATTCTCATTAATTTTCTGAATAGTACGGAAAGGTCCATAATAATGTGGTGCAAGTTTGACCTTAGGATGTTGTAGAATATTTTTCACACGACTTTTAATTATTCGTAACCATACATAATCATTTTCATTAAATGCTTTAGCTACTCATTTCTTATTAACATTATGCATGTAACGTTCTTAACTCTTTTTAATGTGATCATGAACCTCATGAAGTATGGAAATATGATCTTGTGCAAAAGAATCAGCCATAGGTATGTCAGTTTGAGTGATAGACATGGGAGTGGGAAGCTTTTTACCATACACAATTTCATACGGTGCACGTCGAGTACTGGTATGTGTTGTGCTATTATATGCAAATTGTAGTAAAGGAAGTTTCCCATCCCCACAAACAAACATTTTTTTTATTAATAATATTTATGTGGTTCATATTCATTCATTTCATGACATCATTCCTACCTATGCATCTGACTTGTATTTTTCACAAACATGGAATGCTTTCAATAATTCTACCACATTTAGTGAAGATCTCTACATTTTTCATAACGGATTCTTGTATGTTGATCATGAGCTATGTGTTACACAAGGTTTTAAAGAATTTGTTATGAAAGAGATGCATGAACCACCATATATGGGTCATAGGGGCATACAAGGTACTATTTCTACATGTAAAGAATTCTTCTTTTCGCCAAATATGGAAAAGGATATTACATAGTATGTTTCCCATTGTATTGTGTGTCAAGGTGTCAAAAGACATCATGGTAAAGCATTTGGATTGTTAATGCCACTTCCCATACCTAATGGACCATGGGAACAAATTTCTATGGATTTTATTACTAGTCTTCCTACAACTTCATCACATAATGATATGATTTGGACAATTGTTGATAGGTTTAGTAAACAAGCATATTTTATTCCTCATAAAAGAAACTCTTTTTGCACCTCAAGCTCTTAAGTTATTTATTAAATGTATTTTTTGACATCATGGTTTTCGACATAATTTTATCAGATCGCAATGTTCGTTTTTGTAATCAGTTTGGGTGGCATTATTAAAAAATGTAGGCTCTAGATTTTGGGTGGTAGAGGATAGTACAAAAACACAATCACAATAAAATACTCAGAGATAGAAAGAGATTAGAGACAACACCGGATTGGGTACAATCTCCCCACACATACTCTCATGGACAACTCTATGAGAGCATGTGTATTTATAGGTATTTCTTATTATGTCCTGAATAGAAGATACATATAATAGGCCTCTTTTCTAGTGAAATAACTCATTTTGAACTTTCTGAATTTCATTGTGGGGATAATTCTTAGAATGAATAATTAGGTCATTTTATGCATATAGGAAAAATTTAGGGTTGAAAAGTTTCATTTTCTCTCTCTAGAGCTTATTTGCATCATGTTTTCTAGTCAAATTTTGAAGGTGAAGATGAAAGAATTAAGAAAAACTCTGTATGAGAGAAAGGTAGAGAAAGTATAGGAGAATAAAAGTGCTTGAGTGAAATTCTTGTGAATCATGTTTTAAGTACCTCGTTCAGGGTCCTACATTTAGTTCATTGTAAGAAAATGCCTTGATTTTACTCTCTAGAATTTTGAAACTTGCAGAGCTCAAAAGTGGCATTTGGAGGTGGATTTGGACCTCGGACGTCTCTAACACTATTGTGCACATCGAAAAATTGAATAAAAGTGTCTCTCACAAGATTAAGCTAATTCCTCACCGTTTTTGAGTTAGAGCGCTTATCTAATTCTATTTGAATCCGTGATTCTGATGCTTACCTGTCACCATGTCTAATTATGGATGTTTTTGGATATATCTTCTTGGTGTTCTTCTCCTATTTTTCATAGGTACGCTAAAGAAAGAAAGAACACTACGATCACATGGCTTTTTGCGAAAGTTTTGGAGAAACTCGACTTTTTCTAAATTTGGGGGATCGCACACTTCTTTGGAAAAGGCAACGATCAAACTCTGATATAGGGAGACCTGCACATCAATACAGAGGACACACCGAAATCTAAGAATTACATTGTGATTGAGAGTGTGATTGAGAGTGAGAGTGAGAGTGAGAGTGTGATTGAGAGTGCAAGTGTGAATGCGATTGTGATAGCTCAGGGGTGGTCGGGAGGTAGAGGCTTCGTCAAGAAGCTATTGTCCAAATCTATTGTAACCATTGATTCACATCTATAATATCATAATTCTTCCTTCTCTACATCATATTTGTTTTTACTCTTTCGCATCAGATTTTCTTTTACCTTGTGCAATCTCTGTGTTCTTCTCTCCACTCTTATTTTTGAGTGATAGAAAAATCGTGATTGGGGATAGATTGTGATTGAAGAAATGCTACAATACATGAGGGCCATGCTTTTAATAGCATGCTTTTGCTTTTTTTACAAAAATAGCTAAACATAACCATCTTCTAAAAATAACTTATTTTCTAAAAAAACTCTTCTAAATATCTCCAAGTCAAGCTTGACTGGAAATGGAATGAAAGGTAAACTACTTCATTTATCATGGGCCATAGGAGAAAACATCCTTCATGGAGAAGCTTCATGGATGCACAGATCTTGGAGGCCCAATCAGTGGAAGAGATGGCTTTTTAGTTTTTGGCTTAATGGACATGTTTAGCTTGATGTAACCACACATGGTATCAGGTGCATGGATTGTGTGGGTGGTCTTGATGAATATTTTCTTAAACTTCCATTAAAGGAAATGCATTCTCAAAAAATTTTCATGCATTTAGCTCTAGTATAGTCAAGAGTCGTTGATGAAGATCTACTCATTGCTGATTTGAGATACAACAACAAGAACGAATGGCAAACCCCTTGAGACCATACTCGGCATGTATTAGAAATAGCCTCATAGCAGCTATGTGACATCATACTTTTTCTTGTCATGATGTTGAAAGGCATAAGAAACCAAAATTTGAGTTCACGGCATAAGAAGTCCTCCCATGAAGTTGAATGCTCTATTTCTTTATGTTCTGATAGGATAAATGCTGAGCTTCTCTTGAATCTTGTCCTTATATGCAAGAATGAAGTAGAGAAATGCTTGATCAAGAGATCTATACATGTTAGCAGAAAGGTTAAGCAAGTAAAAGATCTGGAAAATATATTGGCAAAGATGTTTTTGAGGTTTCGCTCAATGCAAGCTGAATCATTCCAAGTGTTGCATTGAAAACTTGTACATGGTTATGATATTAGCTTTCTCATAACTAACTATCACTATGAGGAAATGAACAAGCACAATCTCATCAACTTTGTAGCCTAGTTTATGGAGGATATTGATAAGGACATAAGTGAGCTTAAGCTATCTGTAAATACTCATGGAAGGCTTGTTGCAACACAATTTCTAAAGCAATTTATTTAAAATGCATTAAGGTACATGTTTTGCCTTAAGATCCTATTGGTTTCCCAGATTGGAACTTGAATGTCTGTTCAATGGTGCACAAAACAGTTTTGAATCATGGAATTGGGAATCTAAAACCTCACATTCAGGTTCTGAAAATCATATCGGAAATAAGCTAGCCCCATTCTCGTATAGTCAGGCAGACATATACTCAATGAGCACATTTTCTTTTGGACATGAAGGGCACAACAGAGTATGAAGAATACGTAGTCCTAAAGTGAGAATATTCTCTACATTTGTTGAAATTTGGCCTCTATTTACCACCATACCCAGAATATATTCGAAGTTAGCAATGGAGAAGACAAAGAAAATGTTTTTGTTTAATGTCAAAGTAAAGATTTCTTCTTCAAAATAAAAGAGTCAAGTTAAATACAAGTCAAAGAGATAAAGCTCTAAGCTATGGAATCCTTTTTTAACTCATTGGAGCTTCTTGAAATGACCATGAGAATGCAAAGATGCAAAGTATTACAACAAATAAGGTTCTGATCTATTGAAATGGGAAGAGAGCAACTCCTAGGCAATCAAGCTTTCACAAAGCTCCTGCAAAAGTGGCATCAAGATGCTCTTGCTCTCATGAATGATGGGAAATACTCGATGAATTCAAGGCGAACCAGACCAAATATTAGCATGCCATAGATCCTGGTAAGGTGAGAAAATGTTCAAGTTCAGTAGGGATCTCTGTCATAGTTGGCACCTTCATTTATGCATCCACATAAATGATAAAGACTTAGCCATGTTGCAACTTCAACGCAACCTCGTATCAGACCAAGGAGAGTTTGAAACACATTGATACTAAAGAGAGTACAACCTTCAAATTCAATTGTTGGTGTTGCCAATGAGACTATGTACTCAAATAAAGCTTAGAGATCTTATCGTGTTGTAACTTAAACACAACATAGTATGCAGACCAAGGCGAATTTGAAAACGTTGATACGGAAGATGGTGCAAATTCCAAGCTCACACATTTAGCTTGAGGTTCATATAGACATGAAGTTCCATGAGAACCATTGCTAGTGGAAATTTATCCACTTACCTTTGTAAAAGTCATTTCTTTTGACAAGAGAATATTTGTAATCATGTACCCAAGAGTCATGGACTTGTTAGTTAGCAAAGTAACTACCAAATTGAAAGAATATCTCCTAGGATGAAGGATCACTTTTAGAGAGAGCCAAAATTTGAATTCAAATTCAAATCTGATTGTAACACTTATATAAGATGATTTGGAAAAGTCGTGGTTAGAAGTCCTTCTCCCCAAGTTTGTACATTGCCATTTTGAATGTGTGTAAGGCCTACATTGTATCCTACACTATCCACCCTCATAAGGCTATGATTATAAAGCGTATGACATTGTACAACATTGTTCATTAATACATACATCTACATTGTTTATCTGTGACATCTCTGTTGTTGTCATTCTTCAATGTCAAATTGTGCTGCTCATATCTCAGTCAGGTCTTCACCAAATTCAAAGATCTATAGCTTGCTGGAATCAGCTTCAAGTTATCTACATGCGAACAAATTTTGAAGCAAAGCCATTCAACCAATTTGGAGAAAACTGCATCGAAGCACTCACTGGTCAAACTCTGTAGAGGTCCTAAAAAATCGAGGGTAAAGATTTAGTTGCTAAATTGATTTCTCTATGTATGGTTCATCCTTTCAAGTGATTTAACTTGGAATCATTAGCTTACTAAGGAAATTAAATAACTCTAAAAGGAATTTTTCCAATTCCTACTGTACCGGTTGTACTGAGCATTACAAGCAGTAGGTGTTTGATCCAAAATAGAAGGTTTTCTTGGATTCTTCTATTTTGAAGAAGTTTTTTTTTATTCAATCTTTTCATACATCATTTCCAAAGTACATAGGCACTTGTATGGTGTCTTTGGAAAGCTAATAGGGCCCACATATCAACTTTGAAGTCACAAAGGACTAGTGCTAAGCAGGATTTGGTAGTACCTACTCATCACTTGGAGTGTCCATCCATCTTTCCCAATAGTGGTATCAAAGCAAAGCTAAGGTAAAATGGGAGATGCTTTTCCTTCTTTCATTGATAGATTGGACAGGAACAACTATCAAGCATGGTCTCTAAGGATGAAGACATACTTACAAGGAAGGAGCCTCTATGGATACATCTCAGGAGATGAGGAGATGCCCATATTCAGAAGCAAAGGACAATCTAAAAGGGAAGAACATGAAAGACTCAACACATGTTGTGCCAAGGATGCATTAACAAGTTCTTACTTACTTAACGCAATCTCTTATTTTCTTCTTCCGCATATTAGGAACTATAAGACATCCCAAGACACTTGGGAAACATTGTACTCTTACTTCTCTTCCAACACAAGGGCCAGGAAGAATCAATTGTGGATTGAATTCACAACTCAAAGAAAGCAACCTAAGCAAGTTATCTCAGAGTATGTGACCAAAGGTAAAGATGTAGCAGATTAGTTGGCAAGCATACGAGAAGAAATTGAAGAAGAGGAGATTGTAACGCAAGTGATCAATGGGACTAAAGCTGATGACAAATGGGAGAGCTTCACAACTACAACGGACTTGTACATGGACATGCAAATTCCAGATCTTACCACACTCATGGGGCATTTATTCACCCTTGACGCGAAGCTCAACAAGAATGGAGATTCATCGAGAGGTAATAGCTCTTTTGCCCTATACATTGATAAGAATAAGTCTAAAGAGAAAGGCAAGAACAAGAAGATAGAAGATGAAGAAACTACCTCCCAAGCCAACTATGCAGGGAGAGGTAGATCATCAAGAGGAAGGGGCAGAGGAGGTAAGCAAGGTAGGGGGAGACCTTATAGATCCTCATCATGCAATATTTGTGGTTTATCAAATCATACTACAGATAAGTTTTTTAGGGACTTCAAGAATCAGAGAGGTAGAGGTTATCAAAGAGGTGGATATACACAATCAAGAGGCACATTTAATCATCACCAAGGATACAACAACAACTACAACAACAACTACAATAGAAACTACCAAGGAGGATACAAATCTAGAAAAGATTACAACAACTACACAGAGGAGCAAGAAAACTCTCTTCTAATTATGAACATGACTTCAAAACTAGGTATCGATGATGACCATCTCTTCTACATTGACTTAAGATGCTCAAACCATATGGCAGGCAATGTAGCTCTTTTCTCTAACCTTGAGGAACCAAAGGGTAAGCATCAGGTACAAAAAGGTGATGACACCAAGCACTCAGTAATTAAAGTTGGAAATGTTAAGACCTCTGATGGGAACAAAATTATGTTGAGTAGGGTTCTATATGTACCAACTATTACCAAGAATTTGATGAGTGTTGGACAGATTGTGGAAAAAGGTTTGCAAGTTAGATTCAACCAATATGGAGCATTTGTGGAGGATCCTAAGCATGGGTTCAAGAGAATTTCCAAAGGAGAAAAGACAGGTAGACTATTCACTTTTGAACTTGAATATACAAGGAACATTGCACTTTACAGTTATAAAGATCAAACTTTTTGAGAGCTTGAAATTTGTCATAAAAGGTTAGGGCATGTAGGTGAAAGAACCTTGAAACAAATATACAGAGATCAATGTGTGCTTGGTATACCTAATGTATCCAAGCAACACATGATTTATAAATGTGGTGCTTGTCAGTTTGGAAAGTCTCATAGGTTATCCTTCTCAAGGAAAGGCTAGATGCATGAGGACTAGCTAGAACAGTTCATACAGATGTATGGGGACCAAGCAAGGATCCCTCAATTTCTGGATCAAGGTATTATGTATCTTTTATTGATAACTATAGCAGGTGGATTGTATTGTACTTTATGAATCACAAAGATGAAGTATTCAGTTGTTTTAAAAAGTATCTTGCACTTGTTGAGAATCAAACAGGGAGAAATCTAAAAAGGCTAAGGTCAGAAGGAGGAGGTGAGTAATTCTCAAATGATTTTGATGTATTCTTGCAGGATAGAGGAATCAAGAGAGAAATTACCACAAGGTATACTCCTGAGCAGAATGGGGTAGCAGAAAGAACAAATAGATTGATTGTTGAAACAACTAGGTCAATGTTAAATGAAAAGAAATTACCTAACTATTTGTGGGAAGAGAGTATATCTACTACCACTTATCTTGTAAAAAGGTTGCCATCCAAATCTCTTGATGAGATGACCCCATATGAAGCATGGCATGGTAGAAGACCTTCACTTGATCATTGGAGGATCTTTGGATGTGTAGCATATGTGCATATCCCTTCTCAAATAAGAGGTAAGCTAGACCCTAAGGCAGAGAAGTGTATCTTCATAGGGTATGATCTAAATCAGAAAGGATACAAGTTCTACAACCCCTCAAACAAAGGATTCATGGTTAGTAGAGATGTCTTTGATGAAAATGATTCTTGGTTTGATAGTGAATGCAGGAAGGTAAAATTACCTTATGAATTGGAAGAGGAATTTCCAAGCCTTACTAAAGAAGAGCCTACTCAGAATGAAGGCACCAATTCAGATGATGAAGACATCATCAACCTTGAAGAGTTCAAGGCATGGAAATCCAACGACAAACTCAAGATGAAGAAGTTGGAGGATATACCTAATCATCCAACCAAGCAATCAAAAGAGCACAAAGGGAGAGCAAGTAGCCAATCAGATATGGGTATGACACTTCCCTAGTTTCTAACCACTCTGTCTATCTTGCTAACGATTTATCAATTGAAGAGCCAACAACATATGAAAAGGAAAAGACCAAGGCAGAATGGAAAGAAGTTATGGATGAGGAGATTGAAGCACTCAAAGAGAGTGACACTTGGGAACTAGTACCAAGGAAGGAGTCTATGAAGGTAATTGGTTCTAGATGGATCTATAAGATCAAAAGGAATTCTGATGGGTCACTAAGCAAGTACAAAGCTAAACTTGTGGCTAAGGGTTTTGCACAAACCTAAGGCATTGATTATGAGGAAACTTTCTCACCTATGGCCAAAATGCCAACCATCAGGGTATTGGTAAGTGTGGCTTCATCTAAGAATTGGAACATATATCAATTGGATGTAAAAAATGCATTTTTTGTGAAGAGATGGATAGGTATGTGCTTGAAGATGAAGAGGTGTTGCAAAATCCTTCATCTACACCAGCCAAATGAACTCCAGAAGTATATGGTGGGCCCTTTTAGCTTGCCAATGGATGTATTAGACACCCTATGTACCTTGGAAGATCACTCTCAAAAAGATAGATCAAAATAGATAAGTTGGAGTTAGCTCAGAGGTGAAAACTTGCTATTCTTGGTACATACACATGTCCAGTGTTTTACATAATTCTCTGAGCACAGCAGCAATTAGCTTAATTCCTCTTAGGGAAGTCTAGGTAACTTAAAGAGATAACTTTCAAGAGTAATTTCATAAAAAATAATGAACCACACACTGAGAATGAGTTTTAACAACTGATGACATCATCCCGATTTTCACGGGCTGCTACAGTTTGAGACCAGTGAGCAGAAAAATCAACATAACTCAAAATTTAGGAGTTCAATGATTATGAAAATTTGTATGGTTATACTAGACAGTAAGGTGCATTCAACAAGCTTTAAATCACGGAATTTGGATAAGTAACCACTGCGAAATGGCTCTGACAGGATGAGTGAAAAAGTCAGGTACCTGAGAGAGAAGTGAAGATGAACAGAGCCTGTTGACTTCAAATGAACATAACTGAAGATTGCAACATCCAAATGACATGAAAATTTGTGCGCATATAGTAGACGTATAGAGCTAACTTTACCAAGTTAAATCAGTGAAAATGATGCACCAAGCTCAGAGAAAACATCTCTGCAAGCTGACTAAGAAAACTGAGAGTAATGGCAGTGAGTAGTACACTTCACAAGCATGGAAAGATGAAACCAAATAATCATGAAAATGAAAGTATATTGCTTGTACAATACAATGACTTACTAATACATATGTGTGCCTTGTAATCACACCTTGATATGGCATAAAGCTCAGCTCTTGGAGGTCTTCACATAGGTCTCTCTAACCACGACTAAAACTGCCATCTATTTATAGTTGAGTTTGGGAGGCTAACTTCCCTGAATCACTCTCCAATCAATCAATGATTGATTTGATTCTCTACCTACCACAAATCACAAATTCGTGGCTCCTCTTTCCATTCTTGATCAAGTGGACTCAACCACTTAAGATTCTCTTACTTTTACATTAAGTAAACTCTTCAAAAGTTACAAGAGGTAGTTCACAAGTGAACTTTACAAAGTCATCATTTTAAGGCTTTTTCTATGACTTTGTGGGACTCAAGCCAATACTTAGGCTTGTCATAGACTTGCTCCAACAGCTCCTCCTCAAGCCAAGTATGCTTGAGGTCTTCAATCTTCCAAGATTACCTGCAAACCAATCATAGCCTTGAATTTGCAAAGCTTTGTACCATCCAAGGCTTTGGTTAGAATATCTGCACATTGTTGATGAGTGGACACATATGATATTTGAATCTCTTTGCTTAGAACCTTTTCTCGTACATAGTGATAATGAACTTCAATATGTTTAGTCCTTGCATGAAAAATAGGATTAGCAGCCAAATGAATAGAACTCATATTGTCACCAAAAATAGTTGGAGTTCCAAACTCCAATCCAAGATCTTTGAATAATGTCTTCATCCACATAGCTTCTTGTGTAGCTATGGCAAGACCTCTATATTCAGCTTCAGTAGAAGAGAGAGCAACTGTGGGTTGCTTCTTGGATGACCATGAAATAAGCTTTGAACCTGCAAAGGTAAGATAACATGAAGTGCTCCTTCTATCTTCCTTGGAGCCAGCCCAATCTGCATCAGAAAATAGCTTCAAACCTAAATCAGATACATAAGGATAATAAAGTCCTTCATTTATGCTTCCTTTGAGATACTTGAGAATCCTTTTGGCAGCATCCATATGTTGTTTCCTTGGTGTGTGCATAAATTGACTTAGCACACTCACACTGTAACATATATCTACTCTTGTCAATGTGGCATAATTGAGACTACCCACTAGACTTTGATATGATGTGATGTCCTCTATGAGTTCACCTTCATGTGAGCTCAATTTGTGATGGACCTCCATTGGAGTACCTGCAATCTTACAATCTTGCATCTTGAATTTTGCCAACATGTCCTTAGTGTACTTTCTTTGAGTGAGAAACAAACCATGATCCTTGTAGACAACTTCCAAACCTAGGAAGTAGGTAAGTGAACCCAAATCACTTATCTTGAACTCTTCTCTCATCTGATCTTTGATCTTCTTCATACCATCTGCATCATTTCCTGTCAATATAATATCATCTACATATACACATAGGTAGATGACCTCGGAATTACTCTTTTTAATAAAGAGTGAAGGATCTGCCTTGCTTGGTTGAAAGCCTTTGTCCTGCAAGAATGAAACAAACCTGAAATTCCAAGCTCTTGGAGCTTGCTTGAGACCATACAATGCTTTGTTAAGTTTACACACATAATCAGGATAAACTTGGTTCTCAAAACCAGGTGGTTGTGCCATATATACCTCTTCTGTTATCCAACCATTCAAAAATGCATTCTTTACATCTAGTTGAAGTATCTTCCAATTCTTGGAAGAGGCAATACTAAGCAAAACCCTAATAGTAGGCATCTTTGCCACAGGAGAGAAGGTCTCCTCATAATCAATTCCCTGAGTTTGTGCAAAGCCTTTTGCTACAAGCCTTGCCTTATACCTGTTAATTGAACCATCAGAATTCTTCTTGAGTTTATAGACCCATCTTGAGCCTATTACCTTCATGGATGAAGTCTTGGGCACCAAATCCCAAGTGTTGTTTTCCTCAAGTGCTTCAATCTCTTCCTTCATTGCATGCTTCCATTCTGATTTTGCTTTGGCCTCTTCGAATGATGATGGCTCCTCTTGGTTTATGTCCTATGCTATGTAGATAGAATGTTTAGTTACTAATGAGGTGTCAAACCCATACCTTTCTGGTTTTTTCTTTTCCCTCATAGATCTTCTTAGGCCATGATGTGATGATTCTGCCTCATGTCCAAGTTCCTGCAATTTTGCTTTACCTTTAGACTTCCATGCTTTGATCTTTTCCATGTGAGATTCTTCATCATCCTCTGAGGTGTCTTGTTCTTCAATCTTTGATTGTTCTCTACCAAGCTTTGGAAAATCTTCTTCTAGATTATATGGTAAATTGACCTTCCTGCATGAATTTTCATACCATGAATTGTTCTCATCAAAAATTACATCTCTGCTTATCAAGAATCCTTTGTTGGTAGGGTTGTATAACCTGTAGCCCTTTTGATTGTTGTCATATCCAATAAATACACACCTTTCTGCCTTTGGATCCATCTTGCCTCTAACCTGTGAAGGAACATGAGCAAAAGCAATACATCCAAAAATTTTACAATGATCTAAGCTTGGTCTTCTTCCATTCCAAGCCTCATATGGAGTCATCCCATCAAGGGATTTTGAAGGAAACCTGTTAATCAAGTAAGTGGCTGTAGATACAGCCTCAGCCCATAAGTAATTAGGTAAATGCTTAACATAGACCTTGCAGCCTCAACAATTGTCCTATTCCTCCTTTCTGCCACTCCATTTTGCTCAGGAGTGTACCTTGTAGTTACCTCTCTTTTGATTCCTCTTTCTTGAAGAAAAGAATCAAACTCATGGGAGAAGTATTCTCCCCCTCCATGTGACCTTAGCCTTTTTAGTGATTTACCTGTTTGATTCTCCACAAGAGCCAAATATCTTTTGAAACATGAAAAAACTTCATCTTTGTGTTTCATAAAGAATAGGATAGTCCATCTGCTGCAATCATCAATAAAGGAAACATAATACCTTGATCCAGATATTGAAGCTTCCTTGCTAGGTCCCCATACATCTGTATGAACCAACTCCAAGAGATCTCCATGCATATAACCTTTCTTCATGAATGGTAACCTGTGAGACTTTCCAAATTGACATGCACTACACTTATAAATCATATGTTGTTTTGACAAATTAGGGAGTCCAAGTACACTTTGGTCCCTGCAGATTTTCTTTAATGACCTTTCACCAATATGTGCTAACCTTTTGTGCCATACTTCAAATTCTGTAAGTGTCTGACTACCATAATTAAAGAGAGCAATGTTTCTAGTGTCCTGTAATTCAAATGTGAAGAATCTACCTGTCTTTTCACCTTTTGCAATTTTTCTGAATCCTTGACTTGGATCTTCAACAAATGTTCCTGCCTTTGTGAACCTGACTTGCAACCCTTTCTCTACTATCTGCCCAACACTTATCAAATTCTTTGTAATGGTAGGGACATAGAGTACCTTACTGAGTAGGTTGATGTTTCCATCAGGTGCTTTGACATTGCCTATTTTCTCCACAGGATGTTTTGTATCATCTCCTGTTTGTACCTCATGCTTATTCCTTGGATCTTCTAAATCTGATAGGAGTGCCACATTTCCTGCCACATGATTTGAACAACCTGAATCTATGTAGAAAACATGCTCATCAGATTTACCTTGTGGCATAGCCATGTTCATGATCAATAATGAATCTTCTTTGTTTGAGTCTTCTGTGTAGTTATTGTAGTCTCTCCTTCCTTTGTAGCGTCCTTGATAGTTTGAATGATTGTAGTTGTTGTAGTTGCCATGATAATTGTTGAACCTTCCTCTTGAGTATCCATAACTTCCTCTATTGTATCCTCTGCCTCTTTGATTCCTGGAATTCCTAAAGCAATTTTTAGTTGTATGATTAGTTAATCAACAAATAGAACATGAGTTGGAGTCTTGGGATCTCCCCCTGCCTTGTCTACCTCCTCTTCCTCTACCTCTGCCATGTCTTCCTCTACCTGCATAGTTAGCTTGATATGTACATGCTTCATCATCCACTTTCTTTGCCTTTCCTTTGTTATCTTTAGACTTGATTTTATCCATGTATAAAGCTGAAGATTGATTACCTTTAGAGCTTTCTCCATTTTTGATAAGCTTTGCCTCTTGGGTAAGTAGTTGTCCAATGAGTGTATTGAAATCAGGTACATGCATGTCCATGTACAAATCCATAGCTGTGGTGAATGCTTCCCACTTGTCATCTGCCTTCAAGCCATTGATGACCTGCCTTACAATTTGATCTTCATCTATTACCTCTCCAATGCTTCGCAACTGATCTGCTATGTCCTTAAGCTTTGTGACAAAATCAGTCACATTTTGTTTGGGAGCCTTCTTGAGAGTTGTGAAATCAAGCCATAGTTGATGCTTCCTAGCTTTAGTACTTGAAGAAAAGAAAGCTTCAAGTGCATCCCACACTTCCTGAGATGTCTTACAACTTCTAATGTGAGGCAACAAAAAATCTGAGATAGAGTTGAGGAGATAAGACCTTGCAAGTGCATCCTTGGAGCACCATGTGCTCAATCTTTCTTGCTCTTCCTGTGTTGGTTGACTTTTGTTCCTGAAACTTGGCATAACTTCATCTCCAGCCACATAACCATATAAACTTCTACCTTGGAGATAAGCTTCCATTCTTAATGACCAAGCTAAGTAGTTACCTCTGTCTAATTTGTCAATTGATGAAGGAAATCCATCTGCCATGTTGTCCAAGCTTGCTCTGATACCACTGTGAAGAGATGGATAGGTATGTGCTTGAAGATGAAGAGGTGTTGCAAAATCCTTGATCTACACCAGCCAAATGAACTCCAGAAGTATATGGTGGGCCCTTTTAGC
The DNA here is from genome assembly GCA_020310875.1 of Ceratopteris richardii. Taxonomy (NCBI): domain Eukaryota; kingdom Viridiplantae; phylum Streptophyta; class Polypodiopsida; order Polypodiales; family Pteridaceae; genus Ceratopteris; species Ceratopteris richardii. The sequence continues at coordinate 94,777,999 of CM035444.1, read as the reverse complement.
TTGCCAATGGATGTATTAGACACCCTATGTACCTTGGAAGATCACTCTCAAAAAGATAGATCAAAATAGATAAGTTGGAGTTAGCTCAGAGGTGAAAACTTGCTATTCTTGGTTCATAACACATGTCCAGTGTTTTACATAATTCTCTGAGCACAGCAGCAATTAGCTTAATTCCTCTTAGGGAAGTCTAGGTAACTTAAAGAGCTAATGTTCAAGAGTAATTTCATCAAAAATAATGAACCACACACTGAGAATGAGTTTTAACAACTGATGACATCATCTCGATTTTCACGGGCTGCTACAGTTTGAGACCAGTGAGCAGAAAAATCAACATAACTCAAACTTTAGGAATCCAATGATTATGACAATTTGTATGGTTATACTAGACAGTAAGCTGAATCCAACAAGCTTTCAATCACGGAATTTGGATCAGTAACCACTACGAAATGGCTCTGACAAGATTAGTGAAAAAGTCGGGTACCTGACAGAGAAGTGAAGATGAACATACCCTGTTGACTTCAAATGAGCATAACTGAAGATTGCAACATCCAAATGACATGAAAATTTTTGTGCATATAGTAGACTTATAGAGCGAACCTTACCAAGTTAAATCACTGAAAATGATGCACCAAGCTCAGAGAAAACATCTCTGCAAGCTGACTAAGAAAACTGAGAGTAATGGCAGTGAGTAATACACTTCACAAGAACATGGAAAGATGAAACCAAATAATCATGAAAATGAAAGTATATTGCTTGTACAATACAATGACTTACTGATACATATGTGTGCCTTGTAATCACACCTTGATATGGCATAAAGCTCAGCTCTTGGAGGTCTTCACATAGGTCTCTCTAACCACGACTAAAACTGCCATCTATTTATAGTTGAGTTTGGGAGGCTAACTTCCCTCAATCACTCTCCAATCAATCAATGATTGATTTGATTCTCTACCTACCACAAATCACGAATTCGTGGCTTCTCTTTCCATTCTTGATCAAGTGGACTCAACCACTTAAGATTCTCTTACTTTTACATTAAGTAAACTCTTCAAAAGTTACAAGAGGTAGTTCACAAGTGAACTTTACATAGTCTTCATTTTAAGGCTTTTTCTATGACTTTGTGGGACTCAAGCCAATACTTAGGCTTGTCATAGACTTGCTCCAACATTTTTGAAGGGCTGGATTTCAAAGGAGGTGTACATGTCTCAACCTCTTGGCTATGAGGACCCAAACAAGGTAACATATGTATGCAAATTGAATAAAGCTCTTTATGGATTGAAGCAGGCACCTAGGGCATGGAACCATAGATTAACCACATACCTACAAGATCAAGGTTTTGCCATGAGTAAAGCAGATACTTCCTTGATCATCAAGAGAAGTAATTTAGAGGTAATATACCTATGTGTATATGTTGATGAGATCATACTTACAGGTAATGATGTTAATGGCATCAAACATATCAAGAACCAAATGATGAACGAGCTCAAAATTAATGAACTTGGATCACTAAAATACTTTGTTGGACTTGAGTTACTCTATACTAACTCTGGAATTTATATTACTCAGAGAAAGTACATACAGGATATGTTGAAGAAGTTTCATTTGCACGATGCCAATGTTGCAAGTACTCCAATGGAGGTAAACCTAAAACTAAGTGCTCATGAAGGTGATCTACTTGAGAACATTGCAGGTTATCAAAGCATAGTGGGAAGCTTGAACTATGCTACCTTGACAAGAATTGACATTGCTTATGGAGTAAGTGTGCTAAGTTAGTTTATGCATAGGCCTAGGGCACCTCACTTGGAGGCTGCCAAAAGGATCTTGAAGTACCTTAAGGATAACCAACATCATGGCTTGTATTTCCCTTATACATGAAACTTGGATATAAAGATTTATTCAGATGCAGATTGGGCAGGATGCAAAGATGATAGGAGGAGTACCTCAGGATATTTATCATTTGCAGGTTGATAAGCCAATATCATGGTCTTCAAAGAAGCAACCTACTGTTGTTTTATCTTCTACAGAGGCAGAATATAGAGGATTGGCCAATGCTACTCAAGAGGCAATATGGATCAGTTTGTTGTATACAAAATTGCGATTATACACTACATCTGCAAGGATTTTTGGAGATAATTCAAGTTCATTACACCTTGCAGCTAATCCTATTTATCATGCTAGGACCAAGCACATAGAGGTCCACTATCAGGGTGTGAGAGAAAAGCTATTGAGCAAGGATATTCAATTGTCATATGTATCAACTAATATGCAATGTGCAGATTTGTTGACTAAAGCATTAGATGGTACAAAACTTTGTAGGTTCAAATCAATGATTGGATTGCAGGAAGTTCATGAAGATTGAAGATGAGGACCAAGCCAAAATGTTTGGCTTGAGAGGGAGCTGTTGATGCAAATTCCAAGCTCACACATTTGGGTTGAGGTTCATATAGACATGAAGTTCCATGAGAACCATTGTTAGTGGAAATTTATCCACTTACCTTTGTAAAATTCATTTCTTTTGACGAGAGAATATTTTTAATCACCTACCCAAGAGTCGTGGACTTGTTAATTAGCAAAGTAACTACCAAATTGAAAGAATATCTCCTAGGATGAAGGATCACTTTTATAGAGAGCCAAAATTTGAATTTAAATTTAAATCTGATTGTAACACTTATATAAGATGACTTGAAAAAGGCACGGTTATAAGTCCTTCTCCCTAAGTTTGTTCATTGCCATTTTGAATGTGTGTAAGGCCTACATTGTAGCCTACAATATCCACCATCATAAGGCTATGCTTATCAAGCCTATGACATTGTACAACATTGTTCATTAATACATACATCTATATTGTTTATCTGTGACATCTCTATTTTAGTCACTCTTCACTATCAACTTGTGCTGCTCATATCTTAGTCAATTATTCACCAAATTCAATGATCTATAGCTTGTTGGAATTAGCTCAAAGTTATCTACATGCTGAAAAATTTTGAAGCAAATCCATTTCGACAATTTGGAGAAAACTGCATTGACGCACTCACTAGTCAAACTCTACATAGGTCCTAAAAAATTGAGGGTAAAGATTTATTTGCTAAATTGATTGTTGTGTGTATGGTTCATCATTTCAAGTGATTTAACTTGTAATCATTAGCTTACTAAGAAAATTAAATACCTCTAAAAGGAAGTTTTTCAATTCCTACTGTACTCGTTGTACTGAGCATTACAAGCAGCAGGTGTATGATCCAAAATACAAGGTTTTCTTGGATTCTTCTATTTTGAAGTAGTCTGTTTTGATTCAATCTTTTCATACATCATTTCCAAAGTACATAGGCACTTGTATGGTGTCTTTGGAAAGCTAAGAGGGTCCACATATCAACTCTGAAGCCACAAAGGGCTGGTACTAAGCAGGATTTGGTAGTACCTACTCATCACTTGGAGTGTCCGTCCATCTTTCCCAACAATAATAATATTTATGAGAATCTAGAAAAGGGGTTTATTAGAAACTCAAGGTTTCTTGTAGGAGCTCCTATCCTATTTATAAATAAGAAGAATAAGACTATCCGAATGTGTGTAGACTATCGTCGGTTTAATAAAGTCACTATAAAGAATATATATCCTCTACCACTCATATCATAGCTCTTGTAATGCCTTGGAAAAGAAAAGTTTTTCACAAATATTGACCTTTGAGGAGCTTACAATCTTGTTAGGATTTGAGAAGGCCATGAATGGAAGACAACATTTCAACAACATATGGACATTTTGAATATTTACTAATGCAATCTTACAAATGCTCTAGCTATGTTTTAGCATATAATGAATGATATATTTTGAGAGTATTTAGATTATTTTATGGTGGTATACCTTGATGATATCTTGATATTCTCCAAAACTTTAGAGGATCAAGAATCTCATATAAAGATAGTCCTAGAGAGACAAAGAGAAAAAGCTTTATATGCAAAATTGGAGAAGTTCTCTTTCCATCAGAGAGAAGTGGATTTTTTAGGGTACATTGTATCAGAGAAAGGAACCTTTACGGAATCTAAGAATATCAAGAAAATCCTTGATTGGTAGCCACCTTCACATGTTCAAGATGTACAATGTTTTCTAGTGTTTGCCACATTTTATAGGATATTCATCAGAGACTTTTCCAAGATAGTGACACCTCTTACTTGGCTTATAATAAATACAAAATTCTCATGGAATGAGGACACAAAAGAAGCCTTTCACACCCTTAAATCATCATTCAACACTGCCCTAATTCTAGTTCACCCTCATTCTACCAAGCCTTTTTTTTGGAGATAGATGCATCAGACGTTGCCTTGGGATCGATCGTAAATGAACATGGAGATGATGGACACCTACATCCAATTGCATATCATTCAAGTAAATTCTCTCTTTCAGAGATTAATTATGAGATCCATGATAAAAAACTTCTTGCCATAATTGACGTGCTTGATACCTGGCATCACCATTTAGAAGGAGCAGCTCATAAAGTTATTATGTACATAGGTCATAAGAATTTAGAGTACTTTATGAAAACCTGCATCCTCAATAGAAGGCAATGTGGATGGAGAAACTTTCTATCTAGGTTTTATTTTGCCATCATGTATTGTCCACGATGCTAGCAATGTCATTGAGATGGCTTGTCAAGAAGATCTTACCTTGCACTTAGAGAAAGGAAAAGAGGATTTTGATCAATAGGAGAGTGTATTGCTCAAGTCTGAACATCTTTAGTTAGTAGCCATCTCTTCAAACCATCATGAAGATTCAACATTGACTCATTTGGTTCCTAAGGCTCTATCACATGATGGATTGTTTCTAGAAAGGAAAATTCATGAAGTAAACGAGTTCTAAGAAAATGGTGGGTTACTATGCTATACCAATCTATTGTACATCCCTTGAGGAAAGCCTAGGATCCATGTACTCTAGCAACATCATGATAACCTTGCAACATGACATTTTGAAGTGAATAAAGTAATAGAACTCATATCACGAGATTTTTGGTGGCCTCAAACTTGGAAGGACGTCAAAGAATATATACAAACCTATGACCCTTGCAATAGATCTAAGGTACTCAGACATACTCATGGCCTCTTGCAACCTTTACCTATTCCAGAGAGCACATGGTCTTCCTTATCTATGGATTTCATCATAGATATAACAAGATCAGATAACTATGATGGCATTCTTGTCATAGTGGATATATTTACAAAGATGGCACACTTTGTTCCAAATACCAAGACAATCATAGGTGCAGCCACTTCTAGACTTTTTCTCAGATACATGTTTCGGCTTCATGGAATGCTTGATGATATTGTTTGTGATCAAGGTCCACATTTCATATCTAGCTTTTGGAATAGTCTATGCAAGCTCCTTGGTGTTCATGTAAAATTGTTTACAACCAATCATCCATAGAATGATGGACAAACAAAATGGGTGAATCAAGTCCTAGAACACTATCTCCATTGCACCATAAACTATAATCAAAATGATTGGTTCAAGCTTTTACACTTTGCATATTTTTCCTATTAAAATAGTTTTCATACATGTACCAAGCTAACTCCCTACTTTGCAAATCATGGACAATATCCAAGGATGGATGTACGACTCTAAAATCATGTCAAGAACCCAACTTCCAAAGATAAGGCCCAGTACCTCATGGACATTCACAAAGAACTCAAGGAAGAGATCCATAAAGCTCAAGAGCAGTATAAGTATTATGCAGATCAGCATCATGTTCAAAATCCATCCTATAAAATTGGGGATAGATTGTGGTTACTCAAAAATAATTTGAAAACTTCAAGGCCTTTTGCAAAGCTAGACCATCAAAGATTTGGTCCTTTTATCATCTTGGCCAAGATTAGTCTAGTCACCTTCAAGCTCCATTTACCAAGTACCATGAGAATACATCCAGTTTTTCATGTGTGCATGTTCAAACCATATGAGATTTCACCATTATGGGGGGGAGAGAAGCAGTCCTTCACTACCTATCGATATTGATGATCATAAAGAATTCAAAGTCCAGCATGTACTAAATTCAAGAATATCTCAAGGAAGATTGGAGTACCTTGTTCATTAGAAAGGGTGTGACATGAGCGATTGTACTTGGGAACCTACAGAAAACCTTCAAAGAGAACCAATCAAGGTTCAAGAATTCGTGATGGTTCTTACTGGAATTTCTTGCTTCAGGGAGTAGTAATGTCATGGACAAGGAAACCATCTCAAACCTCAAATTCCATGTGACTTCTATATCTCATGATTGGTTCAGAATTTGGAGAAATCAATCCTTCCATTGTGTCCAAAATGTGACAAAACCCTAAGATCCTTTGTCTACTTGCTAAATTCTAAAATCTATAGGTCCTGTTTGGATTGCCAACATCATTGATGACATCATCAAGTCATGTATTGGAGTTAGGAAAATCATAGGAAGCCATTCACCAAGAAAGGATAAATACATGGAGACCTTCTAGAGCTTTTCCACATAAATTTTTAGGAACCAAGAAAAGGACCGTCAATCTCAAGATGAAGGTATTATTTTTCATTCATATATGATTGTATCAAATGGACTATTTTGTAGTTCATGAAGCCTAAGGATGTTGTGTTTTCATGCTTTAAGAAATATTTAGCTCTTATGGAAAATCAAACACCTAAAAACCTAACAAGAGTAAGGTTAGATGGAGGGGGAGAATATGTTCTCCATGGATTTTATTCCTATCTCCAAGATAGGGGAATCAAAAGCGAAATCACTACTAGATACATGGAGGCTTCAAGGTCCATCTTGAATGAGAAGAAGATGCCACACTACTTGTGGGAAGAGGTAGTATCTATTGCTACATATTTGATACACTAATTACCATCAAAGGCTCTAGATATTATTGTTGGTGCAATTAAGCCCAAGCCTACATACTTGATGTATACACACACAAGCTTGATGTAATAGCATGTCACTTGAAAAGTCTCATATGTACAACCTCTTGTAACTTTGAGTATAATTACTCTTATTAAAATTAAAGCAAACCCACGAGGAGTTAGGAAGCATCAAACTCGTATCACTTGGTAGCTAAAATCAAGAGAGAATGAGTCCTATACTTTAGGATGACTTTTAGGTGCAGATTTGAATTCAAATTCAAATACTTGGCTCCAACACAAAGATATAAAACTAGAGGAAAAGATCCCGCATGTATCTCGAGGTTTAGAGATCATTCCTTTGTACTTTCATTGTGAAGAGGAGCTCATATTATAGCTCTCTCATCCTAGACTCATTGAGCAATGCCTTATTGACAATGATCGTGTAATTGTACATGAGTTAATCTATACATGTTCATTACTTCCTACTCTCATATCTCTCTCATACTCTATCAAAATAGTTATCTTGTATGAATTGGTTCTCACTGTGTGGTGCATCATTTTGCATGCTACAAAGCATGAAATATTCAACATACTATCTACTATGATCTTACAAAGTTTCATTCAATTTGGTTCTTGAATTCGTTAGATATCTATTGATTAGTGCTCACTGGTTTATGACTGTGTAAGCCTATAAAAGCCGACATTGAGACTCTACTTGCTAAACATAATTCTCTGCATATAGATCATCATTTTAGATGATTCCACTTATGAATGGTAGCTTGTTAAGAAAATTAAATATCGCTAAATGGAATTTTACTAATTACTGTTGTACTCAAAGAATTAAGTGAAATACTGAGTAGGTATCTCAACCAAAATACCAAGTCTTTTGTACTAGATCATATGCCTACCTACCTGTTTTGATCCTATCATTTGGGCATCATCTTCCAAGCAACAGATATGATCATTTATGCTTTTTAGCTAGCCAAGTAAGCCCAAAATACTCTCCAGCCATCAGTTGTAGCAGGTGTGAAGCAAGATTTAGTTTCACCATCTCATCTCTTGTGATTATCCACCATCTCTCACAACAAGTATGACTTCATATGAAGCTTGGAATGGAAGATGAGCAAGCTTGGACCATTGCACGATCTTTGGGTGCATTGCATATGCACACATACCTTTTTAGATAAGAAGTAAAATAGACCCTAAGGTAGAGAAGTGTGGGTTTGTAGCCTATGAGCTTAATATAAAAGGGTTATAGACTATATAATCTCAACGATAAAGTGCTTTCCAATATGCTTGGTTCTAGCATGATAGATGGGATTGGATACTAGATGAATTCTACTCATATTGCCAAGAAAAACTAGATATGTGCCAGCCTAATTATTAAGCTAGATTAATAGCTTCTTATTCCACAGTAGCTCACATGTGACTTCAGCCAAATATTTATGCTCAGATAATGCTACCATGGGTGGCTTCTTTGAAATCGATGAGATGATCTTGCTACCTAACATGACTACATAACCAATCCAGAGTAAGCTTTGACCTGCTTATCATCATCAAATGAGTTAAAAAAGCATTCATTTAGAGCAGCCTTGAAATACCATAACATTCTTCTTGCAACTTGCATGTGTGTAGTCCTTGGACTATTCATAAACTATGATAGCACTCCAACTCCATATGCTATGTTGGGCCTTGTTATTAAGGCATAATTGAAAAAGCCTATAATAGATCAATTAAAAGTTATAACCTCTAATGATTGTCTACCAACGAAGCTTAGTGTTACATTAACTTTGATGGGATTTGAAATAGGCTTGCCATGTAGCATCCCAAACCTCTGAAGTAGGCCTAGAATATACTTCCTTTGTATGAGCATAAAACCTTCTTCTTTGTATACAACTTCAATGCCAAGGTAATACCTAAGATCTCCAAGATCAGACATCCTAAAATCATATCGAAGATTTGCTGTGATCTCTTAAATGCATTTTCTATCATTGCCTATAATGATAAGATCATCTACATACACAACTATAGACTACAAACTCTCCTCTTTGTTTCATGAAGAGAGATGGATATAATTTGCATTAATTAACCAAATTTAATCAAATAATCCACCAATCTATGGTTCCAAGCCCTTGGAGCTTGCTTTCGGCAATAAAGATCCTGTTCAAGCTACAAGCATGATGTGGAAACTTTTTATGAACAAAACCTAGTGGTTGCTCCACATAACCTCTTCCTCCAAGTCTCCATTGAGTAAGGCATTCTTGATATCCAATTAGAAGAGCTTCCATCCTTTGCTTGCAGCCATTGCAATGTGCCCTAATGGTACTCATCTTAGCCACGGGGCTGACTGTCTCTTCAAAGTCCACTCCATAGATTTATGCAAAACCTTTGGCCAGCAATCTTGCTTTGAACCTCAAAATAGATCCATCTAAATTCCTATTAACTTTATGCACCCACTTATTACCTATTACCTTGATGTTCTCCTTCTTGGGAATGAGATTCCATGTTTGACTCTCTTAAAGTGCTTCAATCTCTTCTTGCATTTTCTCTTTCCATTCATTGTACCTGCTTTCATCTTCATAACAATCGAGCTCATCATGTTCTACTACTTTGGTCATATGTGCATAATGAGTTTCCATGTAAGAATCATAAGTAAAACTTTGAGTTCGATAATTAACCCTAAAAGAACTACTTCTTTAGATTTAGGAGGAATCTCCTTTGCCTTGGATACTTGATTTGTTTTCTTTGATGTGGTTTCTTTCTCCACCATGTGTCCTTCATCATCTTCAACTTCATTACCTTCTTCATCCAAATCTACCAATGTTGCTTTTCCTTTGTTGATTGATTGTGCTTCATAGCTTGATGATGATCTTCTCCTCCATGGTGAGATCATTCTTGAACTATATTCATCAATGGAACTCCTTGGGCCACCTTGCTCTAAGACGATTTGTCCTTCATCATTTCCATGCTTTTACTCTTCATATTCTTGCATACAATCATATTCCTTATACCAAGGGCGTATCTCATCAAAAGCCTACATCACTTGAGTCCTAAAGACCTTTGTGTTTGGTTTTAAGCACATGTAACCTTCATGATCATTTGAATGTCCTAGAAACATACACTTTTCTACCTTTGGTTGTAGCTTCTACCTCAATTTGCTTGTCACATGTACATTACACATACATCCAAATATTTTCAAGTGGGAAAGATCAAGTTTCTTACCATAATAAGCTTGATATGGTGCCATGCCATGGATCCCTGAGTTAGGTGCCCTATTGATAAGTTACATGGTGGTATTTGCTACATCACTCCAAAACATGCTAGGTACATTCATCTTCTTAAGCATTGCTCTAGCGATCTCCGCAATGTACCTATTCTTTCTCTCTACTACTCAATTTTTTTGGGGTGTGTACCTACATGTTACTTCCTCTTGAGGCCTTCATCCCATTAGAAGTCAGAAAACACATTGAAGAAATATTCTCGTCCTCCATCTGACCTTAGCTTCTTGATGTGTGTAACTCTTTCCTTCTCGACCATTGCCTTGAATACTTCGAAACATGTAAAGAGAAGTGATTTGTGTTTGATGAAATAAACCCAAACCATCCTTATGAAATCATCTATCAAACTACTAGAGTACTTGTTACCTCAATTGGATTGCTCTTTGGTTTGCCCCCTCACATGTCTATGTATCAACTGCAATGGGTGTTGGCTTATGTAGCCGCTCTTCTTGAATGGAAGTCTTGCTTGCCTCCCTAACAGACAAGATCCAAATATATGCTTCATAACTTTTCCTTGGAAGTTTTGAAGCCCTTCAAAAATCCTCTTGAATTGCATTTCTTTCATTCTTTCTATGTGGATGTGACCTATCCTCACATGCCCCAAGCCAACTTTGGAATTTGCTTGTTGTCAAATGTGAAGTAGACATGTTGAGTGGAATGAGATTTTACCTCCAAAGTGAAGATTCTTCCTTGCTTCCTTCGTGTTGCTATGACCTCTTAATCATGCTTAGGGTTCTCCTAAAAGCATCCGCCTTTGCTAAACTTTATTTGACAACGTCTTTCAACTATCTTCCCAATGAAGACCAAGTTGTTTGTGATGGTAGTTACACACAATATATCCTTGAGACATCTTCCTTTCTCCTTGTCATCCAAAGCTACATCTCGAACATGGGAAATCTCATGGGCTGTATCATGACCTATTTATACATGTTCTTTACATTTGGGAGCATTTAAATTAGAAAATAAAAAAATCATTGCAACTCATGTGGTTCTGACATCCACTATCAATATATCAATGTGTTACCTACTTTGTGTGAACTCCCATTCATTTGTATCATCAAGACATTATCATTTTTTTAACTTATAGAAACATAATTACATTGGCCTTCATATGAAGAACTTTGATTATAGATCCTTTGGTTTTGTCCTTTGTAGCAATCGTTAGCATAGTGGCCCAACTTCCCACATTTATAGCACCCTTCTCCATGTTGATTCCTGTTTTTTTAATGTCTTCCTCCTCTTCCTCTTGTTCTTCCTCTACCTCTTTGGATGCGGTGCCTTGTCCACATCCTTGATTGCTTGAATGATGTTTCCTTCCTCCAAGTCTTCCTTTGCCCCTATTTTGTCCTCATCTTCCGTTGCCCCCTTGATTATGTGCATAAAGAACTCGTGCATCATTGCTTGTAGTTTAGTCTCCACTTATGTTCATCTCTTCTATGAACATGAGAGCAACCAATTTCTCAAACAATTAGGGTGATCATCCATCACATATATTGTAGTGGTAGAGGGTTTCAAGCTCTCATCATCCCTCAAACCATGGAAAGTACAAGCTACAAGAGCTTCAATGTCTACACGGATTCCAATGGATCCCAATGCATCTAACACTTCCTTGAACTTAAGTATGTAGTCATTTATGCTAATTCCTGAGCTCTTCCTAAGGATTTTGAGCTTATTCCTGAGTTTTATATATTCCTTGCTTTGGTGTTTGTTGAATAAAGCCTCTCAAGTATCTCCCATATCTTCATGCTTGAATCCAAATCTTGGATATGACCGATGATGCTATTGCTTATGTGTTGGGAAAGGATAAAGATAACCTTCTTGCCTCTTTCATTACATTCTCAAAAGGCCCTTAACTCATCATTTGTTGGATTTTCATACAAACTAGGTCTTGGTTCACTAATCAATCCCCAAAGCTCCTTGCCCATACAATAGTTGGAGCCCTACATCTCCATGGTTGATAGCTCCCCTTGTCTAATTTTCTCATTTGAGTGATGAAGTCTCCCATATCTAGTCTTTGCACTTGATCTAGCCCTTGGCTAATGCTCCAATGTGTGTAAAATGCAAAGGAGGCTACGAGTTCCCTTTATCAAAAGCCTTCCTTAGATTGACACCTTGCACACTTGAATGTTTATGTAGAATAGCTCCCCCTTAATGTGAGCTACTTCCAACAAGCTTATGTTAATGCAAATCTTCAACCACTAGCTCCAAGAGGAGTTTTAGGTTGTATTGGATGTCTATAAAATGCCAAAATTCTCTTATACCACTCTTGGGGAAGGTATCTCGACTCCTATGCAATGAAATTATTTGAATGACCTCGATAGGTACCCTTTTTTGACCTTCGCACACCAAAATTGCTCTATCATTGATGACATGCAGAGAACTCTAGCGATCTTTTGTAGACTTGTAGTAAAAATCAAGAGCTTTCCAATAAAACAAATTTCACTCCTAATGGATGGCTACAATTACAAAAAAAAATTCTACAAGATGAGCCTGTTGAATGCTCACAATAGCTATTCAAAAAGAGACCTTACTTCACTCCAACAAGCTTTTCTCAGAGATTAATCAGAGAATGAATCTCAAAATTGGCTCAACTTAAGAGAACTGTAAGGGCTAACCAATTAAACCAAATTCATAGCAAATGGACATTTGAGTGTTTTTAAAAGAACCTTTTATCTGCAGTTATAGGTGCAAAGTTATTATTTTACCTTTCCCAAGCCGGGCCAGCCATGGTATGCAATCACCCAAGTAAAACACTCCAAGCAAGAAGAGCACATCCTCATACTGGAATTGAAAAGTGATTTGACTTTTTGTGTTTATTTGTTCTTGGTTTACTCAAGAGTAAAAGTATGTAGCATTATTGTCGCCATTATGAGATGATCCGTTACACGAATGTTCAGCTTGAGGTCATCTCCTGATTCTGAACAATCAGTCACCACCAACAAAGCATCTAGAAATTCTGAGTGATATCTCTTCACTATGCACTCTTTCGTCCTCTCACCTATGATAGCTTGAACTATGGCATCTGTTTGCTTTTTGACAGCCTTCATGCCCTTTAGATATCCATGTGGATCCACCTAGGCGAGCTCTTTGAGCGATGCCTGCTTTTAAAAAGCTTTGTTCCCCTTCTTTTGGATCAGAAGCTCCCTTCCAGTAGTACCACGAGTGCCTTCTCACGAATCTGCCCAAAAATGGAAAGGATACGCAAACCCTAACAACATGTCTCCTCCTTTCATATCTTCTATTTCTTAGTAATATTTTCTTCAATTTGATTTTTCCCCCAAGTCTCCTCAAATATTCTAGATTAGCTAGATGGTTGGTACCTTGTTCATATGACGGTCCTTACTAGCAAGCTTTTCTTGCATCTTCTTTAGATTTGAAAAGAGATAATAGTAAAATATATGGTTCCCCTCAGTATGCTTAATATCAAATCAAAGGACATCATAAGGGAAGTGGTTATCATCAAATCCATCATCCACATTCTAAACATCTGCTTCATCTTTATAATTCTAGTGAAACTGGTCATAAGCTGTTGCAAAAAAAAAAAAACCATGGCATAACGGGTGGCCAAGTGACATTGGTGTACTTACCATAGAAAATGTTATTTTATGAATTAATCCACCACAGCTGGTATCTTCTCTGCTAGTGCAAAGGTCGTGCACAACACTTAGTCTTCGAAACTTGACCACATCCACCCCCACTAAACATGTGCATCCTCCGGATGTGCCAACATCAATTTCTAATCCTTGCTCTGAAAATCTTCAACGAAGTGAAAGCTAGGAAAAGAAAGCCTTCAATAGTTTCTTCCTTCTCACTCTGCATTCTTACTCTGCTTGGGATGTGGTGAATCTTGTGCAGATGTAAGACCAACCTTTGCCCAAATTTCTAGCTGCAACGCTTTCATAAGATTCAATCAGTTTTTGGATAAATGAAATAATCATGGACATTATCAAATCCATGTGCTTATATTTCTCTAGATGTAACTTTTGGTGGTTTTAAGCCTTGTTGTGATAGAATGTGCAATTGCTGCTATTCTTGCAGTCTCACCACAACCACCATGACATTTTGGGCACAACCAATTATCATCAGCAAGCTGGACCTCAATTTCTTCACCATGTCGATTCTAGAGACAAGAACCACAAAAATGGAAGCACACAAGTTCAACATAGAATCGTTTTCTCTATAGTCTTTGCAACCAGTTTCCCAGCACATGACAGATAACCTCGAGAACTAGCAATACCACACTCGACATCCAAAATAACCCGAGTTTGATTACCCCAAGAAAGATCTGGTATTCATCTTTGCACCATTCTCTCATCTCAAGTATTAGTATACAATATTAAAAAACTATCGGTGAGTTGTTCTTTGCTGACAAAACTCCAAAGTCATGGTTGAATCCATTGAAGAATGACATTTTGAATGGATTATGTGCATTCAATATAAATAGGAACCTCTGCACAAACTTGGGCTCCAGAAGATGGGTGCTTCTCTCTATCTGTGCTCCTACACTATGTACAATTGAATCAATTACTTTGGAAAGAACTTATTTCAAAACGTGGACTGCAATTTCAATCTTATTTCTTGGACTGCCAATAATCCTTCATCTTTACTTGTGTAAGTCATCCGTTCATCCCAATGTAATGCAACAACAAGGGTTTCAACTTCTTCAATGTTCTAAGCCTTTTCACAAAAAGTTGCCCTGCCTTCAGACCTCAAGTGTGTGTCCATCTCTGCTATAACAACCTTAATACTGCATCTATTTTTTACTTTTTCTAGAAGATGATTCACATGAAGAAAATCCTAAGTCCTTGGATATGAAGTGAACAACTCACACCAATCATGGTATATTCCAAAGAGAGCACTCTCAAAAATAATTGGTAGAGTATCCACAACATCAAATGGTACAACATTCATAACCCACAACTGTTTTATGCCAATGCAGTAGCAAAACCTCCATAAATGGCCCTCATATCCATCACATTTCTTATTCTACTCCATTCTCCTCCGAGGTTAAAATACGGATTTCTCACTATATGTTGCCAATACTCTGTACTAGCTTGGAAATCGGCTCCACCTTGCTTACCATACACTCCTTTTTCCTTCTCTAGCCATGTTGGTGCTACCGCTGTTGTCAAGATTTTCTCTCCTCTCTCACTCATGAAGGCCTACACGAAACACATTCGGTGAAGGTAGCCAAAATTCCCTGAGAAGTCGAAGATGCATCAAGGATGTCAAAGGGAGTTCACATGCAAACTTTGGAAGGAATCAAGCAAATTTAGGGTAGTGGCCAAAGCTGGTCAAATTTGGAAATTCAGGCAAAAATTTCAATATCTTCGAATCACATGAAAATTCATATACTTGTAAAGCCTATCAAAGTCAGTGCATAGCCTGAATTGCACATGTAAATGGATTTTCTAGCACATTGATATGCCATGTGCATTTTGTAAAAAATGTATTTTTTCCACTTAGACCCTACAAAATCTTGTATAGGAATTTTTGTTAGCCATATGGTTTGGCATGCATAAAGAACATATGTGGCTACATAATTGTACAAACTTTCAAGGCTATCAGATTTTCCTAGACACCTTAATGCCATCTTGCAAGCTTCCAAATGTAGTCAAACTTGTATAAGGGAGATTTAGATAAAAGTTTTTTCTCCATATTCGTGAAGGCGATCTTTGGAAACATAGTCCTACAAAGTTTCATCTTCATCAAAGCCTTTTTGGAGGGTCAAAGAGCACAAAATCCAGTTTTCAAGGTCACTACAGTTTCCTAGAATAAGAAAATTGAAGGCTTGAAGGGCTGCCACATGGCAAACAATGATTGAACCATGTTGTATGGTCAAGATGAGCTCATATTCAAGGGTGGAGATGCACTAAAGCATAAAGCAAGGAGGATCCACGAGTTTTTTCACCGGATAAGCTTTTTTTGATGATCAAAGATCAATAATGCAAAGTTTCTCTAGAAATAGTGGCTTATCTTATCCAAATTGATGTTAGCACTGATCCGATGGTCCGGATCAGCCCTAGATCCAATGGTGGAGAATGAAGGCACCTAAATTTCACTCCTTTACACTAGATTTGATAGAAAGAACAATTCCAAGCCATTGATTTGATTAATCAAATGGTTGTAATCGAAAGTAGTGATCCTAGGGTTGAGAGTTGATTTCTCTAGATCCAAGGGCCGAAATTCATTCAAAAAACTATATAAACCCCCCTCCAAACTCCTAGAGCATGATTGTTAGGCATCCATAGGGCTCTTGCTAGCTTAAGGTTTCCTTGAGACGATCACCCTCGGTTGAGCGAGTGAGGATCCAAGGTGGGCTAGTATGAGTATAGTACCAAGTTTCAAATTTAAGTTAGAACTCCAATCTAGGATAGGCTCTTGAAACCAGCATCTCTATCTTGGCTCACCCTCGATGCAACATGTGAGTGAGTTAGAGCTGGTTTTAATGAGTCTTAAATTTCTTTAGTTAGACGTTACGAGCCTAGGCATACATAGGGTCAATGAAGTGGAACTCATCTTCTTATGTGTGACATTCGTTTGAACTCTCATGGTTTGAGGGTTGGAACTGCCTTTGATCAGTAGAGTGCTTAGATTGACATATCACGACGATCTTATACATGTATCTTAATTCAAATCCTTTTAATTCAAGTCACTTGTCACTTGTCACTTGTCTCTTGTCTCTCAATCTCTTAACTATTTTTACATGTCTTCTATTTTCTTCTATGTGTGAGAAGGCTCCGCAGTATTGCGTTGAACCAGTGAGGATGTTTCATTGAGCTTATGATTAAACTCTATCATCATAATTCACTTGCATGCATATAATCCATACATACCCATACATATTGATTAGTTTCTCAAAGTGTATAAGAAGCTCCAATATTGGAGCATTCTTCTTTTTGAAACTGATTTATGTATAAGGATTCCATCTATTCTTGTCATGCATACATATCATCCAAGAAGACTATGCATATGGATTATAATTAGGAAGTGTTTAAGAAGCTCCTTCAATGGACCATTCTTCTTTCCAAATTTGATTCGTGTGTATGCTTCTCTTTCATTCTTATCATTCCTGTTCATAAATCTAACTTTCACTCCTACATTTCCATTCCCATAATCATTTCAACATCTCTCTCTTCTCCATAATCAACAATAATTTCACTTTCACGTCCTTAAACCTTCCAACATTCATTAGCTTCATGCACCCTGTGTGTGCCACGACCGGACCTGATCCATCCAGATTGCGATCACCTCCACATTTGAACCTGACGTGAAATGCTTCGTGGAATTTGCTTCTGATCTTGTTGGGAGGTTGTGATCCATATTTTTTGTTTCATATTTTTCATCCTCATCATTCTTGATTGTTGCACTGGATTTCTCACAATATCATGCACATCTTCGTCGTGAAGTAAATGCATTTGTGAGAGATCTAGAACATCGTGCATCACTTGCTTATTCACATAAGATGGAGGAAGGATTCAAATCTCTTATTGTTGAGAAACAAGGCCAAAGAATAGTCTCTTCTATGTTGAGAGAGAAGGGAAAATTCAATGGCATCAACATCACAAGCTACTTAGATTTGTTTGAAGAGAAAGCTATGATTTTTGGTATTCCCGAAGATCTTTTGATATCATTCTTTGAACGAATTGTTGATAGCTCTATCATTAACCGTGTCACTCAATATGATACTCTTCCTTGGAGTGATTTTAGAAAGGAGGTGCTCAAAGAATTCTATCTTGAAGATTATAGCCAACGTAATCGGGATGGATTCTTACGATGGGTCAATTCCCCAAAGCATAATAGCTCTATTACTCACTTACAAAATGAGTATATTAGACGCTATGAACAGCTTCTTGATAAGGATAAGATAACTTTGGAACTTGGTCTTGTGATCAATTTTCTTAAGCTTCTTCATCCTGAAACTCGTAGGGAAGTTGAACGGCAATTAGAAGAGCCAGATAAGCGCTATGGTCTTACTGAAAATTGGCAAAAAGTGTGTAAAGTAGTAGAGGCCATAGCCCATAGACATCAGAGACAATCCATGCTTTATGAGCAAACTAGTCTTCCTCAATCTAGAATTCCACAAACTAAGGAGCAAGTAAGAGAACAATCCCATGCTATGCTTTTTGACTCTACTTCTATTCCTCAAATGATGGATCCTACTCAAGGTTTTAAAGTAGAGCCAAATAAAAGTGTAGTTGAACAATCTCAAGTGGAAATTCTCACTAAGCAAATGGAAATTCTTATGCTACACAATCCAATTTGGCCAAGACTATAGATGCTTTACAATCTAATTGCACCAAAACTTTCCAAAATCAAATGAACCCAATGTCTTTTCAAGAGCCTAATCAACATGTTATAGCTACCAATCAAAATCGACAAGTAGCTCCTACTCAAGCATATGAAGTTCCTCCAATGCATAATCCTTCAATGCAAAATCCTCATCCTCATGTGCAAAATCCTCAAATGTATCAAATTATGTATCCTCAAGCTTCTCAAATAGCTTTTCAAAATCCTCAAAATCATCAACCGTATACTATGGAAGCTCCTCTTGCACTTCAAGCACCACATGCTGCTCTCCAAGATCCTCAAATACATCAATTGCCTTATCAAAGTCCTAATTATCCTGTTCAAGCAATTCCTTATCAACAAAATACTCAATTTTAAAATTTCCCACCATAAGTTAATCAAAATCCTCAAAATCAAAATGGTTTTGTGCGTGGCCCTCGTAGGTGTCCTTGGTGTGATTCGTTAGAGTACTTTTTGAGAGATTGTGAACTATTGAAGGCTACTAAGGAGCAACGACTAGTAATAGACATAGACAAGAAAATATGTGACTATGGATCTAGGCTACCTTTGCAAGGAAATTATGGTAAGGGAGGAAGAAAAAACATTATGAGAATATAACCATAACGTACGTAGGAACTAGAGGAGTGAAACTAGAAGCTCTTGATGAACAACAAGTAGAATCAAGTAAACCCACAAAGGAAGGTGACTTTTCCATAGAGGCTTTAGTAAGAGCACGAGATGAGATTACGAGAATAACGGCTTGGGACTCACCGATAGAAGATCAATCTCTTATTTCTCACATATCCAATGTAGAAGAAAAATGAAAAAGAGATGAAGCTGAGCCTAGTGAGAGAAGAGTGACTCGAAAACAAACCTCAGAGGGAATAGAAACAATCATAGAGCAAGGAGAAACATCACAGTCCAAAGATAAAAAACAAGAATCACAACCCAATGAACAAAAAACAAGAATCACAACCCAATGAACAAAAAACAAGAGGAGAAACAAAAAGGGAAGAAGACAACGCAAAGAAAAAAAGAACCAAAGCCTTTAGATAAACAAGAACAATCAAAGTAAACTGAAGAACAAACACAAGAACATGAACAAAAACAAGATCTTGAGCAAAAACAAAAGAAACCAAAGAGAAAACCTAAAGCCATCTTGATTTCAAAAATTGAGAGAAAAATAGATCCTATGGAGATTTTAGATGACATTTTGCTTAAGAGTCAAGTGACTATGTCTTTAGAACAAGTTTTCTCTATTGCAAAGCCTGTTTTTAAAGATAACTTTATCGGCCTTATTAAAAGGAAGATGTTTCCGCTTAATCTAGATACTGAGATGCAAGATTCTCTAGATCAAGATCAAGCTATGAATGAAGCCTTAAACTTTGATGAATCTGATGAAGAGGACTTTGATGATGATGAAGTAAATGTTACTAAAACTTTCTTAGGACCTATTCAACCTGACCATGAAAATCATGAAAACAATCCTGAAAGTCACCTTAAAAGAAAATTTTGGTCTAGAGGTACATCTGAGATGCATGTTAAAATAGGGAATGATAAGAACACTATCACTGTAAATGCATGAGTAGATTCCGGTTCTGAAATCAATGTGATTTCAAGAGAAGTCTATGATAAGTTTCAATGGCCCATAGATAAAGATTGTGGATGGCGTATGAGAACTGCAGATAATGGTGTAAGTATCCTGCATGGAGCTTGTGTTAGTGTGCCCATATCCATAGGAGGAATCACATAAGAATTTTACTTTTTTATTCAAGATAATTGCTCCTATGAAGTTCTCTTAGGTCAACCCTTTATTTATGAGAGTCATATGGAAACTAAAGCCATGGATGATGGGTCTACCTATGCTAGATTAAAGTCTAAGGATGGAATGCAATCACTTCAAGTCATGACGGTAGGAGTGAATCATCCTAGGAATCAATTGTCAATTAGAAAGAAACCTATTGTTACTCAGGGTCATGAGCATGCTTGTAGTGATTGTGCACCTTGATTCATTTTTGGAGCTACATATGATCAAAATTTTGGATAGAATCCATTGTTGAGCGGGACAACAGTGGATATTGATTTGACATCTCGCATCCAACCAACATGTACAATAGTTTGTCACTTTGTTTTCCACATTGTAGATTAGATTTTCTTCATAAGGGTCAATTGTCCAAGTCTTTTATCGAGAAAACCCAAAAAAAATATAAAAACAACAAAATCATGGAACATGATGAGAACATTGAGCATGTGATTGAAACATCTCATTGTTTCTCTACTCTTGAGGAGTTAGAGTTATGCCTTCAACAAAATTCTAATTCCCATATTATTATTCTTTCCTCCCTTGATGAGTATGCTCTTATCCAAGAATATGCTCTCAATGTTGACAAGTGCACAAAATTTAACCAAACACATGGTTCCTTAGTTGAAACAAAGTACAAAACTGTAGACAAAAAAATCAAACCCATAGCTCAACCATTACCCCAAGGAAGTAATGAAAAAATTATTGATGTGAAAAACGATCCAATTCTTTGGGATAAGAAAAACATAGGACATACATTCACGGATGAGACAATCAAACATGTGAAGATTGGTATAGATGATGACTTTCTTTTGCCAATAGAAAGAGATACTTTTGAGAGAGTCATACGTAGCCATGGAAAAGCCTTTACTATCTCATGAGATTGGTTGTGTAGATCCTAAGCTAGTTGCACCCATGATAATCTTTACTATTCCACATATTCCATGGAATCTTTGCCCTATACCAGTTCCAATGCTCACTTACTTGAGCTAATGAAGCTACTTAAGGAGAAGATAAACATGAGAATTTTAGAGCCCTTTTGCACCTTACTCAAATAGATGGTTCACTGTGCCTAAAAAGAATGGGAAACTACGTTTTATTCAAGATCTCCAACCCGTGAATAAAGTCATCATAAGGAATGTAGGAACAGGACCCGTTGTAGATGAGTTTGCTTAATCATTTTTAGGACATTCTATCTATTCAATGGGTGATTTATATTTTGGATATGACCAATTCCAATTCGCAATTGACAGTCGTGACATTACCACAATGAAAACTCCTTTAGGCTTAGTGTGAATGTGTACTTTACCTCAAGGAGAGACTAATTTTGTGGCTCATATGATGAGTGCTATGAATATGGTCTTACATGATTTTATCCCTCATATAACTATGCCATCCATTGATGATATTCCAATTAAAGGGAGTGAGGAACGAGTAAAGGATATTACTTTAGACTCATCTGGATGTCGTAAGTTTTTTCTTAATCATATTTCTGATTGTGAAAGAATATTTCAATGATTTGAAGAGGTAGGTCTCACATTTTCCATAGAAAAATCTGTTTTTGGTGTCAACGAGGTTCTTATTGCAGGACATTTATGTGGTCATTATGGTCGAAAGCCATACCCACAAAAAGTTGATGCCATTAGCAAGATTTTTGCAACATGTAACAATGTGAGTGAGGTACGCGGATTTCTTGGTGCTTGCATATTTTATGTTATTTGGATCCCACACTTTGCTCATGTTGCTAATTATCTCTATGACTTGTTGGGGAAGAAACGGAAATTTATTTGGAGTGACAAACACACTCAAGCTATGCGTAAATTGAAGAAATTATTCTACTAACAAACCTATTATATTGACTATTGATACTAGTCCTATTGGTACAGGTTGCATAATAAGTCAAGATGATAGTGAAGGGAATAGATATGCAATTTGGTTTGGTGCCAAAATTTTACATGAAACACAACAAAAATATCCACAGATCAAACGAGAACTCTAGGGTATGGTAACAACTTTGAAAATAAACAAAGAATATTTCATTTGTGCAAATGTCAAAGTTGAGACTGATTGTTTGCCTCTCATTGGAATGATAGCTAATTGTTCATCTCCAGATATAGCCATGCTTAGATGGATCTCATATATTAAGTTCATAAATCCTGAGTTAGTTAATATTTCCTGTAAGTCAAACTCAGTTGTTGATATGTTATCGAGAGCTAGATTTGATGATGATCTTGAAAGTGATCTAATAAAGAATGTGAACTTAGTTGACTATGTTCCACATATATACGAGTATGAGTAATTTCATGAGTCTGAGTACGGAAATGAATGGAGAGACATAGGAAAGTATCTGAGTACACTACAACCATTACCTAGTTGGACTACAAATAGATTCCGTAACATTAGGAAACGAGCTTATAACTTTTTCCTATGTAATGGTTATCTTTGGAGACATGTTAAGGGTAAGGTTACGAATCCACAACGAGTCCTAAGAAAATGAGGTCTTCAGTTGCAAGTAATGAAAGAAATGCATGAGACATTATGGGCAGGTCATAAAGGATTTTTTGGAACATATGAAAAAATTAGAAGTACCTATTATTGGCCTAGGATGTATGTTGACATTAGTAGCTATGTTTCTACATTTTCTACTTGTCAAATTCATTCATTAGTCAAACATAGAGATCCGTTGCATCCTACTTATCCACCTTGTATTCACTATAAGTGGGTAGTAGATCCTGTAACTATGCCTAAAGGTATTGACAAAATGCACTACATTGTACTTGCAAGAGAAGACTTAACTAATCATGTAGAGGGACGTGCACTACGATATAAGACCACTTACAATGTTTGCAAATTCTTGCTTGAAGATGTTATAAGTCGCTTTGGGTATATAGAGAAAGTAGTTTCCGATCATGGAGAGTTAAATGCGAGAGAAGCCAAAGAGTTCTTTGAACATCACGGTATTCATTTGTCTCTCACTACTGCATATAATCCAGAGGCCAATGGTAAAATAGAGAGAGGGCATCCACCTATTGTGAAAGCCATATCTAAAGCATGTAACGGTGACATCAAACAATGGCCTAGATTCTTACCTTTTGCACTTTGGGCAGATAGAATGACGTGCACATGTACTACTGGATATATGCGTGTTAAACTCATGTACTGTAAAAACCATTGTTTCCAATTCAGTCTCATATTTGTGAATGGTCAAATTTTCCTTGGTCTGAAAACATGTCTACTGATGATTTTTTGAGTTTGCGCATTAAACAATTAGAACAAGATAAATTAAGACTTGATGATGTCATTGAAAAATTAAGAGAATCTAGAATGAAGAACAAGCATTATTTTGATAAAACTCATCGATTGCGTCCTAAGCCAGTTGAAGTAGGAGATTGGGTGCTCATTTATGATAGTACATTTGACTCTCAATATGATGCACGCAAAAAGCTCACTCAACGGTGGTTTGGGCCAAACATTGTATCAAAAGTCAACAACGATGGTATGTATGCACTTCGTGAATTAAATGGTGTTGCACTAAAAACTTTGATTGCAGGTAAACGGATAAAGCTATTCAAGAAACGTAACAATGATGAGTACATTTTGGATGAGGACATTGAAGAAGATGACAACAATGAGGGTGATTCATAAACAGGAGTATCCATAAAATTAAAAAAAAAATAAAAAAACTAATATATATATATATATATATATATATATATATATATATATATATATATATATATATATATATATATATATATATCACACTACTTTTTCAGGTTCATGTTGCTTTGTTTTTTTTTTTCAAGTTCATTCTACTTTTTTTCCATTCTTGTTTCATGCATGTTTGTTTTCAGTCTTTGCATTGCATTGCATATCCACATCACTTGAGTAAAAAACGGGCAAATGATGATTTCTCTACTTGTGTAAAATTGTATCTTAAGTAGTAATTTATCTACTAAGAAATCGATTATAATCTACGATTGTGGAAAGATAGGGAATCTAGATTTGGAGGGTTATTTTGGTGACATGACTTTTATATATAAACATGCATATGTATCCGATATCTAAAGCATAATTGTTGAAATCGTAGCTCTTGCTACTGCATGTTTCTACATCCTTAGTCCATCTCACAACACTTGTATTGGAGTTTAAACAACTGTTCTCCGCAGCAAAAATGGTTGTACCTTGCATCAGGGTTTATTTTTTCCCTGTCATCAAAAAAAAAATTGCTCCATGTTACCAAGAAGTTTACACTTTCTTCTACCCCAAAAACGTTATTGTCACCATAAAGTTGCTGAATCATCATCATCATAAAAAAAAAAAGCCAAAGGAAGATAAAGAAGCATAGTAGAATAAATCACGGGCTATATAGGTAGATTTATGCATTAGTGGAGTTTAGTTAGATTTCCTTGCATGTTATTAGAGAAAAAGCATATTCATATTTATGTAGGAAAGGAGTTGATCTAAAATAAGCTAAAGATGAAAGATGTCTCTTGAAAATCCTAAATCTTTGTTTATAATCGTATTTAAGGTAGATTGCTTTATGAAAAAGGTACAAATTTATCTTCAAGATGAGAGGAACTGATGCTTAAAATGACTCAATACATCCACTTCCACTTCATATTGATGCTTGTTTGTTTTCTTTCTTGTTGTCAATGTTGCTTGTTCATTTGCATATATGTTGCCTATTTGTTCATGCATATTCATGTTGCCTGTTTCAATTCTTTCTTTCATGCAAATTTTGCTTCATGTCACATTACCTACTCATTCATGCATATAATCAATTTTCCTTCCATGTTTCTTATGTTGCCTATAAAAGAATTTGATGCCTAGAACATTTTGTTTTTCACAGATGCTAGAGTGGCGCTTCCGGAGGAATTGCACGTTTAGTGGGGGTGAATGTCTTTGAGATTTTCTCTCCTCTCTCACTCATGAAGGCCTACCTGCTCTCTTTCTAAGGCGGCGTGTGCTTCCAAGAGATCGGCATGTGTTTCCAATATGATTTGCATATTTGCCAATGGGATGGCCTTGAAATTCTCTGGGTCGATTTCTTGTGGTGAACCCTCCATTGCTGCTTCCAGGTTCTCCTCGTTCTGTTTCTGTAGTCGTTTATTTTCTTCGAGTGCTGCAGACATATGCTTTCGTAGTAAGGCGAGGTTACGTCGAAGCTTGAGATTGTCCATTATCTCAGCGTGTAACAGATCATCAAGTTGTTGTTTTTCTTCAGCATCTATCTGGGGAGGATTGGCAATTAATTGATCATGTTGTGCTTGCAATGTACTATATTGCTGTTGTAACTGCCTCTTCTCCTTCTCTAAATTAATGAATCTCTTTTGTAGCGTTTCATGATTTCTAAACAAGCTCGTATGCTGGGCATCGAGATGCTGGTAATGCTGTTGTAGTTGAGACATACACTGGTACATATTATTAAATACATTATTAACAGGAGTGGATGCGGGAAAGGTGTTGAATGCAAAGGGGTAGGGAAAAGGGAACGGGAGAAGTGGGTGGTGGGGGAATGGGAGATTGTGGAAATATGGGGGGAGGGAGAGGTGCGGAAGTAGGTGATGTCCATGACATCATATGTGGATGCAGTCGTGGGAGTGATTGTGAACATGGGAATTGTTGGTGTAGTGATGGTTGTGAAGGTGTAAAGTGGTTTGTGTAGTTGTGAATATGGACCACCAGAAAGTGTGATAGGGAGAATGTGGTTTTCGGTGGCTACAGTTAGAATGATAGTGTCAGTGGTCGTATTTACAATGGGGGTGGTGATAGGTTGTGCGGATTGTGAGGGTTGACTCACACTCCTTGCTTCGGTATGGGAAGTGGACTCTGAGGCGGTGACGGTGGCGGTGACACGAGTAATGGGAGGTGAAGGCGGTGGAGTTGGAGGTAGGGGTGGTAAAGGGGGTGACGGGGGTGCACTTGAGGTATGGGCTTCCTCAGTGTCATGATAGGTTTGAGCCGTGCCCGTGGTCGTGGATGTGGTGCCCTATGGTTGTGATACCAATACATTCATTTGTTTTCCTGATGGAGGGGGGCGTCTGCCATATCTTCACTCTGATCTTGGCGAGTGTGCAAGAGCGGTATGCACCATCTCAGGTACCCCTAACACATCAGCAATCATGTCAAGGGTTGCTTTGTATTGCTCATCCACACCTTCCTCTTCAAGGATTTGGTTCATGAGGGCTTTTCCTACTGTCAGGGACAGTTTGTGTTGTTCTTGAACTCGATTGATGGTATCATACAGCTTTTTCAATTGCTTCGTATAAGCAGGGGCTCCTTCAAGTTCATGTACAACCTCTTGCTCATATTCATGCTCTTCTTCATCTGATAGTCCTTCTTGTTCATCCTCTTGCTCATCTTCTGCAGTCTCCTCTTCATCTTCCTCTACTTCTGGTTGACTTGGATGGAGTTGGTCTGTAGCAGTTTGTTGCCCGCTCGCTTGCTCTGCCTCAACTTCCAAATTCACAGCATTAATTATTCTTGCTACCTCCTCATCTGTTAGATCCTCTAGCGTGAAGCCGTGAGGGAACTCGAAGTCAGTGGGTATCGGTGGAAACACTAGATTCGGTCCTTCCATGCTATGCCTTGGTAATCTGATAGTGAAAGGTTGCACTCACCTTGGAAGTCGTGGAGTTGTCTCTGGTGTCAGTGTAGCACCGTGGGCCTATGCATAGGGCATCTGAACTGCTCCCCTCATTTTCTTGCATGGAGGTCCTGCGGCTGATAATCTTCGCTAAAACTCTTGCACCGTGGTCCAAACAAGTGCTCTTTGAATTGGCACATCATATGCTAGGCATCGGTAGACAATCCTTGTGAGAGCACAACATCCATAAAGTACTGACTTTTGCTTCTTATACCACCGTTGATGCGCCAAGTGTATTTGGTCAATAATCCAATGAGGCATGTTGATTCTCAAATTGAAGGCGTCTGCCAAGTATAGACTGAACCATATCCTCTTGGGTGGCATCGTGAATCTATCCTGAGCAGGGAATGCAAAATGTTGCATACACATTCAAAGGTGAATAGCAATAGTTGGTGTCATTGCCACCATGTCCTTCAGTTTAGTCAGGTTCCTGTTCTTCATGTCGTTTGGGACCATGGTCTCTTTCTCTGTGGGGATATGCATACCCTTCATATCGAGAGCTTCCCTTACCAAATTGTTCGTCAATTTGAAACGCTTCAGTTCATTACCTCTTGTAAGGGATGGTAGGACAAAGGTGCTATATCCCTTTTTGTTTTTACTGGGAGTGAGGGTGCTAATCAGGTAAGAACACCTTAGAAAGTCTGGCTTCAGTAACTAGGCTTTGAAGTAATCATATAGTCCAGCCTTCTTCCATATCGCTTTCAGCCCTTCATTATTTTGAAGCCTCTCAAACTCTCTGGTAAAGAAGTGATACCTTCCCCAACGTCCATTGAACTCTATTTCTGCCTCCCACAAGTAAGTGCCTTCTCCAAGCGGTCCTACCACATCACTGAACCAATGCGAGTTTTTGCTGACTGGTGATGTGTGCCCTTGGGGAGGATTCTGAATAGGTATGGCGTGTAAAGATCTCAATGCCAGTGGTCTCTCCTTCAACTCCTCCTCAATCGGGAGACTTTCAATGTCCACAATCTGAGGGCTGGTGCCTGCCTGGGATCTTGTTCCTGCAGCCTCGGCCATATTGAAGAAACTGGTCATCGGTTCTGTGAGAATATACAAATGAAAGTTAACATTGCAAATGGACACAAAGTGGTCATGTGTCCCCGTTACAACATTAACATGATGAACTGAGAGTTAGTTATTTAGTTAGTATGTTCGTGCTCGTGTGATTGTGAGTGTGAGGTGTGGTTAGCAGGTGCAGGGTTCCTAAGTGCTAATTGGGACGGTGTGGTGCAGTGTGGACAATTAGTAAGCAGAGGTGGATTTACAATGGGATCAGGTGGTTTATTACAAAGTTTGGGCTTCCAAACACAGTGGGTGGCTTTCTTTGTTGATTTTGTGTAGACTTTGGTGGGTTTCATAAGAATGTCTCCTTGTAAATGAGGCTTTTTAGGGACCCATTTACAAGTGATTTTACTCATGCTCCAGGACAAATATGTGTTTGGGTGTGTCGAATATGGGTGGGACTCAGCTGTTTGTGTGAGTGAACCATGTTGTGTACGGTGTGATCTGTGTGTCTAATTGAGCCCGCAAGCAAGCCTTAGGCACCCAAATATATCTTGATTGTGGATCGGCCTTCATCGACTTCTTGGGTACCCAGATAGACTTTACTTTCGTAGGAGAATTTTTGAAACACTTCTTATTAGTGTCCTGTAATTGATCACTAATATGAAGTTGAGCCACTGGATGTGATTCAACTGTAGCCGGATGCTCCCCTCTCCGTACCCACACCTGTTTCAATGGTTGAGACACCTTGCTTTGTACCTCCTTTCTGCTTCGAGCATAGGTCCTCTACTTCTTCTGCATTCGATTTGTCTTTGGTTGTTGTATCCCTATGGCTTTTGGAAAAGAAGGGAGTTCCACTGAATCCTTGACTTCTTTGCTGAGATAATCATCCATCTGCATCACATAGTGTTGGACAAGAATAACATGGTCATCTTCATGTGTGCCCCTGGAAGGACCAGGAGTGTGTTCCTCTCCTAGTTCTGTGAGTGTTCTATTGTCTAACTCAACTGTAATTTGATTCTGATTTACCCATACCTGAAGAAGTCCACATCTTAGGTTTAGGTTGACTGCATGATCATAGATCCAGTTTTGACCCAAGACAAGAGGCTCAGTGAGATCCTCATCTTGACACACTAGTACTTTAACTTTTATTAAAGAATCTTGAATGTAGAGGGGAAGTTCCACCTCGCCCATGCAAGGGGTTTCCACACCTCCCAATCCTATGAGATAGGCTTCTATAGGATTGACACTTACTTTCAGCTTTTGATAGTAAGAAAATTTAACAGCACTAGTGGCTGCACCTGAGTCAATCAAGGCCCTTACAGTCCTTGCACTCTTTCCTTGTCCTATTTCTAAAGTTACGAAAGGACGTCCGTCAATTATTCTATGAGAATTAATACCTCAAGCTTCACACATTGCCATATGATATCCTGGGTGCGCATAGTCATCTGTCCTAGGCTGATCTCTACCCTGTCTTCTCAACTTCATTCTTCGGATGTGTTCCAAAGCTTCTGCCTGTGCTTCTTCTCGAATTTTTTTTTCTTCTTCCTTGCGCTTCTTGGCAGTGTTGAGTCTATTTAGCATCTCTTCAGTCAGGGGTTCTTGATATAACTTGACTCTGCATCCACTTATGTAACTAGGGAGAACATCACCTTCGAGTGTAGCTAATTGGACTGCTCCACTAGTTGAGATCCTATTAATGATCATAGGTCCATGGCCACGCTTTTCTAGCTTTCTCGCATGTTGTTTCAGGGTATACACCAAAACTAAGTCTCCGGCCTTCAATCCTTTATCCTTAACATGGGCATCAAAGTACGCCTTCTGTCTTTTCTTAGCAGCATATATACCTATTGCAGCTCTTAGTCTTGTCTCACCTAGTCGTTCAAGATAAAAAATCCTAGAAGAGAGTTCATGACCCGTCCACTCATGCTCTTGTGCTACTTTCAATGTAGGTATCAAGAAGTCCAATGGTAGCACTGCATTTTGGCCAAACACCATCTGAAAGGGTGTGGCTTGGAGTACCGTTTTATAGGCAACTCCCTATGCCCAAACAACATGGTGTAGCTGTTTGTCCCCATCAGAGCGTTTATTATTCACTAATTTGGTAAGCACATTGCATAGAATCTTGTTTGTGCTTTCGGCTTGCCCATTAGCTTGTGGGTGATAGGGAGCAGACTTCTTGTGTACTACCAAGAATTCTTGGAGAAGATTTTCAATAACTTCATTCAAGAAGTGGGTGCCTCTATCACTTACTAGCTCTATAGGTAGCCCGTATCTAGTGAACACATTCTCAAATAAGAACTTAGCGGTCATCTGAGCATCATTCTTTGTTGTAGCTTTTACCTCTACCCACTTGGTTAGATAGTCTGTGGCCACAATGATATATTCAGCATGTGAACCCTTAGCTGGGGGATTAATCGGACCAACAAAGTCTATTCCCCACTTAGAGAATGCACGTCCACCCATCATGGGTTTCAGAGGCATCTCATCTTTGCGTATAGGATACTGAGTTCGCTGACAAACATCACATCTCTTCACATAGGTATGTGCATCCATGTGAAGGGTAGGCCACCATAGTCCTGCAAATAGGATTGCCTTGATCACCCGATCTGGTCCAAAGTGTCCTCTTGCTACACCCTGGTGAGCAGTTTCCAAGATCTTAAGATATTCACTCTCATGGACACATAATCTAAGGTAACCATCTTTACCACGCTTGTATAGATTATCACCAATGAGTGAGTACTCTAGGGCTTCTTGTTCTAGACTTCTTTGTCTGGCCAATGTCATATCTTGTGGGAATGTTTTCGTCCTCAAAAAGGCTACTAATGGTTCACTCCAATCTGGCATTATGGACACTTGATAAAGAGTGGCATGATCCACGGGTGGTTTAGTGCAACAGATAGGACATTCCTTGCACAACTTATGGACATCAGCTTCCATAGTAGGCCCATGCACTCCGAGTCTCCTGAGTGTCTGTAGGGTTCGTTGCTTTGAGTAGTGTTGCTCTAATGCACCTACATGTGCTAATTGCAACCATTTTGCATAATCATCCTCTTCCACACAACAAGCTAGGATCCCTTGATCTGTATGCTTGTACATACTTCCTGCCATGATCTGGTATTTTTGGGCTTTTACTATCTCCCTATCTTGAGTGTTTATGGCTGGATGTTTAGGCCCGTATATCAATATTGACACTAATGGCTTAGCCCATTGAGGTACAACTTCCAAATTAAATAAGTAAGCATCAGGAAGGTCATCTGATACTCCTTGTGGGGCCTCTCCAGATGTGAGCCTAGAAAGATGGTCAGCTCTCAAATGAGTCTTACCTTTCCTTACCACTACCTCAAAGTCATATTCCATTAGTAAGAGAAACCATCTTACTAACCTACCTGTATTGCATGGCTTGTTCACTAAGTACAACAATGCCTGGTGGTCAGTAAAAAATTTAAACTTGTTTGCAAGCAAATAGTGTCTAAACTTTTTAACTGCATATACCATGCCTAATCCTTCTCGTTCACTGGTGGTATAATTTCGTTCAGCTGCATTCAATTGTCTACTAGCATAGACAATTGGAAGATCCATATTACCTTCACCAGTAGGTTGCGTGAGTACACATCCAATAGCATAATTGGATGCATCCATGTGAACATGAAAGGGCTTATTCCAATCTGGAGTGGTCAAGATTGGTGTTGAAAATAATCGTCATTTGAGCTCATTGAAGGAGTTTTCACATTCATCAGTCCACTCAAAGTTGGTCAAAAGGCCGTACAGTGGCTTGGCAATGATGGCGTACATGTGTATAAAGCGTCGGTAATAGCCACAATGCCCCATGAAAGCTTGTACTTCCTTGACATTCTTTCGCCTAGGTAACTCTACTATGGCTCTTACTTTCTCTTCATCAGTGGATATGCCATTCTTTGACACTATGTGTCCTAGAATCTTGCCTTGCCTGACCATGAAAATACACTTCTCTATGTTCAGGCAGACTTGATACTCTCGACATTTGTTAAAGATTTTTTTGAGTTTAGGGATATGGGTTTGTCTAATGTTGGAATGAGCACAAAGATCATCCACATAGACCTCTAAGTTCTTCCTTAAGAACTCTTTAATTACATGGCACATCAATCTCTGGAAGGTTGCAGGAGCATTGGTAAGCCCAAATGGCATTACCCTAAAGGCAAATATGCCCCATTCTGTGGAAAAAGCAGTCTTATGCTTGTCCTTGGGAGCAATGGCTACCTGATTGTAGCCAGAAAATCTATCAAGGAAACTGTACACTTCCTTGCCTGCTACTCTTTCTAAGAGATGTTCCGTGATAGGAAGCGAATAGTTATCTCGAATAGTGGCTGCATTAACCTTCTTCAAGTTAATGCACACATGTAGCTTTCCATTCTTCTTGGGCACTACTACAATGGGGGATACCCACTCAGTGTGCTCAATTTCATAGATGAATCTAGCTTCTACCAAGCGATCTATCTCTTCTTTGATCTTGGTAGCATAGTTATCATTGTATGTGTATGGCTTTTGTTTAGAGGGTTTGGCATCTGAGGTCATGGGAATCGTGTGTGAGCATATGTCAGGGTCTACACCTTTCAAGTCTTTGTAACTCCAGGCGAATACATCTCGGTATTCTCTTAGCACGGATATCAACTCTTGCTCTTCTTCTTCCGTCAGGTCATGCCCTATGTAGGTGCATCTTTCTTCTCCTTCTTCTATGGCTACAACAATTTTCCTGGTGGTTTCCTTGTTATCATAGGTCTCTCCTGATTGAGCTCACGTTTAGGCATTCTTATCATGAATCTCCTATCATCTATTTCATACTTCTTAAAATTTTCAGGGACCTCAAACAAAGATTCTTCCTCTTCTTGTGTGACTGCTCTCTTCTTCCTTTTCTTGCATTCACTCTTGGCGGTCACTTGTGTGTTTAAACTCACATCGTTTGTCATTTCTCCATGTCTCTGAGGGTAAGCTTCTACCTCATAGAAATATTCTTCATCTGATGCAAAAGGTGGATCCATAATGATTGATTCTAGTTCGGAGTCACTTGCATCCTCAAATGCATCAGTGCTAGGTTCGCATTCTTCAAGAACCGAATCACCCATGATTGGCTCTAGTGAGAAGACTGAAATATCATAGCCATCCTCGTCATAGTGAGGTGTCCATTGTTCCTCATTGATGGCTACATCCATTGTTGCTAAAATTTTTGCCTAGCCATGTGGTTCAAATTCTTCATCAGGGAATACTACACGTGCATAGGCTGGGTCTTGAATTGATCTATGGGTTTCTTTTACACCTATCTCTCTGGCCTTTTCTCTCTTCTCCTCTTCTACTGCCACTTTGCACATCCATAAGTGGGTGTCTTTATGCATCCATGAGGATCCTGATCCTATGGAATGTACAGACTCAGTATCATCTTTGGCTCTATGGATGTGGTTCCATTGAATGGGGGGTACATCCCTATGAGAGTAATCTTTGAGATTCACTTTGGTCATGACACCTAAGTGTTGCAAATACAAGGAATTGGTTCCCCAATCCTGTACCACTTGCAACTGTCGCATAAATGGTCTTCCCAAAATCATCTCATAGGCATGGTTCTTGCTAAAATCACATATAGCAAAAGTATGCTCAAACTCAACACTGCATGTAGTGAGAGTTATTCCTTCTAGCAAGCCTAAGGGTCTTTCTATGTGACCATCAGCCATCTACAATTTAATTCTTGTTGGCCTAAGTGCTGGCTTGCCCCAACGCTTCCATAGGGAAGTGGTAGCAATTGCAACTCCAGCACCTGAGTCTAGAATTGCCTTGGTTGTGTACCCTTGGTGGGTAATGGGAAGATAGGTGTTTCCTTCTTCTCCTTCACTCATGTCTCCTATCTTGTCCAAGGGTATTTCTGGCACTGTTCTATGAGATCCTTCCTGGGAACGCGGTTTTGCTATCTCTAGTACCTGGTTGGCTACATATTTCCACAATTCTGGCCTGACTTTGAGTAGCTCTTCTAAAGTGAGGTTGCACTGCACTTTAGTGTTTTTCACTACCTCTCTGTTCTTAGGTATGACTGAATCTTCATTTCTTACCATGACCGTGGGTGCTCTCATACAAGTAGACTTAGCTTCCCATGGGCCTGTGAATTGGGGTAATTCATGTAAAGAATTAGACTCAAAGTCTAATCTCTCTTAAGATTGTGCACTCTCCTGCTCTCCATAAGTGGATGGGATGTCTTGTGGGAATTGCTCATGCGCATCATCCACAAGTTCAATGGGAGGAGGGACTTCACTCTCTTTAGCCCATTTTTCTTGTTGAATCTCCTGTAGGAATTCTGGTTTGTATCGATTCATAGAAGAAGATGTGTCTGGCTCTGTGAAGTTAGGCACATAAGCTTCCTGGGGAGGAAGGCTTACTCTTTCACTTGCCTTGCCCTTATTTGGAGGGGTGGGTTCCTTTCCTGATTGTGCGATTAGCCTCTCCAATCTTTCTAGCAGTCCATCAAAGTGCAACTACGTCTTAGCTGAACTAGAGAAGTTAAAGAGGCGACTGGCTTCAAACATAGTTTGAGCCAATTCCACCATTTTAGCACAGATTTTAGTTCGTTCAAGCTCTAGTTCCACTCTAGGGTAACACTTTTCATGATCGGTTACATTTGGCCCTTCTTGGATTCTGGCCTGATATGCTTTAAGCATCATATTTAGGTCCTCGGGAGTGGGATCTTCTAAAACTGATCCTACTCTAGGGGGTGGTGGGATTGTGTGTGGTGGGTTGGAAGGTGGTGGATTGGATGGAGATGGGAATGGTGGTGGTGGGGTAGTGTGAGGATGAGGTTGAGATGTAAGTTCAATTATCCTGGCTCTGGTTTCTCTTAGGCTTTCCTCAAGTTCACTCATCTTCTTTGCCCATTGCCTTTTCATTCTCTCGCGGCTATCTCTCCAAGCTCTAGTCCTCTTCTTGGTCATGCTCTCCGTTTCACTAACTTTGGCACTCTTTTCCTGTCCTACACCTTGGTTTTGTTGCAATGCTTGAGCTCTCGTGACCACTTGCACTGGTGTAGTGGAAGTCACACTCCTTGACGAGTCTCCAACTAACCCAATCACATTGATGGGAGTAATTTTTGTTACATTCTATGGGTTCTTTGGGCAGTCTCGTAAGAGGTGCTCCTTTCCGCATTCTTGACAAAATCCTTGAATGGTTACAGATTGGGGTTGTGTGGGGGCAGGCATCGGGCAATCACGAATGAGGTGATCTCCCTGACATCGGTAGCATGGCCCTCTAGGGAATGATGGTCTTACCTGCCTAGGTTGGGGCCGCGAGTTGGGATTGGTGTACATGACATTGGTATACTCTGGCTCCCAACTTGGCTCACTCGGTTCTTCGTAATAATAGGCCTCATTATGCTCAGGTGACTGCATGTAGTAAGCTTGAGGGCTATCAATCTGAGTAGTGTCAAAACTATGGTCACTAGGATCACTCTCTGAAAGCAATGGTGTCACTAGCACAATGGCTTTATTCAGGTTCTCTTCTGCAGCTGCATATTTTACGGGAATCACATTGGTTGGGGTAGGAGGTTGCTGAGCTAACACAGGCTGAGGCCTTTGTTGGTTTTGGTAGGGTTGTTGATAAGGTTGCTGTGAGCTACCATATTGCTGTGAAGGGTACTGGTTCTGGTATCTTCCTTGTTGTGGATAGGGCTGAGGGTAGGTTTGCCTAACAACTTGCTTATTGTATGGGCAATCTTGCGCAGTGTGATTAGTGTATTTCCTTTCTATGGTGCAGTACTGGCTATTAGGATTCACTTGGGGTTGAGCCATAATGGGACATACGTTCGCCATATGGTCACCTCCACAAGTATAGCACCACTTATCTAGGGCAAATCTTGGGATTTGTTTGCTAGAGACACCTAGTTTTTGAGCTACTTTCTCTGTGAGTTCCTCAATAGATATGGGTTGCGTGGAAGATAGGCTAGAAGAACTATCTGAATCTTTGGAGATTTTTGAAAGCTCTAATTCCTCCCCTAGGTTATCTTCAATGTCAATGCACATGCGTACACGCTCTTCTATGGTCCTAGGGTCCTTCAAGTACACATATGATCTCAGTTTGGTACTTAGCAGTCCATCTAAGAAGAGAGCCACTTGTTTGGCTGGTGTGGGTAACTTTGGAACAGGGCATCTCTCTAAGTATTGTCTAAAACTTCTTCATGCAAGTCTCACCGTCTCTTGAGGGGTTTGCTTGAAGTTGTGAATTAGTGAGGAAGTGTTATGTCCTATGCCACTCTTAGAGAATTCAATAATGAAAGCCTCTAGAAGTTGGTCTATGTTCCTGAAGTGTCTCTCATTTAGTGGTTGAAACCACGTAAGGGCTGTGTTTCTAAGGGTTAGACCAAAGGCATTATATTGCGTGAACAAGTCCTCCACTTGTTCAGCTCTCAATACTTTTATAAATTCGGCCACATGATCGTATGGATCTCTAGTGTCATCGAAGTAATTCTTCATGGACTTAACCAGCTGTGTAGGTCTTAAAGTCCTCGTGTGTTCCCTAGGCCTTGGCAAAGGAAAATCATCAGAATTTCTTAAGTTCCTCTGGGCTCTTGGTCTCTCGGCTTTTGCTCTATCTATGTCTGTTCTTGTTCTTTCTCTTCCCAATGGGTTAGCAAAACTTACCTCAGGTCTTTCTCTATTCCTCTCTTTTGGCGCTTCATGAGCTTGGGATGTTCCAGCTCCTGGGTGGCCATAGGACACATTAGATCTTAGTTGGCGAAAAATAAATTCACCCTTCCAAGTATAAGCATGTCTACCATGTTCTAAAACCACAAAGATCCTCTCTGAAGTATTGTCTAAATAGGTCACTTTTCTTGGGCTATCCGGATCTTTGAGTTCATATCATGATTGTCCCTACCTCATTCGGTGGATTAGGCTTATACCTCCAAAAGGCTTCATCAGTCTCTCGGTTTAAGAGCAGATCTATGCTTTTATTGTCCTGGGCAATCCACTCTGGCGTGATAATTCTAGTAAGAACAGATTTGCCTCGAGGTGTTTTAGGCTCTCCACTTAAGCTCCCTTGCTCTAAGTCACCTATGTCTGTCTCTGGGATCACATTCTCGAATTGGTTTGTCCTATGTGGGTGGCTAGTGACTACGTATATGGTTCCTTCTTTGTCCAAGTATGCACCATTTTTAAAATTTGACTGCTGGACGTTCTAGTCCAATGGGTTGATCTGGGTTTTTGATCTGGACCACAGATCTTCCTAGGCCATCCTCATAGATGCTAGCACCTAATCGGTTGGTCCTAAGGTATTCCAGCTGTGTCTTGTATGGGCCTTCTACCCTATGTAAGTATGGCACACCTGAACTTCCTGTGGGTCTCTCCATACCTTGAGACATCTCTGACTCACTAGTCTCAGAGCTAGGGTAGTACGAATGATGGCTCAACTGTTGGGCCCAAGACCTAGCAGTATGATTGACACTAGCCTCTAAAGACCTAAGACTCTGTCTATCTCGCCCTAGGTGTCATCCTGATCTAAGGTTCATATGCCTAACTGAGCAATCCCAAATTTTTCCCAAGGTACAGCCTCGTTGCCGATCAATTTGTATCAGTCACTTGGTTCTTTTTAGTTGCTTATCATGTTTATGATCTTGTGTGATATCACGTCATCAGGAATACTTAAGTTAATTCTCGTTGTTTCAGTTGATCGTTCCACGTTAAGTTCTTTTCCTTTAAAGTTATCGGTCACACACTCACATGTCAATTTGCACCATGTCTCTATGGAACACAATTCTTGAGATCCGTGAGTTTTCCTCTCCTTGGATATGGTCCACTTAAAAATACTATGTCTAATAATCACTTAAAAATACTATGTCTAATAATCACTTAAAAATACTATGTCTAATAATCACTTAAAAATACTATGTCTAATAATCACTTAAAAATACTATGTCTAATAATCCTGATATTAATAATCCCCACGAGCTTTCCAACAAAACAAGAATCACAGCAAACGGATTTCGTATGAGGAAGTTATGGTAGTTCGGGGTTTTGGAGTTAAAACACGATAAAACAGGTCAATAGTTCACAAGATTTTCCTCGAAACACACGTTTAGGGACCTCACAAAATGCTAATTGATAGACAAATATGCCCCAAAATTATCCCCAAATCTTGGAATAAACCCTAAAATTTAGCCAAAAAGCCTGTCAATCGCGATCGACAGGTCTGTCAATCGCAACTGAAAGAGGTGTCCGTCGGGCTTGTCAGTCGCGATCGACACGTCAGTCGCGATTGACAGTGTCAATCGCGATCAACAGAGTCGGTCGTGAGTCCTCTCAATTGCGATCGACGGTGTCAATCGCGATAGACACTTTTTCCGCAATTTTTGTCGTGATTTCAGTCGATCGGGGATGTGTCCGTTGCGATGGACACGTGGCAACACGAGTAATTCAGTCAATTGTGAATTTTCAGTCGGTGGCAATCGACAGTGTCAATCGGGATTGAGTGAATCCTATGTGGCAGTCGGTCTGTCGTGGGGTCTGTCGGTCGCGATTGACAGGGTCTGTCGGTCGCGATTGACAAAGGTTGTCGATCGTGGCTGTCGATTGAGATCGATGGTGTCGGTCGCGATTGAGAGAGAAACACAAATTTTTTTTAATTTCAAGTGATTATTTGGAATGTGCTCCTCATGTGTGTCATTGTGGTGTGCTTTGTGTTACCAAAACATGAAATTTTCTGTCGATCGCGATCGAGAGAGGTCTGCGACACAGAGACAGTTTCGAGCTTGTCCGTACCTGTGCAGTCTACTGGACAGGATGATACAGCAAAAACGTGCAAGGAAGCTCAAAAAACATGCAAAAGCAGTGCACACAAATCGCTCTCTCGCTCTCTCTCACAAGTGAAATGAGGGAAATGGAAGGGAGAAGGTGATATGATCAAAAACTGAAATTTTCACGATGATGGAGATGGAGATCTGATATGGTGAGGATGATGATGGTGATGATGATGGTGAAGTAAAAAAGAGAAAATTAAGAAAAATAAAGAAATTACCTACAATGCCAACATCACCACTCTACGTCTTACCATCATACGCTCGTCCTCAAAGCGCGATCCCCGGCAACGGCGCCAAAATTTGGTGTAGCTCAGTGATGAGTAGCACCTCCTTTAATGTCAATCCGGGAAGACGTGAGGATGGTATGAAGACCTCGAACAAGTGATGGCACAAATGTGTGAGTGAGAAGCACACTAACATGCACACACATACACACACATACACACGGTAAGACAAAGAGATAAGCAATGGAGTTCTTTAGATTACTTCAAAAGTGCTCATACAAGTTCAAATCTATTACAAGCTAACCTCAAAAATGAGCTCTCTAGCTCTATTTATAGTTTTTGACTAGCTTTGGCCCTGTCCAGACCTAGTGTCCGGCCTAGTTAAAAATTAGGTTCTAAGGCCTATTTGAGGGCTCAAACGGAGTCTAAAAAATATGAAGATTGATAGGTAGATACTTCTAATGCTCCTCAAGCTGAAGGACTCCTTGGCTTGCACAAAATGGAGCTACAAAAAGGTGAAATGGTATTTACAATGATGTAGAGTGACTAAATTCACTATTTAGGAAGTATTACTTCATGGAGAAATTTGGACGGCCTACTTGCCAGATCTTCGTTGACTACTTTGTGTGCTTGTGCTTTCTCTTTGTTCTGAATCCCTTCTTTGACTTCCTTGTCTTGTGAGTCCTTGGGTACCTTGACTGCTGCCAACAGCCTACAGGAGACACATTTCAAAGGGAGTTCACATGCAAACTTTGGAAGAAATCGAGCAAATCTAGGGTAGCGGTCAAAGCCGGTCAAACTTTGGAAATTAGGGCAAAAATTTCAATATCTCCAAATCACATGAAAATTCATATACTTGTAAAGCCTATCCAAGGTAGTGTATAGCCCGAATCGCACATGTAAATGGATTTTCTA
Organism: Ceratopteris richardii; assembly: GCA_020310875.1. Classification (NCBI taxonomy): domain Eukaryota; kingdom Viridiplantae; phylum Streptophyta; class Polypodiopsida; order Polypodiales; family Pteridaceae; genus Ceratopteris; species Ceratopteris richardii. Next base: position 94,738,197 of record CM035444.1, on the reverse strand, counting down.
GCACATTGATATGCCATGTGCATTTTGTAAAAAATGTAATTTTTCCACTTAGACCCTATAAAATCTTGTATAGGAACTTTTGTTAGCCATATGGTTTGGCATGTATAAAGATCATATGTGGCTACATATTTTTAGAAAGTTTCAAGGCTATCAGAGTTTCCTAGAGATCTTAATGCCACCTCGCAAGCTTCCAAATGTCGTCAAACTTGTAAAAGGGAGATTTAGATAAATGTTTTTTCTGCATATTCCTGAAGGAGATCTTTGGAAACATAGTCCTACAAAGTTTCATCTTCATCAAAGCCTTTTTGGAGGGTCAAAGAGCACAAAATCCAGTTTTCAAGGTCACCGCAGTTTCCTAGAATAAAAAAATTGAAGGCTTGAAGGGCTGCTACATGGCAAACAATGATGGAACCATGTTGTACGGTCAAGATGAGCTCATATTCAAGGGTGGAGATGCACTAAAGCATAAATCAAGGAGGATTCACGAGGTTTTTCATCCGATAAGCTTTTTTGATGAACAAAGATCAATAATGCAAAGTTTCTCCAAAAATAGTGGCTTATCTTATCCAAATTGATGTCAGCACTGATCCGAAGGTCTAGATCAGCCCCAAATCCAATGGTGGAGAATGAAGGTGCCTAAATTTTACTTCTTTACACTAGATTTGATAGAAAGAACAATTCCAAGCCATTGATTTGATTAATCAAACGGTTGTTATCGAAAGTAGTGATCCTAGAGTTGAGAATTGATTTCTCTAGATCCAAGGGCCCAAATTCATTCAAAAAACTATATAAACCCCCCTCCAAACTCCTAGAGCATGATTGTTAGCCATCCATAGGCTCTTGCTAGCTTAAGGTTTCCTTGAGACGATCACCCTTGGTTGAGCGAGTGAGGATCCAAGGTGGGCTAGTATGAGTATAGTACCTAGTTTCAAATTTAAGTTAGAACTCCAATCTAGGATAGGCTCTTGAAACCAACATCTCTATCTTGACTCACCCTCGGTGGAGCGTGTGAGTGAGTTGGAGCTGGTTTTAATGAGCCTTAGACTTCTTTAGTTAGATGTTACGAGCCTAGACATACATAGGGTCAATGAAGTGGAACTCAACTTCTTACATGTGACATTCGGTTGAACTCTCATGGTTTTGAGGGTCGGAACCACCTTTGATCAGTAGACTGCTTAGCTTGACGTATCACAACGATCTTATACATGTATCTTAATTCAAATCCTTTTAATTCATCTCACTTGTCACTTGTCTCTTTTCTCTTGTCTCTCAGTCTCTTAAGTATTTTTACATGTGTTCTATTTTCTTCTATGTGTGAGAAGGCTCCGCAGTATTGCATTGAACGAGTGAGGTGTTTCATTGAGCTTGTGATTAAACTCTATCATCATACTTCACTTGCATGCATATAATCCATACATACCCATACATATTGATTTGTTTCTAAAAGTGTATAAGAAGCTCCAATATTGGACCATTCTTCCTTTCGAAATGGATTTATGTGTAAGGATTCCATCTATTCTCGTCATGCATACATATCATCCAAAGAAGACTATGCATATGGATTACAATTAGGAAGTGTTTAAGAAGCTCTTTCAATGGACCATTCTTCCTTCCAAATTTGATTCGTGTGTATGGTTCTTTTTCATTCTTATCATTCATGTTCATAAATCCAACTTGCACTCCTACATTCCCATTCCCATAATCATTTCAACATCTCTCTCTTCTCCATACTCAACATTAATTTCACTTTCACGTCCTTAAACCTTCCAACATTCATTAGCTTCATACACCCTGTGTGTGCCATGACCGCACCCGATCCACCCGGATTGCGATCACCTCCACACCGCAAGATGTAGTGGCCATTCTTGAGGCCATTTGACACCATATGAACCTGTTTCCTATGAAATTTTGTGAAGACAAGTAGTCATAGGATTGTACCATGCTGCATCTGGTTTATCATCTGAGTCATAGAGAGAAGGTCAACTTTGCTTCCGATTCTCTAATAATTTCAGAAAAACAGTGAGTCCAACACCTATAAATGGATCCCTAGTCCTTGTAACTAAATTTAGATTCTTTCCCATCAGAGCTAGAGGAATCGTATATAGGCCTTGCATCTGCTTTCCTAGGTGTATTATGGCCCATAAGTTTGTAGGAAGTATGCACAAATCTCTACTTGAATCATCTTGCTTATGTAGGCATATTGAATCACCACATTGTACACGTGCGGTATGCGAAAGAAGTCCCAACCCTGGGCTCTACAAGCTTATTCCTGATCCATTGCATACTTTATACACTTCAGGTTTGGCACCAGGAGGGTTACTAGTCTTGTCACAGAAAGTACCGAGGGAAGCTATAAAATAACTATGAGGCTTTGTATAGCCATTGACTGTTTCTCTAAAAGAAATATCTAAAGAAATATTCACATCATCGAGGCCCCCATGCATTCCACTTACATCATCCCTCATTGTTTTGATAAGTTCATTAAGACCTCTAAATCCAGCCCCACGATCAAGATCGCCATAGCACACATCTACTCGTGACTTGGAATCCCTACCTATCAATATTTCTTCATGAAAAGAGAATCAACATCATGATCAAAAAAGTAAAGTCCTCCATGTCTGGAGGAAACATTGTATTCTTAGATAAATTATCTAGTGAAAACATGTTTTGACAAGGTCCTCTGACACTACCTGTTGGCCTTTGTGAAAACATCAAGCATAATAAAATCATTTAAGTGCACGGGTTGTAACACATGTGCTTATGCACGGCCAAGAAGTGGGTCCTATTCATGCATACTTTATGTGCATCAAGAACAGAATGGTGCAATAAAAGAGGTGATTATCATTTGATGTCGAGGCTTCTCATCTATTCTTAATACTCTAATTTTATTCATGTAGTTACAAGTTGTTTAGCGTCCAACTAGACATGCACCTATGAGTTTAGAAGCATATGTGTATTTACATTTTTCAAATATGCATACTCTAGGTGCATGTATTTCAATCATAGTGTAAATATGAAAATGATTTTCAGAATTTCTGCTAAAAGAGTCTCTCTACTCATAATCTTTATTCTCAAATGCATTCACTCTTTATCTCATTCAACTCCTCTCATTCTTAGATTTTTCTTTACAATATTTACATATACATTTTGTTGTGCAAATGAGTGTGCACATATCGGAATTTGAACACGTGCTCTTTTGGATTTTAAATATGCACACTTTACTTTCAATGCAACTTAAAAATGGTGCAAAAGAGCAAGGTTATAGAAGGAAACTAATCAAAAGAAAATCTAATTTTTGTGCTTTCACTGCTATTTCCATTGTCTTTGATTGGCTGTTTTCCCTGCATTCATAAAACTAGGCAAGTAATAAGAACATTCTACCCAAAAGAACATTGTATACATATATACAACTTAACTCAAGAAACAAGCAAACCCTTCATTGATGAAATTTTGCTGAAGAACATCTCCATTCTGAGTCATCACTCCTTACATGCTAACCGAATTCCTGTATCTTTTGAAAAACTCAATGAAAACCATTAGATACTTTATTTCATTACGTACAACTTACTTTCTTTGCTCCATCCTTTTATAGAACTGTTCTTTGAAGCTAAACGCAACACGATCATGAAACACACATATATACACACCTCAGATCACAAGTTTAGAAGACATTATTGACCTTTATTTATATACAATAGCAAACATGGACTCCTAACTCACAATCCTTTGGTCTTATTCAATTTTAACTCTTATGGACGCTTGTATACCAAAGCTCTTATTTTGTCCACCGAATCAGAAAGTAAGTAATCACGAATATAGGCATCAATCTCTTCTTCGCTTAACGGATCATCTTCGCATTGTTCTCGAAATATTTTGTGAAATATTCTCATCAGGACTCTTTCTTTTTCTTCTTCAATATATGCAAGCATAGGGAACAGATAGGTGGACAAGAAAATGTAGTACGTGGATGGTTCAAGAGGCACACTCCTAGCTCAAGCCAGTTCCCTATTTCTGGCCTGATCTATAGGTCTAGCCCTAGGCCGAGTTGGACGTGTATGCTAATCTAGTTGGTGGTCCTTCCTCAGTCAATGTTATGTGTGCTAAGGGATTTATAGGCTCGAGGAGTAAGCGCTCAAAATTAAAGGCATCATCCGAAGACTGTAATGAAGATGTATTTCTTATTTGAGCCAAACTTCTATTCCTAGCTGAATTTAAATTTGCATTCCTATCTCGAACTGAATTCCTCCAAGGTGATGTTTCGGCCTCATTAGAAAAGTCCCTTTCCATGGTTGAATTACAGTTCTTTATCTCTAACTATAACTGCACCTACAAGGAAAGACATATTAGAAATGATTATGCATGTAATCTTTATTTATGTACGCCAATCATGCATTCACATTAACAACCTTACTTATTCAATATACAATCATGCTTTTGGATGCACACATTATTACATATTCAGTTATTCTTTTTATTTATTAACACTTTTGATTTTTACATATGCATATATTCATATTCTTTAGTTTTCATTTTATTTATCTCTCTTCTCTGTCTTGAATCTCTTCTACAAGCTCATCATCTTCTTCTTCCTCTTCATCTATCACCATCTCATAATCCTCATTTTCTTTTCTTTTAAAGAGCTTAACTCTCTTCTCAGCAATCAGTTCCTTTAACTTGGTTCCATCCAGTTCCCTGAGTGAGTATGTACCATTGTCGAACACATTACATATCACATAGGGACCAAACCATCTCTTCACCGATTTTCTTCGGGCTTCGTATTGCGTATCCAGTGAGCTATCGTAGACAAGAACCTAGTATCCTTCATTCAACCTTTTAGGTCTTAACGTATGGAACTTGTCAAATGCAATCTTATTTCTCGCTCTAGATGCTATGAGCTTAAATGCAACTTCTTCTATTAGATTTCTTCCTTTCTCTAATTGAAGAATCCACATTGCTAGAAGATCTCTCGACAAAGAAGTCCATGATAAAGCATGTGACTCCGTTGGCAAAATAGTCTTGTGACAATACATTTTGGCATATGTCCATTGGTCCTAGTGCATGTTATCCTATCTGCCCATAGGGCAAAGGGAAGGTATTTTGGAAAAGTTTTTATCTTTCCCTCAAAAGCCTTAGCGAAAGCCTTAATAATCGGGGGATGTCCGCGCTCAATCTTTCTGTTGGCTTCAGGATTGTAAGCAGTGGTGAGCCATAGCTGAATTCCATATTTTTCAAAGACGTCTTTGGCTTCTTGAGTATCAAGCTCACCTCTATCAGCGACTATTTTCTCAACGTAGCCAAATCATTAGGGAAAAAAATGAACCCTGCATGGGCCTTTTAGATTAAGGAGTGATTAGTGATGGACCAATGAGAAGAGGGTGGTGGCCACAGTCTAGTCCCTCAATCACATAGACTGGGCCTAGGCTTCCCTTGTTTTTTAGTGGTCAAATCCTCCAAAACTGCTATGGAATCATGGTTTTTTAGGCATGAGTGGTATGAGAGTGCAACGAAATCAATCTTATCCCTTGGATGTTCTCAAAGATCGAAGGGTTCATGTCTTTTTGCCAAAGTCAAGGAGGGAATGAATAATGACGCTTGGATTGGCCATCAATCGTGTGTCTTACATAGAAAACGGCTGGAAGGGGGCGGGCAACAATCTATACCATTGATTCATCTTCGAATTGGATGGTGCCGATTGTCTTCCATTTGAATTTGGGCGCCTTTCACTTTCAGCCATTGGATCTTACCCATAATCCAAAGGCTCAGAGTGCTCCCCCAAAAGGTGAAAGCGCGATTCAGTCTAGTCCATCGGATGGAGGCGCGATCCAACGGTGCATCTTCTTGCAGAGCTATGATCAGCCCCGTTTGCGTGCGTCCCTTGGATTCGGCATCCATCTGACGGTCCCGTTTTCTGCAGAGATCTATCACAGCACAATCTACGAATTTGGGTCCCGACACCCACGCCGATTGATCGGTACCATCGCTCTAGAGGATCCAATGGCTAGTGATTGTCTTTCTTTTCCATTCAAAAAGGTACATGTATGAAATATTATTTTATTTAGCAATACCACTAGTGGTTTATTCTGTACCCTGAAACTACTACAAGATTAATTTTAATCCCTAAAAATTAGGGATCCTTACAAGGCCCATGCAGGGTTCATTTTTTCCCCTAATGTCTACCAAACACGTCTTCTAGTAGAAATTTGCATACATTGCTTGTAGTTTTTGTCCTTAGAGCTCTTCCTTCAACATGGTTTGTTAGATCCTCTCTTGCCAGCACAATATACCTCATCTGTTGCACCCCTAATGGCATTATAACCAAATCAACAACCCATTTATAGTGGTTATTCAGAGGATATGTCAGATGCAACTCATATGTGTCTAACATTTGAGTACCCCTGGAAAGTTTTACACGTGGCGCCACCAATATCTTTCCTTTATCTTTTCATAAGTCCCTTGAAATCCCTTATGTCTGGCCCATAGTGAGCTATGCATTTCACACATCATCATACCTCTCATTTCATTGCCACCTACAACTCATTGAGGTATCTTTCCTATTCCAATCTTTTGCTTCCAAAGCAATCCATGTTTTAGGAATAATTTCTTGACTTTCTCTAAACGATAGGAAATCTTTCTTTGCTCCAACTAGGATTAGGAGGCTTTATGCTTAAGTATCTTCCAATTTACTTCCACTCATTTTTACATTCATCTTCATTGAATCATTCTGTTATTCCTACTAAAACTTCATAAATTTTCTCTTCTTTTCCGCTATTTCCTTTCCCACTTCCTAAATTCTTTTGAGTTCCTCTTCTTGAAGACTCAATACTAGTCTTAGGCTTCTCAGTTTGATGTGTTGGGTCTTTTCTATTCAGTTCTATGGGTGCTTCATCTAGGCTCAAAGTATATACATGCAAAGCATAGGGTATATCCACTCAAAGCAAAGTCCGAAGTGTTTATGTGCTTCAAACAGTTTTTGGTTTTGGCTAAAACTCTATTAGCATATAAAATGGGCACCCTTCGTTTTGATCGAGGGGGGGAATATATGTCTTCTCACTTTAATGCATTTCTGGCTGAACGTGGGATAAAACATCAGTGTACAATGCCATATACACCTCCCAAAATGGATTAGAGAAAGTCTCACTCCAACAGAGGGTGGATTGGGTGCTAGATGAGTTTAGAGAAAAATTCTAAAAACTCTATTGCTCACATAAGATTTTTATATTAAAACATTATCTATTGTCTTGTATTATTTACTTCTTGGCATGTTGGGTTCCTTGAAAAAGTAGCTTAATAGAGTTAATCCTCTTGCTAGAAGATTTCTCTCACGTGGTTCTTTGGAGGTGAGAAATGTCCCAAAGATGTCTTGGAGTACGTGTTTTTTGCATAAAAATAAGGAAGGCTCTGTATTTTTATATGCAATAAAAATGGCACAAAATTTGACAGCCAAGTGGGTTCTGAGGAGGTTTGTTTCAACTAACAGTTGATTTTAACTTGTGGGACATCATTGTATCTCCTTGGATTTTTTTTCTCTTGTTTGTAGTCTTGTGATTTGCACATCTTGGATTACGTGGATGAAGGTGAAAATGTTTTTCATCCTAGTGTTGAAAATAGGGGAAACTTAAAGTATCTTTTTATAGGAATCTCTGGGCACGGATGAACTTGCTTTATGGAATAATTGAACCCCATCTATCAAAGAAAATAGATGTGTTAGATAAGTTTTATGAACCTAGAAAGATTTTGATCAAGGACTTGAGTTGGCCAATGAAGAAATTTTGAGATATTTTGCTAACTTGTCTCCAGTTTGTCATTAGGCTTTCATCACCTACACAAGAATGGTGGAACTGAAACAACCTTGTTGTGGAGTCAAGAAGCTGGACATTCATGAAGTTAATGATGAGATGTGGAAGCATTTCAAAGTCAATTTCATATTTGTCTCTTGGATTGTTTGCAAATTAAAAAAGAGGTGGAGTGTGTAGTGGAACAATAGGCAGTGGAGATACAGATTTTCATGTATATGAGCATTTTTTACCTAGTATAAAAACCTTGGATGATCATATACAATGGCCTCTAGACAAGAGAAAATGCTAAGAAACTTAAAATTAGTAGAGTTTTATGTTCATTTTGTGGAAAGATAGACAATTTGGCTCATCTATTTATGCATTATTGGGATGCGAAGAAATTCTGGAAAATTTGGAACCTAATAAAAATTTAAACGTAGCCAACATCTCAATCCCCAATATATTTTTCTACTTTGTTGCCTCAAGATGGATTTGGTGGTCTAGAATATGAAGGTCTTATTCTCTGGCACATTTGGTTGAGGAGAAACCAAAATGTCTTCCAATCAAGAAAAAGAGAGTTTGCTTATTTCTCTTAGAAGGTCCGTTAAGTTTTCTACTCTTCAATATCTCTAGTCAATTTAAGATGTTAATAGTTATAATGATCAAATTCTCAATCTGATGATGGAAAATGATCCTAATAGTTGGAGGAACATATTTCTATCTCTATACTCAACATAGATTCTACCTGGTCTTCTCAATTGTCTAAATGCCAATTGTACCCTTGACTTCTCTATGGTTGAAGATTTTACTGTGTGGTTGTATTCCCTTGTCCATTTGTAACCCTTGTGGATTATTCGTGTATTGGGAGTGCTTATATCATGAGGATGCCTCCTTGTATAATATGTTCCCATCTTACCTCTTGTAATAGGTTTATTGCCCCTTCCACTTTATGTAACATTCTTCATTAATTTAGACTTTTTTCTTTTTCTTTCTCAAAGGAAAGAAATCTACCTTGATTCAAATTCCTTTAATACATACATTACTATAGCACTGCTTTGAAGTTGGATGTTCTTATGGTTAAAAGATCTTGACTAGAATTGATCGCATTGTTAATTCGTTCTTGTGGCCCTTGATTTGTCGGTTTTTCTTGAAGAGGTATGCGAGCATCTCTTTGTAGCCATAAAAGATCTAATTTTAGAGCTCCCCAAAAGAAAGATCTACCTCCATCATGTTTTATCGCAAAAAATGTTTCCCTTGCCTCGAAAATAGATTGTGGGCTTCCCTTTATGTTTGTATTTTATTTTTAGTGCTATACTTTATGGAATAATGGAATGTTATATGGATTTTAATGTTGTGAAGGTTTTAATGTGATTTTTGTTTTGATCTAGCAGGTGAAGACTCATGAGGGTGTGAGTACACATGTACTTCTTTAGATATTTTTGAAGACATTTAGAAGAATATTATGAAGATATTATTTTACTTATTTTTTGTAAAAATAATAGATCTCTTTAGAAAGGGAAGTTTTTTAAAACAAAGTGGATAGCTTGAAAAGTGATGATTTTGTAAATAAAGCAGATTTTGACATGCATGCTTTCTGAATGGTTGCCCTCATGTATCTTCTATTCATTGTTGAGATATCAAGCTCAACATGTGATGATCCAGGATGACACGTACCAGTTTTTCGTTTCTCTAACATGTATAGTGGTCACGCCGGTATATGTCAGGGATACTTCATTGAGCTTTATTAGATTTATCTGCCGAGAGTGATGGCACATTTGTTTGTTGCCAACTCACTCATTCACGGACATTAGGTTTTTCCTTATGTACTAGTCTTTATATATTGCACTTGTTGTATTCTTTTTTTTAGGTCTTCTTGTACATTCCTTTTATGTAATAGAAGAAGAAGAAGAAGATTACTCTTCCCTATCTCAATTTGTGTGTGTGCTTCTCCTTGAGAGTGAGAGTGTGTGTGTGAGCTCTCTTCCTTATCTCCTTCCTCGTGACATGGTATCAGAGCCAGCGTGGCTGTAGAGAGCTCGTGGAGAAGGCGACGGTGAAGACTACGCAGCAAGGCATGGAGAAAACACAATTTCACAAACGGCCTTCGTTTGCTACGAAAATTGGCGTGAATGTAGAAGACCTCAAAATATTTTCAAGAGTTATCCCTTTAGGGTCACTTGTTTTTGTCAGATCAAAGTTTCGGAGCCATCTCGACCTCCGTTTCGAGCCCGCAAGGTGGAGCCCACAGAAAAACCAGGTCAATTTCAGAAACTGTAACTTGCGTTGTGTTCGGCGACACTCATATTTTCCAGATCCATAACTTCAAGTGATTCTGTGTACTGTTGATACACGAAAACTGTGTTTTTCTGAGATCGAACTCTCACATCATAGTGCGACAGTGTTCAAGCAGAAGTGCTGCTTGTAGTGTGTTGCGGTGTTGTGAATTGTTGCAGAAATGGCAAATGCAGATGGAATGAGTCAGCTTATGAGCAATAAGCTGGACAAGAACAACTTCCATGCTTGGAGATTCAGAATGACGAATTTTTTGATGGGAAAAGGCTACTGGAAGTACATCAAAGGAGAAAATGAAAATGCTCCGTAGTTACCAGAAAGGAATCAGACTGCAGAACAGTTAAGAGCATATGAGGAATGGAATCAAGGAGCAGGAAAGGTAATGTATTGGCTATCTGTTAGCATAGAGGATAGCATGATTGGACACATACAGGATGCCAAGACTCCAAAAGAGGCTTGGAACAGTTTGGTCACTTTGTACGAAATGAATACAAAGGCACGGAAATTGCAACTCAAGAACGAGCTGCATACATTGGAGAAAAAGAGCATGTCGGTAAGTGATTACACTCTAAAAATCAAAATCATATGTGAGTCACTTGCATCTGTTGGCGTGAATCTAGATGATGATGATAAGGTGGAAGTGTGCCTTCGTGGTTTAGGAGCTGCATATAAGCAGTTCAGAACTTCTATACAGACCAAGGAAAATATTCCAAATTTTGTTGATTTGGTATCTATGCTGATTATTGAAGAAAAGAAGCTTGGTGAGGATTCAAACTCCCAAGGAAAGCCCAGTTCTGAGCAGGTATTCTACTCTAGCAGAGGAAGAGGCAGAGGTAGAGGTTTTGGAACTGGAAGAGGAAACAATAGCCAAGACCAAGGTCAACAACAGAATTATGCACGAGGAAGAGGACAGTTTCGAGGCAGGGGGAGTCAAAGAGGTCGCACAAATTTCCAAAGAAATGATTCAGGTAATGATAGTAAAGGATGCTGGAATTGTGGTAAACGTGGACACTTTAAACGTGATTGCAGGTTGAAGAATCAAAATAACAGAAGGCAGCAAAACAACTATGCATCCACAAGTGTAGATGATTCTTAGAAGTTTTTTATGGTTCAACATCACATGATGAATACGATGTCTGCTGGTGTTTCAAAATGGACTGATAATGTCTGGTATGTTGATTCAGGTGCTTCAAATCACATGACCAGTCATGCAGAATGGTTTAGTAGTTTGCAGAAAATGCCAGTTCCTAGATATGTTGAAACAGGTGATGATACATCGCATCCTATTGAGCATACAGGAAACATAGCATTGTCTATGGAGGACGGAAAGGTAAAACATCTCGCTGATGTGTTCCATGTTCCAAATATAACAAAGAATCTGGTTTCTATTGGACAAATGGTTGACCAGGGATTACAAGTCAGGTTCAATGCTGATGGATTATATGTAGAAGAGTACAAGCAGGATGGACGATTGGTTGCCAAAGGAAACAAAGTGGGTAGGATGTTCACCTTAAATGTGAAGATTCCTGAAATGAATGCAGCCATGTTTGCAAAAGGTGCAGGAGTTATTGCAGATATAGAGATATGGCACAAACGGATTGGACATGCAAACTTGCAAAGGCTGAAACTGATGCAGTCAAAGGAGATTGTCCATCGACTACCAAATTTCAAAGTTGCAGAAATGCAAAAGGTATGTGCAACATGTCAATTTGGTAACCAGTCAAGAGCATCATTTTCACATGACAAGAATGTTAGTGAGAATGTGTTAGAAGTAGTACATACAGATGTTTGGGGTCCAGCAAAGACCACATCTATGGAGGGTTGTAGGTTTTATGTTACTTTCATTGATGACCATACACGCAAAGTATGGGTATATTTCATGAAAGAGAAGAGCGAGGTGTTTACTCACTTCTAGAATTTTAAAGTTATGGTGGAAAAGCAGACAGGTAAGTACATTCAGACATTAAGATCTAATGGAGGAGGTGAATACATGTCAAATGAGTTTAGCAATTTTCTTAAAAATCATGGAATTAGGCATCAGCCTTCATGCAGGTACACACCACAACTGAATGGTGTTGTTGAATGCAAAAACACGCATATTACAGAAATAGCAAGATCCTTAATGGCTGAGAAGAATATGCCTCATTGTTATTGGGTAGAAGCTGTGCATACTACTGTATATATCATGAACAGAACTTCGACTGCTGTTGTACATCAAGTTACACCTGAAGAGAAGTTTACAGGTAAAAAGCCAAACTTATCACATCTGAAAGTTTTTGGTTGTATTGCATATGTACATGTCCCAAATGAATTGAGGATGAAGAAGGGCACATGCAGATGATACAAGGAGAAGTGACCCAGGACCAAGAAGATCTGGGAGGATGCGTAATTCAGTGCAACGATTGACATATGATAGTTACATGGCTTGCCATTGTGCCTACATGACAAAGGTAATACAAGATGCTGAACCTTCTTGTTTTGAAGATGCAATTGGTAATGCAGATTGGGAAAAAGCTATGGATGAGGAGATGGCTGCACTTTATGGAAATGATACATGGAAGCTGGTTCCATTGCCGCAAGGAAAGAAACCCATAGGGTGTAAATGGGTTTACAAGGTAAAGCATAATGCTGATGGTAGCATAAGCAGGTATAAAGCACGATTGGTAGCTAAAGGATATGCACAGACATATGGCATTGATTATGAGGAAACATTCAACCCTGTAGCTAAAATGTCTACTGTTAGGACACTTGTTGCATTAGCTACAGCAAAAGGATGGACTTTGCATCAGATGGATGTGAAGAATGCTTTTCTACATGGTGAGTTACAAGAAGAAGTATATATGCACCAGCCACAAGGATATGAAGATTCAAAGCATCCAGAATATGTTTCCAGGTTGCAAAAGGCTTTGTATGGGTTGAAGTAGGCTCCGCGTGCATGGCATGCAAGGATTGCTGATTACTTAACCAACATTGGGCTTTCTATGTGTGATACAGATCACTCACTATATGCAAGGAAGGCTAATGATGGCATCACTATTGTGGCTATTTCTGTTGATGACCTGATTGTAGGTGGTGATAATGAAGAAAGCATCAAAGAGGTAAAGAAACTTCTTATGCAGGAATTTGACATGAAAGATCTTGGTGTGCTGCGCGATTTCTTGGGCATTGAGTTTATACATAGAGAAACAGGTATATGGATGTCGCAAAGGCAATATGCCTTGAATATGCTGCAAAAGTATGGGATGGCTGATTGTAAGACCATTTCTATGCCTTTAGATCAGAATTTGAAATTGGATACTACATCAGGTGAAGCATTGGAAAATGCTACTATGTACAGAAAAATTGTGGGAAGTCTTATATATCTTACAATTACAAGGCTTGATTTAAGCTACACTCTTGGACTTGAAAGTGAGTTTATGCAGGTTCCCAGGAAGCCACATTTGGATGCTCTGAGGTGCACTCTACGTTATGTGAGTGCTACTTTGGATTATGCATTGTTTTATGAAGCTGGTGTAGATTTGCAGGTTCATGGATACACCGATGCAGATTGGGTTGGTAGTACTCCAGATAGAAGATCTACTACTAGCTTTCTTTTCTCACTTGGAGGTGTAGCTATTACATGGAGCAGTAAGAAGCAACCCACTATTGCTTTGTCGAGTACAGAGGCTGAGTATAGAGGTGCTGCAATGGCACCATGTGAGGCATCATGGCTGGAGATGTTACTTGTAGATTTAAGTGTGGAAGTGCAAAAGCCTATCACTATCTATTGTGATAATCTTAGCAGCATACAGTTAGCACGGAACCCTGTTTTCCATGCTAGAAAAAAGCATATCGAGGTACATTATCACTTCATCAGAGAGAAGGTATTAGCAGGTGATATTGATCTTGTTTATGTGAGAACAGATGAGCAGGTTGCTGATATTTTCACCAAAGCACTTGGAGCTGAGAAGTTGAAGAAGTTTCGGAAGATGCTTGGATTACAGGATATGGCATTGAGCTTGAGCAGGAGTGTTGAGATATCAAGCTCAACATGTGATGATCCAGGATGAAACATACTAGTTTTTTGTTTCTCTGACATGTATAGTGGTCACGCCGGTATATGTCAGGGATACTTCATTGAGCTTTATTAGATTTATCTACCGAGAGTGATGGCACATTTGTTTCTTGCCAGCTCACTCATTCACGGACATTAGGTTTTTCCTTATGTACTGGTCTTTATATATTGCACTTGTTGTATTCTTGTTTTTAGGTCATTTCTTGTACATTCCTTTAATGTAATAGAAGAAGAAGAAGATTATTCTTCCCTCTCTCAATTTGTGTGTGTGCTTCTCCTTGAGAGTGAGAGTGTGTGTGTGTGAGCTCTCTTCCTTATCTCCTTCTTCGTGACATTCATGAGATAATGAAAAAAGACCTTTTAATACACATGCTCTGATAGAATCATCCAATAGAGTATGTGGGGGGAGATTGTACCCAATATAGTGTCAATTCTCTTGTCTTTTTCTATTCTACTTGTGCTTTTGTGAGATTTCGATTATGTACTATCCTCTATGTACATGCTTCTATGGGATCCAAACAAGAATAGTATCAAAGCCAAGTCACATCTGTCGAGGTGTATGTATTGGCATCCAGTCATGATTCATGGCATCTGGTTATGAATTGGCAAGTGTCTCAATCATTTGGTCCATGTTTTTATTTATCAAGTTTGTTTGTTCTTGGTTCCATAGTTTTTTTTTTCATTTTTTTTTTGAATTTGATACTATGCATTGCGCTGCTATCACACTCTACAGTATTGAACTGTACTAACTATACTCACTTTATCCCTTGTGCTCACTGTGCTCAGTGTACTCATTGTACCCACTGTATCCATTGTATGCCCTATGCTCAATATACCTACTTGTGCACTATTCACTGTTCGAGTTTGGTTCGATTATGAAGTTCTTTTTATCATTCGATTACTCCTTCAACTTACTCAAGCTCCAGTATCAATGCCATGTAACATGGGATAAAACATCAGTGTACAATGCCATACACACCTCAACAAAATGGAGGTGTTGAATAGAAGAACAGGTCACTCATGGAGATGGCGAGGTGTATGGCTAAGAGTCAGGCTTTACCACATAGCTTCTAGCTTGAGGTTGTCATGTGTGCAGCATATGTACTTAACAGGTGTCCCACTAAAGCATTGCAGTCTATCACTCTATACGAGGATTGGCATGGTTGTAATCCATCTGTTGCTCATCTATGTGTTTTTGGTTGTTTGGCATTAGAATTAATGCATGAACAACATCGTAGGAAATTGGACGATAAAGCAGTAAAATGTATTTTTGTTGGGTACACTTCAGAAAGCAAAGGATATCATCTGTATCATCCCCAGACTAAATGCATTTTGGTTAGCCATGATGTTTTTTTTGTGGAAGATGCTATTCAACCTTTACTTTCATGTACGAAGGAGACATCTCTTAGCTCCAAAGACATGTATGATCCTTTGTCGCCTCTTTTTACAGGTGGAAAATCTAGTGCTAGTCCTAGTGAGGCAACTTCTCAGCCATTGCAGGTTTCATGTGAAGATGTAGATCATTCCATTTCTGATGCAGATTTGCATGACACACTTTTTGATAAGAAAGCAGATATTGGGAAGGCAAAACGTATGCCAAAATAGCTAGTGCAAACTTTGTGTGAGAACAAATTAGATGCACCTCTATCACATTGTACTCATTGAAGCTCTCATAGTGCATTTTTGGCATCAAATTGATATGGTATGGTTACATCTAGTCTCTGTGATGAGATTTAACTTGTTTTGTTTGATGAAGCACAAAATTAAGAACAATGGATGGCTACAATGCAATCTAAATATGATGCTATCATGAAAGATGGTACCTGGACTTTATATGACTTGCCTCCTGGTAAGAAGGCCATTGGAACTAAGTGGGTATACAAGTTGAAGCATAAACCTGATAGAACGATTGACAGGTATAAGGCTAGGCTTGTTGCAAAGGGTTATGCACAAGAAAGAGTCATTGATTTCGATGAAACCTTTGCACCTACTTGCCTAATGACTACTGTTCATAGCATCTGTGCACTTGCAGCTCATCATGATTGGAATGTGCATCAGTTGGACATTAAAACAACATTTCAGAATGGTGACTTGCATGAAGGACTGTATGTTTTTCAGCCTCGTGGATTTGTGTAGAAAGTGTATGAGAACAAAGTGTGCAAGTTAAAGAAGGCATTATATGCTTTAAAGCAAACACCACGTGCTTGGTATGAAAAGATACATTGCTATGTGATTAAGACTGTAAGCCTATTCCCACTCCTATGGACATAGGTTTATGATTGAGTCTTCATGCTGCTGGAGATGCATTTGATGTGGTTCTCTATCAGTAGGTTGTTGGATGCTTTATTTACTTATGCATTACTCAGCCAGATATTCAGTTTGTTGTCTCACAGATGAGCAAGTTTATGCACTACCCAAGTGTCAAGCATTAGTAGGCGGTTAAGCACATCTTTTGCTACTTGAATGGTACCCAGCTACTTGGATTCTTTTATCCCAAGGGGGGGGTCACTACCGCCAGATTTGCATGCTTTCTTTGACAACAATTGGGCTAGTTGCTATGACACTCATGTGTCCACTAGTGGCTTTTGCTTCTTGCTTGGTAGCTCATGTATATCTTGGTTAAGCAAGAAGTAGCGTACTATGGCCACTTCTAGTTGTGAGGCTGAGTATAGGGAAACTTTCACAACGACTGTTGAGTATGTGTGGCTCAGACGTCTTATGGCTGATTTGGGTCTTCATTAGTCTTCTTCCACCACCATCTTCACTGATAGTCAGAGTGCATTGGAAGTTGCAAGGAAACCTATGTTCCATGCTTTCACTAAGCACATTGAGGTGCATTATCATTATGTTAGGGAGAGGCTATGTGCTAGGGAGATCACCTTGGCATATGTACCCACGTAGGAGAACATTGCACACCTTTTTACAAAGGGATTACCTAGGGAGGCGACTGAACCTTTCTGCAAAGCTTTGGGCTTATTCCCTTTTGTGGATTGATTCCACATAGCTTGGCACTTCCTTATACATGAGTGTCAGGTCCTTGTTCACTGCATCACTCCCATGGGGGATTTGTTGATATATTTAGGTAGTGATGTGTGTGAACAATCGAGGACCACCGGGGCACTTTTTTCCCTCTTTAGGAGGTTTTTCTGCATGGGGTTGTATATATGCCTATTGCCCTAATGAGCTACTTATCTTTGTACATTCTAGTGGTAATACATTCAGTATTGTGTGTTGTGGTCCAAGCTTCTTCTTCTTCCTTGTGTTGTTCGGGTGCTTCCATAGACCTCTAACTCCAACAAGAATATGTATGTTTGTATTTTTCTTGCACATGGATGAACAATAATTGAATGGCATACGTGGATTCTTTTATGTATGGACTACATGCCTTCTTTGCTTATGGCCTCCATGCATTATGGTTCTTTTGGAATATTTGTATACTTTAGCGGGAGTTTTGCTTGAATCGGTTTTACATCAAAGCATGGTATAAGAATTACATACATATATACATACTTAAATACACACATACATAAGTATATACATACAAACATACATACATACAAACATACATACATGTGTATACATACATGCATACAACCGTGCATATAGACTTTGTTACTTATATAACTAAATACATACATACTTACTTACTTACACAAATATATATATATATATATATATATATATATATATATATATATATATATATATATGTATGTGTGTGTGTGTGTGTATATATATATATGTGTGTGTGTCTGTGTATGTGTGTCTCTCTCTCTCTCTCTCTCTCTCTCTCTCTATATATATATATATATATATATATATATATATATATATATATATATATATATATATATATATATATATATAGGCACTACAACATATGAGGGGCATACGAACACTGCCTATACAGATGGTCACTCCCGACGCCAATATAAACATTGGAAAAGTCCAATTAAGCACACTGACCGTCAAGTAACTGTCGGTGTGACCGTTTAAAATAGATCTTTGGGATGTCTTGAGACCACTGCTATAAGCGTCGGTATATGGATCTTGATAAGCATCGAGAGAAGAACTGAACATTTTACGCGTGTTTTACTCTGATCACTGCTTGCTTCTGTCAAACTTGCCTGTGCAAACCAAATTGTGACCTGCATTGTCTTGTGCACAAACACTCACACACACAGAGATCTCTCTATCTACACACACATAGACACTCTCTCTCTCTCTCTTTAGATCTCACATCTTGGTAACTAGTGCATGTACTATTAGCCTTTGTCTTTCTCTATGCTTTATGTTCTTAAATGTTCTTCTCTTTGATTTGGAAGACGTTTTTTGGTGTCGATTGTTTGAAATTCGACGATAGACTACATATATTATGCTTTGATGACAACAATCCAAAAGAGGGGCATACCTTTAAGTGATTGTTTTATTCTCTATTGATAGAGAGAGAAAGAGAGAGAGAGGGAAAGAGAGAGAGATGAGAGAGAGAGAGAGAAAGAGATACAGAGAGATGAGAGAGAGATAGAGAGATAAAGAGAGCAAGAGAGAGAGAGATAAAGAGAGATGAAAGAGAGGAAGATAGAGCATACATACACAGACATACATACACACTACACATGCATACATACACACAGACATGTACATACATGCATACATACACACATATACACACATGCATGCATACACACACACATATACACACATGCATGCATACACACATACACATATACACACTTGCATACATACACACACATGCATACACACATACGTACACACACACAAATACACATGCATACACACACACATACATACACACACATACACACACATGCATACACACATACATAGACACAGACATATACACACATGCATACACACACATACATAGACACATATACATACATGCATGCATACATACACACACATATACACACATGCATGTATACACACACATGCATACATACACACACATGTACACACATGCATACATACACACAAACATATACACACATGCATACATACACACACATACACATATACACACATACATACATACACACACACATACATACACACACATGTACACACATGCATACATACACACATGCATGCATACATACACACATGCATGCATACATACACATACATATACACACATGGATGCATACACACACACATGCATACTTACACACACACATACATACACACATGTATGCACACACACACACATACATACACACATGAATGCATGCACACACATGCATACGTAGACACACACATGCATACATAGACACACACATGCATACATACACACATATACACACATGCATGCATACATACACACACATGCATACATACACACACATACACATGCATACATACACACACACATGCATACACACATACATGCACACACATATACACATATGCATACACACACATACATACACACACATACACATAGACATGCATACACACATACATACACGCACACATATACACACATGCATACACACACATACACACATGCATACATACACATACATACACGTATACACACATGCATACATACACACACATACATACACACACATGTACACACATGCATACATACACACATATACACACATGCATGCATACATACACACACATATACACACATGCATGCATACACACACACATGCATACATACAGACACACATACATACACACATGCATGCACACATGCACATATATACACAGATGAATGCATACACACACATGCATAAATACACACACACATATACACACATGCACACATATACACACATATACATACACACATACATACGCATACATATACCCACATGCATACATATACACACATACACATATACACACATGCATACATTCACACACACACACACATATGATTTCAGTATAGATAAATAAATGTGAAAATATCTAGTGTTTTAATTAAATTTATATAATTAAATATATGAAATTACAATCTTAAGGTTTTTTTCACATCAAATATATAAAAATAGGATTAAGGTTTTTAGGCTATTTACACATGCATACACATATATTTATACACACACACACACATATAAAGTTCCACCCATAGGAAGCCTTATGCATTGGCATGCTCATAGTCCTTCCACACATGGTTTCTATCGTGTTCAAAATGATTGAAAGGCATGAAGACACAAAGAAGAGAAATGGCTACAATTTAAATCTACATCAATAAATTTACACCCTCCATTAGAAATAGTCAAAATCAATCCATTTGGTCTAAATATCTCTTTCTAGATGGCCAATAAATAAAAAACCTTCCATTAGAAATTGATGCATTCAACCCATTACTCTTTAATTATTTGAAATTCATGAATTTAAAAGCAAAGCATAGATGACCATTTTTTGCATCTTGGCATTCATGAATCTAAAAGCAAAGTATAGATTATTCAGCGGAAACCTTTTACCAACACCAAATGAGATGCCTTATTCTAGAGGAGATGCAAATAAGTTATTGACTTCTATTCATGGAATAAAATATAAAAAGAACATTATGGACATATACCTAGCACTTTTGATTGAAGAGTTGATTCATTTTGGAATAACACTCATATCGAAGATGCATCACAATCAATTCTTGAGTGTGATGATAATATACAATGTATCTTGATGTACATAGATACATACATGCATGCACACACATACATAGATACATACGTACATACATACATACATACATACATACATACATACATACATACATACATGCATACATACATACATACATGCATACATGCATACATACATACATACATGCATACATACATACATAGATACATACATACATAGATACATACATACATACATACATACATACATACATACATGCATGCATACATACATACGTACATACATACATACATACATACATACATACATACATACATACATAAATATACATACATACTTAGTTATATACATAAGTGCATACATACTTAGTCTAAGTGCATACATACTAAGTATGTATGCATCTTTTGCGAACTTACATGGGATATCTGCCTTATCAATTACAACATTCCATCATGGTTTTCTATCAAGAGTCTCCATTGGATGCTATCATTAATTATGTGTGGTAAATACAAAATGATAAATAGGGACATATAGGTACTACTTTTAATCGAACAACTCATTAATTAGTGGAATGACATCGATTTCCAAGATGCACTAGAACCTGTTATAAAACATGATGCTAATATACAAGGTATCCTAATGTGGACCATGCATAATTGGCCTCAATCTGGTGACTTTTCTAGCCTTAGAATTTCAAGATATTATGCGTGTTAAATGTATGGTCCATAATTGGATGCATGTTGGTCTTGGTCACTTAAAATGATGATTTATCAATGAGCACTAAATATCTTATCTTTAGACCAACATTCTCTAGGTGAAGGTCAAATTAGATGTATGGAAATTTATTATATGCATTTACATGATTGGCATTGATTATAAGAGACTCATGAAGGCCAATAACTTGTCTAGTGAATAAAGCAACTATTAATTTTGCATACACTCTAATATTGCAATGATCTTCTTACTAATTACAATCTGTATATAAAAATTTATTGTAATACGTATATATAACATTATATTAAATAAAATATTTTTTCATGATTTGAAGATTAAAAAAATTCATGTTTGTGTTATTATTTTCGCTTTGTTCTTAAGGTTTTATTCTATATGTATATCATAGATTTTACGATGTATCAATTTATACATTGGTGGGTTTCTCATTAATATACATACATGCAAATATAAATATTTACTTACATATCTAAAAACATACATACGTACATACATGCCTACTCATATACATGCAAATATAAATATTTACTTACATATCTACAAACATACATACGTACATACATGCCTAGTCATATAGAGGCTTACTTACAAAGATACATACAAAATTTTAACATACATTCGTGTATATATATATATATATATATATATATATATATATATATATATATATATATATATATATATATATATATATATATATATATATATATATATATATATATAACTACTTATTTTCGAGCTTAAAGTACGTAGATACATACACACACAAACCAAAAAATCTATATTTTCCGTAGGCGTACGTAATATAATATTTTGAAGGTTTATGTACAATGTTTTTTTACGTGTATGTATCTTTAATTTTCAAGGTATAAATAGAAATTTCTACAGGTGCATGTATGCATACATACATACATCCATGCTTACTTACCTATTTACATAAATACATACATACTTACTTACATACATAAATGCATACATGCATGCATACATACATATATAAATACATAAAAACATAAATACATACATACCTACATATATGCATACATTATAGTTATGAATATACATACATAAAAACATAAATACATACATATATGCACACATTCTAATTATGAAAGTGCAAGGAGAGGTGAGCTTGATTCATAATGTGACTGAAAGCATTCGAGGTAAGGCAATGCACACCATGTCAATTTTCCATTTGTTTGTAGTTTTTTAGTCCTCCATAAGGATTTATATTGGTATGTACGTATAGATGCATAGATATAAAATTTATATTCATACTTATACATGTACTACGTAATTATGTATGTTATCATATTACATGAAATGAAGCATATTGTGACGATAGAATTGCATGTGGTTGCAATCATACCAGGTTCCAAAATGTATGGGATGAGATGGATTTCAAATAATTATTTCAAAAAATATTCCCAAAATGATCATGATATTTTAAGGACCCTACTACATCTATAATTTTTACTTTTTTTTTTATCTAGAAGAAAAGTATGAATAATTGATTTTGTCTAGCTTGGATTATTGAGAGGAAACGTTTTCATAAAAATAGGGGAAGCAGACAAGTTATTGAATTCTATTCGCATGGATTACAATACACTGCATGCATTCCCAAATGACTGCATATTGTATAGACATAAATTTTCTGATTGTCAGGAATGTCCAAATGTGGAGAAAACCTTCACAAAACTTTTGCGGTTGGAAAACATGTCCCAATGGAAATTCCATCACTTTCAATAAATAAATATTATGTTTCAATGTACATCCATAGCAATCCCAATGCATTGTCTTGCTTATTTTCCATTCTTACATGCTTTAGAGTGCTATAGTGTGAGACTTAATCAATAAATTTACAACTTTGAGTAGAAATGGATGGAATCAATCTATTGAGCTCTTTGTGGATTATTTAACATGTATGCCTTACCAATTACTGCATTGCACCATGTTTATCTATGAGAGGTGATTGCATGCTATAATCAATTATGCATGGTGAATATAAAACACAAAATATGGACATATACCTAACTTTTTTTTATTAAAGAGACCATTGGTTGCATTGATATCCAAGATGCATCATGACTAGCTGTAACTTGTGATGCTAACTTACAAGATATCTTGATGTGGACCGTGCATGATTGGCCTAGATATGGTGAGTTTCGTAGCCTAAGAATTTCTAGATATTTCACACGTTACATGTGTGCTCCATATTTGTATGCATGTTTTTCTAGACCTCTTAAAAAGATGATTTATCAAAAGGTAGCTATGTCTTCTAGATCCACACTCTCTATGTGAAGGGAAACTTGGATGTATGGAAAATACTTATATACAAACACATGATTGGAATTCATTATAAGAGAACATGATTGACACATGAAAAACTTTCCAAGCGAATGAAGAGACTATAAATATTTCATTCACTATATTATTGGAATGATCCCTTGAGTAATCATTTGATTAATCCAATGTATGTTTTGTTTTTCCATTTCCGTCCTTTCTTCCCTTTCTTTAGTTCCTCTTTTATCTCCTTCTCTATGTTCGAATTTTAGTTAGAATCATCTACTTTTCTATTTTACCATTTAACTCCCATGTTATTGTATCTATAATTCCATCATATCTAGATTGCATTGCTTCCCTCTAAAATGGATTTTCAAAGCCATTTTCTGCATTGCATTTCTTTGATCCTTTATCTTTGTTGTTTGCCTATGCCTCTTTTCATTCTCCTTAGTTAAAGTTTTCATAGTATTCCTAATATAATGATGCTCTTTCACCTAATGTTGTAATAGATTATGGAATGGAGCTACAACATCAAGTGGTCTTTAGTAATGGTGACCATGAAGGGCATTATGATTCCGAGTGACCCTAATCCATTAGGTTTCTAGATGTTTAATGATGCTTCATGATGTAGAGTTATCCGCTATTGCCACCTTCGTGGAATGTTTGAGTTCTTTTTGTATGGTTAATCCTTCTAAAATAAATCATAATAAGATTTGTTCCAAAGCTCCTAACAATGTTATTCTTGATTGTGTTTCAAGAGTTCGTTGTCATATGCTATGAGAAGGTGAAACCTTCCGATTTTTAGGTATTCCAATGAGATTCAAAGTCTCACTCGAATACAGAGTGGATTGGGTTTTAGATGAGTTTAGAGAAGAAGTTTAAGAACTCTATTGCTCACATAACATTTTTTATTAAATCATTATCTGTTGCCTTGTATTATTTACTTCTAGGCTTGTTGGATTCCCTTGAAAAAGTAGCTTAATTTAGTTAATCCTCTTGCTAGACGATTTCTCTCGTGTGGTTCCCTAGAGGTGAGCAGTGTCCCAAATATGTATTGGAGTATGTGTTGTTTGCATAAACATAAGGAATGCTCTCTATTTTATATGCAATGAAAATGGCACAATCTTTGACAGACAAGTGGGTTTTGAGGAGCTTTGTTTCAACTAACATTTGATTATAACTTGTGGGATGTCATTTTTTCTCCTTGGATGTTTTTCTCTTGTGGGTAGTCTTGTGATTTGAAAATCTTGGAGCACCTAGATGAAGGTGAAAAGGTTGTACAATCCTAGTGTTGAAAATGGGGGAAACTTAACGTTTTTTTTGCAGGAATCTTTGGGCATGGATGGACTTGCTTTATGGAATAATTGAACCCTATCTATGAAATCGAATAAATGTTTTAGAGAGGATTTATGAACCTAGAAATAATTTTATCAAGGAGGTGAGTTGGCCAATGAAGATTTTTGAGATCTTTTGCGAACTTGTCTCTAGCTTATCACAAGGTCTTCATCACCTACATAAGAATAGTGGAATTGAAACAAGCTTGTTGTAGGGTCAAGAAGCTCGACATTCATGAAGCTAGTGATGAGATGTGGAAGCAATTCAAAGCCGATTTCATATTTGTTTATGGGTCCAATGATTGTAGAAGAAAAAAATTAGATTAAAAAAAACGTGGACCTCTATTCATCTCTCTCTACGCAACCGTCTATTTTCTTCTTTCTCTCTGCTTCCCTCTCTCTCTAAAGCACCACGAGCATGTAATAACAAAATTAAGGAAAATAAACAATTTTCCTATTAGAGCATGAGAGGAGAATAGAGAGATGGTGGAATCTCTTTCTTTCACTCTTTTTCACTTTTTTTCTTTCTTTCTTTCTCTCCGTCTCTCTCTCTCTATCTCTCTCTCTCTCTCTCTCTTTTGGCATGAGACCGAGGGATGGAGGATTTGAGAGTTAATTATCTTTGGGAGCGAAGAAGAATCCAAAGTATTGATAAAACATGAGTAGAGAAACGAAAGAAGAAGAGTTCGTGAAAAACTTTCATGGGAAGAAACTAATGAACACTTAGCATGTATTTTAGTTTTCTCAAAATTTCTTTTCTAGATGTTTAGAAGCTTCTAAGTTTAGCACTCATATAGAAAATTTGGATAAGACTAACTCTTTGTCATGAAGGTTTAGAATTTCAAGCTCTCTCATGGGAAAAGGATAATGGGGTATCATAAGTGGCACATAAGCTAGACCTAGATTAGGAGAGAATTCAACTCTTGATGAATTAGGGAATTGCAAAGAGTCAAATGAGAGAGATAAGAGAGTCATCCTCATATTATCTAAGCACATTAGAAATGCAAAGATAGGAAAAACACTTTACTCCACTTCATCCAAAGCGAGTAAGATTCAATTGAAGAATGAATTGAAGAACTTGAGGAGAACACCTACTAGCAACATGAATGAATACATGTTGAAAATCAAAGAGGTGAGTGATGAATTGGGTTTCATACCTTTTCACATAGAGGCTGATGAACTATTTGCATACATCTTGAATGGGCATAGGGATGATGAGAAGCGGAAGGCTTTACAACATCTATGTATGTGAGAGATATTGTTAGCCACTTTGACAAGTAGGTGGCCTTAATGCTCACTAAGGAGATGAATATTGGAAGCTCAAAGAAGAAAGCCAATGAAGAGGAAGTAACCAAGGGAGAGGAAGAGACAGAAAAGGGAAATGATCAAATGGTGATCCTCGTCAACATCACGGAAGCAAATCTTCATAAAGAGGGTGAGGCAAGCTCACAGGTATAGGAGCAAGGTTCAACTAGAATAGAGACAACTAAAGCTCAAAAGGTTCCTTCATTTTTGCCAGTATGGCTATTATGCAACATATTTCTATCAAAGGGAGAAGAAAAATTCAACGTACAAAGTTTAGGGTAGTTATGCATTTAGTTTAAATAAAAATGAGAGCATTCTAGCTATGATAGAGATCAATGACTATAAGACACAAGGATGAAGTACACGATATGGTGATAGTCGATGTAGCAACCACATCAGTATGAGCGAAGATGTCTTCTCAAACACACAGGTGCCATCAACTAAAGCGCATGTGGAAACAGATAATGACACTACTCATAATATTACACACATAAGCAGTGTTATGTTTGATGGAGCTCACAAAGCCAAGCTCTTGAAAGATATTCTTCATGTTCTCATAATCATGAAGAATGTAGTCTCTACTGGGCAAACGGTTAAGAAACGATCATAGATCAAGTTGAACTAGATGTTATGTTTTGTGGAAAACTCTTAAGAGGGATACAAATTTATAGCCAAAAGTTAGCAAGGAGGGTAGACCATTCATTTTGGATGTAGAGCCTAACCGCAACCACGTAAGCTATATCACATTCACAAATAGGAAGGTAGTAGAATTGGACCTATGGAACAAAAGGTATGGACATATCAATACTCAAAGATTAAAGGACATGGATAAGAAGAGGTTAGTGCTACGGTTACGTAATCTCTATAATCAATAGTTCAAGAAATTATGTGAAGATTGTCAATTGGGAAAGCAAAATAGGTAACCATTCAAGAACAAAAGTTATGTGAGTTACCATCCACTTGATCTCATCCATACCGGTATTTGGAGACCAACAAAGGAAAACTCAACTAGAGGTAATACATATTGTGTAGCTTATATTGATGATCACACAAGCATGGATTGGATCTATTGTATGAAAGATAAATCAAACGTCTTTTATAATTTCAAGAAGTTCAAAGTATTGTTGAAAGATAATCTGATAGGTACATTGTGTATAAGTTGAGATGGAAGGGGAGAATACTTTCCCCATGAGTTCTCAGATTTCTTGGAGACTTTTGGCATCAAAAGAGAAATCACATGTAGGTACACACCACAACAAAATGGTGTGGCACAGAGGAAGAATAGGTATATTGAAGAATGTGTTAGGGCTATGACAAAGGAAATGGGTATTTAAAATTTCTATTGGGTTGATGCAGCAACCACTACTATATATATCCTGAACAAAGCTTCCACATCATGTATACATGCTACCACACCTTATGAAGCTTGGTATAAAATGAAGCTAGATGTTTCACACTTTACAGTGTTCGGTTCCGCATGTTCTGTATTGATTCCAAGTAAATTAAGGACCAATCTTGATGATATATTAGAAAGGTGTGTATTCATAGGGTATGTAGGTGAGAAAAACATTTATAGGTGTTATATGTTAATATATTTCCACAGTAATGTGTGAGGACCAAGCTAGGACTACCAAGAAATTGTTTTCCTATTTAGGAGGTTTTTTCCTCCACCTTGTATATATGCCTATAACCATAACCGATAACTTAGCTTTGTACATTCACTTGGTAATTCATTGAGTATTTTCGTGTGTTCCAAGCTTCTTCTTCTTCCTTGACCTGAACTCCAACATTTGCTATATGAGAAGGTCACCACTTCATTTAGGGCATCATCAGCACCCCTTTAGTCACAATCTTAGAACCACACAGAATTTGGTGATTATACTCTTGATGATTAAGTTTTCTAAATATATTTGATTTGTGTAATCAAAATTTTGATGTGAGATTGTTTTGGCCTCCAAACCCACTATCATATTGCATGTGTAGGAAATTTTTGTTGATATATTTAGGTAGTGATGTTCGTGAACACACTAGGACCACCGGGGCTCTTTTTTCCCTCTTTAGGAGGTTTTTTCCCCTCGCTTCTATATATGCCTATTGCCCTAACATGTTACTTATCTTTGTACATTCTAGTGGTAACACATTCGGTATTGTGTGTTGTGCTCCAAGCTTCCTCTTCTTCCTTGTGTTGTTTGCATGCTTCCATAGACGTATAGCTCTAACAATTGGTACCAATGCAGGTCGCCGCTTCATTGAGGGCATTTCTCACACTCCTCCAATCACAGTCTCAAAATCGCATGAAATTTAGTGTGCATAGTCCAGGTGCCAAGATCACAATCTCAGCTCGTTTCAACCTCAGAACACACCATCATAGTGCATGTGCAGGTTATTTCATCCTTTTGTGCCAAAGATATATACATGTTTTGGTTCGCTAGTATAACCGTCTTGAAGTTTGCTACACGTCTAGTAGAACTCGTTTGGGTAATTATGTTTAACTTTTTTACATACAGTCATTTTCTCTACATCAAGGTATTTTAGTCAGTGGCCATGGCTGAAAGGAGTGATGTATGCCGTATGTTGGCTCTTGAGGATAAGTTAGATGGTACCAATTATCCATTGTGGGATTATATGATGCATCATGTATTGGTTGCAAAAGGATTGTGAAATGTTGTATAGGGTTTCGAGAAATGCCCTATTACGCGTGCAAACATAGATAATAGAAATATAGGTACTGAAGCTGATGTAGCTGGTGTTGAGGATGGTGATATTCTATAGATTCCTATTCATGATGTTGTTTCTATTGAACCTACTATAGAGAGCGATGGTAGAGATGCTCATGCACATGCATTGATAGCTTTATCTGTCAAATGAGCCATTATTCCTCACATTCGCTCTTGCAGAATAGCTAAGGATGCTTGGGATACACTTACCACATTGTACCAGGCTAGGAATAAGGCTCGTGTTGCTTACCTCGGAAAACAATTGGAGAGTGAGCATATGAATGAAGGTGATTTTATGGATAGTTTTCTGACAAAGGTCAAGGATTTGAAGGAGCATTTGTTTTCTCCTAATGAATTCCGTCCTAATAGTTCACTTATGCAGACTATTCTCAATAGTCTTCCCGACTCATATGAGAGTTTTGCTTCTACTATTCGTTTGATGATGAAAGGCAATCCAAATGCCTTAACATTTGAAGAGTTAGTTTCTGTTTTGTTGTAGGAAGGTCAGTCTAGGCAGACCATGTCTATTATGCATGTTGCAGATCAAGTTTTCTTGGCTAGTCATAAGGGCAAAGGAAAATGGAGCTCTTCTACTAGTAAGCAAAAATCTGCTAATTCTCCACAATCGAAGAAGGAAGACAAAGATGGGAAGAAATAAAAAAAACAGAAATTGTTTTGCAAATAATGTAAAGAAAATGATCATGTCATTAAGTGCTATCCAAAACTGGGTGCTAAAGAGGCAAAGAAGGAAGATGTCTGAATGGTTGTTGCAAAGGCCTCTACACCAAAAACAAAGTTTGCTAATCTTGTGCATGATAAAGAATGGGTGTTTACTATTGTTTGCAGTTTTGACCCATCTTCTCATGAGCAGTCCATGTCTATAGTAGACTCACATGTTTGGTACTTTGATAGTGGATCAAACAAACATATTACCTCACAGTGTAGTTTCTTCTCTTCCCTCGAGATTGCCCCTCTAGGGAATACTGTTACATATGCAAACAACTCCTTTTATCCTGTAGGTTATGGGAGTTGGTAAGATCATTCTTACTACTACTAATGGTAGTTCTTTTACATTTTCAGATGATTTTTGCTAAGGATCAAGAAAAAATCTATATCAGTTTCGCCCTTAGCCAAGATTGGTTTGGTTGTGAAATTTGTTGATGATAAATGTAGAGTTTTCTCAAATGGCAACGTGATTATTGCTTGTAGCATTTTATCTCCTAGGCTATATAAGCTCATAGATTATGAAAAATCTATGAATGATTCAACATGTGTAGCACATGATTCTCAGGCTATGTGAGATGCAAAGATTTAGCATGCACCCTTTGGTCATGTGAATTTTGCTAGTTTTCTACGCTTGCAAAAATCTGAAACGGTGTCCTCTTTGCCCAAACTTGAGGCACACAAAAAACATGTTTGTGAAGGCTATATTTTGGGCAAAATGCAGTGTTTCTCCTTTCCAAAAGATGCTTCAGTTCGGGCTACTCAGAAATTGCACCTTGTACATAGTGATGTCTATTGTCTTATGCAGACACCTTCTTTTGGAAACTATCTACTTCATGACTTTCATTGATGATTTTTCCAGGCATGCATGCATATATCCATTGAATGGGGCATTTGCATCACTATTTGGGCATTCATTTTATACAAGTTGATAGTGGAATAACTTTGTGTCAAACAAAATATATTGACACATGATTGCAACATTTTGGCCTTGAAGACTATAAGCCTATTTCCACTCCTACCGAGACAGGTTTATAATTGAGTCTTCATGATGCTCAGGATGCATTTGATGTTGTTCTCTATCACTAGGCTATTGGATGCTTGCATTACTCAGCCAGAAATCGAGTTTGCTATCTCACAAATGAGCAGGTTTATGCATTGCCTAGGTGTCATTTATTGGGATGTGGCTAAGTGCATATTTTGCTACTTGAGTGGTACACAGCTACTTGGATTGTTTTATCACAAGGGAGATCACTACTGCCAAATTTGCATGTGTTTTCTTACAATGATTGGGTTGGTTGCTATGAGACTCATTTGTCCATTAGTGGCTTTTGCTTCATGCTTAGTAGCTCATGTATATCTTGGTTGAGCAAGAAGTAGCCACTATGGCCACTTCTAATTGTGAGGCTGAGTATAGGGCAACTTTCACAACGACTATTGAGTGTGTGTGGCTGAGACACCCTATGACTCATTTGGGTGTTGGTCACTCTCCTGCCACCATCATCTTCACTGACAGTCAGAGTGCATTGGCAATTGCGAGAAACAGTGTGTTCCATGCTCGCACTAAGCACATTGAGGTTGTTTCAAGACTTTGTTTTCATATGCTATAAGAAGGTGAAACCTTCAGATTTTTAGGTATTCCAAGAGGATGGATTGGGTGCTAGATGAGTTTAGAGAAAAGTTGTAAAAACTCTATAGCTCACATAAGATTTTTATATTAAAACATTATCTATTGCCTTGTATTATTTACTTCTTAGCCTGTTGGGTTCCCTTGAAAAAGTGCCTTAATAGAGTTAATCCTCTTGCTAGAAGATTTCTCTCACGTGGTTCCTTGGAGGTGAGAAATGTCCCAAAGGTGTCTTGGAGTACGTGTTGTTTGCATAAAAATAAGGAAGGCTCTGTATTTTATATGCAATAAAAATGGCACAAAATTTGATAGCCAAGTAGGTTTTGAGGAGCTTTGTTTCAACTAACACTTGATTGTAACTTGTGGGACATGATTGTTTCTCCTTGGATTTTCTTCTCTTGTTTGTAGTCTTGTGATTTGCACATCTTGGAGCACCTAGATGAAGGTGAAAATGTTGTACATCCTAGTGTTGAAAATAGGGGAAACTTAAAGTATCTTTTTGCAAGAATCTCTAGGCATTGATGAACTTGCTTTATGGAATAATTGGACCCCATCTATCAAAGAAAATAAATTTATAGATAGGTTTTATGAGCCTAAAAAGAATTTTATCAAGCACTTGAGTTGGCCAATGAAGAATTTTTGAGATCTTTTGCTAACTTGTCTCTACCTTGTCACTAGGTTCTCATCACCTACACAAGAATGGGGGAACTAAAACAAGCTTGTTGTGGAGTCAAGAAGCTGGACATTCACAAAGCTAATGATGAGATGTGGAGGAATTTCAAAGCCGATTTCATATTTTTCTCTCGGATTTTTTGCAAATTAAACAAGACATGGAGTGTGTAGTGGAACAATAGGTAGTGGAGATACACATTTTTATGTATATGGGCATTCTCACCTAGTATAAAAACCTTGGATGATCATATTCAATGGCCTCTAGACAAGAGAGAATGCTAAGAAACTTAAAATTAGTAGAGTTTTATGTTCATTTTGTGGAAAGGTGGACAATTTGGATCATCTATTTATGCATTATTGGGATGCCAAGAAATTTTGGAAAATTTGGAACCTTATAAAAATTTAAAGGTAGCCAACATCTCAATCCCCAAGAGATTTTTCTAGTTTGTTGCCTCAAGATGGACTTGGTGATCTAGAATATGGAGATCTTATTCTCTGGCACATTTGCTTGAGGAGAAACCAAAATGTCTTCCAATCAAGAAAAAGAGAGTTTGCTTATTCTCTTAGAAGGTTCCTTTAGTTTTCTAGTCTTCAAAGTCTCTAGTCAATTTAAGATGTTAATAGTTACAATGATATAATTCTCAATCTGATGATGGAAAATCATCCTAATAGATGGAGGAGCATATTTCTATCTCTATACTCAACATAGATTCTACCTGGTCTTGTCAATTGTCTAAATGTGAATTGTAACCTTGACTTCTCTATGGTTGAAGATTTTACTATGTGGTTGTATTCCCTTGTCCATTTGTAAACCTTGTGAATTAGTCCTGTATTGGGAGTGCCTATATCATGAGGATACCTCCTTGTATAATATGCTCCCATCTTACCTCTTGTAATAGGTTTATTGCCCCTTCCACTTTATGTAACATTCTCCATTAATTTAGACTTTTTTCTTTTTCTCTTAGAACAAAAAAGAAATCTACCTTGATTCAAATTCATTTAATGCATACATTACTATAGCATTGCTTTAAAGTTGGATGTTCTCATGGTCAAAAGATCTTTATTACAACTGATTGCATTCTTAATTCATTCTTGTAGCTCTTGATTTGTCCGTTTTTGAAGAGGTATCCGAGCATCTCTTTATAGCCATAAAAAGATCTAATTTTAGAGCTCCCCACAAGAAAGATCTACCGCCATCATGTTTTATCACCAAAAATGTTTCCTTGCCTCAAAAATAGATTGTGGACTTCCCTTTAAGTTTGTATTTTATTTTTAGTGCTATACTTTATGGAATAATGGAATGTTATATGGATTCTAATGTTGTGAGGGTTTTAATGTGAATTTTTGTTTTGATTTAGCAAGTGAAGACTCATGAGGGTGTGAATACACGTGGACTTCTTTAGATAGTTTTGAAGATATTTAGAAGAATATTTAGAAGATATTATTTTAGTTATTTTTTATAAAAATAATAGATTGCTTTAGAAAGGGAAGTATTTTAAAAAATAGTGGATAGCTTGAAAAGCGATGATTTTGTAAATAAAGCAAATTTTGTAAATGCACGCCTTTTGAAGTGTTTCCCTCATGTATCTTCTATTCATGACATAATGAAAAAATACCTTTTAATACACATGCTCTCATAGAATCGTCCAATAGAGTATGTGGGTGGAGATTGTACCCAATCTAGTGTCGATTCTCGTGTCTCTTTCTATTCTACTTATGCTTTTGTGAGATTTCAATTATGTACTATCCTCTACGTTTGTGCTTCTATGGGATCCAACCAACACTAGTATGAGAGCGAGGTCACATCTGTGGAGGTGTACGTATTGGCAACCGATCATGATTCATGGCATCTGCTCGTGAATTAGCAACTATCTCAATTGTTTGGTCCAGGTTTTTATTTATCAAGTTTGTTTGTTCTTGGTTCCCTCGTTCTTTTTTCAATTTTTTTTTAATTTGATACTATGCATTGTGCTCCTATCACACTCTGCACTATTGAACTGTACTAACTATACTCAGTTTATCCCCTATGCTCACTGTGCTCAGTGTACTCACTGTACTCACTGTACCCATTGTACCCCCTATGCTCACTATACCTACTATGCACTGTTCACTATTTGAGTTTGGTTTGGTTATCAAGTTTTTTTTATAATTCGATTAGTCCTTCAGCTTACTCAAGTTCCTTTATCAAG
Source organism: Ceratopteris richardii (assembly GCA_020310875.1). Lineage (NCBI taxonomy): Eukaryota > Viridiplantae > Streptophyta > Polypodiopsida > Polypodiales > Pteridaceae > Ceratopteris > Ceratopteris richardii. The sequence goes on along the minus strand of CM035444.1, from coordinate 94,703,870 downwards.
TTTGTTTATGATTCAGTTACTACAAGTTCGTTTATCATTCGGTTACTCCTTCAACTTACTTCAAGGCATTGACTAAGTTATAGAACTATGGCATAAAGTTGGCATGTTTGGCTTCTATGGCACTCATGGTTCTCTTGGTTCCCTTTGGTTTTGCTGCCTACACGTCAACCAATTCTAACTTATGAGTGGGCATAAGAACTTAGTTATTTCCCTATTTAGCTTACTTATTTCTCTAGTTAGCTTACATAGTTCCTTATTTAGCATGTCCGAGATTTGAACCCACAACCTTACACTTACAAGAGATAAGATTTATCCACTAGCCTATTTTCACTTATGGATACCCCATTCCTTTTAATTAATATTTAACATAACTTTTAACACTCTCTTTGCCTTATTTATTTATTAATTTATTAATTTATTTTCTAAAACTCTCTTCCCTTTATTTATTTATTTATTTATCAAATACTCTTATTTGTTTTATTTATTTATTATTATTATGATTTTATATACACTATTGTTAAAACTCTTTTCACATGCTTAGTCCTATGTTTTGCTTCTATATATGGCCATGAACCCTAACCACAATATCGAGGATTTTGGTATGTCAACCTTGCCCAGGGTATCGGTTGAGAAACAATTAGAGCTTTTGCAACACCAACTCCAACATGTTCAAAATGAGATAAAAGAAAGTGATGCTGCACTCCAACAAATGCAAATTGATGAAAAAAACCTAGTTAGGGTGGTGAAGGCCATTATCACCCCTCAAGAACAAGGCATACACCCCAAGATTGGTGCTAAAAATTTCCAATTTTCTTGATTTGATAGGCGCAAGGTTGACCAATTTGTTCTTTCATACCTTTCTCAGTTTGATGACTTTTATTCTGACAAATCCTATTTTGAAAACGGGAAAGTGAAATTTGTTACTAATTATTTGGTGGGCAAGGCCCATTTATGGTGGAGTGTTTTGCGGCATAGCACCGATTGCCCTACTACATCGATTGCATTTCAAGGAAAGATCAAGAAATCTTTCCTTCCTCCCTAGTTCCACTTACATGCTCGTCAATCATGAACAACTTTTGGATGGACAGATGGTGATACTATGTCTAGCTAAAATTAATGCTCTTGGCAATGAATACTACTTATTTGTTTTCTTGAAACGATCCCTAAAGATACCTTTCGACAAAATTATGAAGATGTTTTGGAGATGGCAATCCAAGCTATCCTCAACAAACCACATCCCATGACCCTCTATGAAGCTATTTCTTTTGCACATGACGCTTAGAAAGACTTTCAATCCATGACCAAGTCCATTTACTTACAACAAATGCATCATCGACAACAACCAATCAAGCTTAATTTTCCTTTCAAGGGTCCTTTCACTAGTTTCTCTTCCCCTACATTTCAGCACCCACCTACTTCTTAGCATCCTCCTCAATCCAATTTCACACCAGATCACAAACCAAACCCCTTACACCCAACCAAACCTCCAACTCCTCAAACTACCATGATGGATGCTCAACAAAAGAGGCCACATATCACTTACTGACATTCTGGTAAGTTTGGCCATAGTAAAGCTAACTGTAGGTTGTGAGCTAATGATATGAAAGCTATCGAAGCCCAAGTACAAAACATGGAGGTGCTTTTTGAAGAAACTCAACATGATTGGATCCAAGAAGCATTGGAAAGGATCTAAGTACCTTAAGTAAGGAAATTTATATTTCCTTTACTTTGCATGCAAGGTAATATTAATGGTAAAGTTGTTAATATTTTACATGATGATGTTAGTGTTGAAAGAGATGGATAGATACCTCAAGGAAGTGAGGTGGTACTACCAAAACCTGCTTTGTACTACCCTATTTCACTTTAGGGTTTTTTAGCAGGCTCTCTTAGCTTGCAAATGACACCAAATAAGTACCTATGTACTTTGGAGTTGATGCTTCAAACAATTAGATCAAAATAGATAACTTCACAAATAGTTAGTGATAAAAACCTTGCTATTTTGGTCTTGACACCAGCTGGATTGTTTGCTCAGTGCTCACAATATAGTAGCAATTGATCAAAATCCTTTTGAGGGTATCTAATTAGTCTAGATAGCTAATTATTAGAAGTGTCATCACTTAAAATGATAAACCACACTCTGAGAAATCAATTTAGCATTTGAATGCTTACCCCCGATTTTTTACGCACTGAGCAGAGAATGACTAGAGAGCACTTCGATGCGGGTTTCTCCAAACTGGCTGAACCACATGCCTTCAAATTTTGAGAGCTTAAAAATGACCTTGAGCAGATTCCAACAAGCTATAGAGCATGCAAAATGGGTAAGTAGTCACTAATATATGGTCATGCGAAGTTCACTGTTTTGAGTGTACATAGTAGAGAATTGAATAGAAGTGATCAATGAAAGATATCTATTATGGCACATTATTTGACACGATCATTGGCATTATGATGATGCCCAATGATAGTGGGATGGATGAGAAATACTATATGTTACTCAACCTCTACAAATGATCAGTAAATGAGCTCCAAGAAGAGCCATATTGTCCGTGAATTTTACAAGTCCTTTTATAAGGATTTTCTTCAATTTTAAATTTGAAATTCAAATGAGGGTCCACCTAAAAGTACTCCTCTAAGTTAAAAGTTGTTCTACTAAATGTGATTCATAGCTCTTATCCCTCATAACATCATGAGATATTTGGGCTTACAAGATTGCTCAAGTAAAACAACTTTTACAATGGTTAATGACCAAGCACTTACAAGCTAAGCTTCTCATGCTTCTTCAAGTAGTTACATATGTTTGCTTCCATGCGTAGCCAAGTGTGATGGCTTGGATATTTGAACCAACAACTCCCCCTCAAGCCAAACATCTTGGCTTGAACTTCTTCATGATTCTTCTTGAATCACCTGAAATCCAATCATAGTTTTGAACCTACAAAGTTTTGTACCATCAAGTGCTTTGGTCTATAAATCTGCACATTGCATATTTGTAGATACATATGCCAATCGTGTCTCCTTGCTCAATAGCTTCTCTCTAACATAATATGTACTTCTATATGCTTGGTTCTTGCATGATAGATAGGATTTGCCACAAGATGCAAAGAACTTGTATTGTCACCAAAGATCATATGTGAATGAGTATGAAGTCCCAAATCTGAATATAGCAATCTAATCCATATGGCTTCTTAGAATTTGCTAATCCCCAATATTTAGCCTTTGTTGAAGATAGAGCAATAGTAGGTTGCTTCTTGGAAGACCATGAAATGGGCTTATCACCTATGAAAGAAAGATATCAAGAAGTACTTCTTCTCTCATCCTTACAACCTTCCCAATCTGCATCTGAGTAAAGCTTGATGTCCAAATCTGATGTGTATGGAAAGTAAGGACCTTGATTTTGAGTACCCTTGAGATACTTCAAAATCCTTTTAGCAGCTTCCAAGTGACGTGCTCTAGTTTTATCTATGAATTGACTTAGAACACTTACTCCATAGGATATGTCAATCCTTGTCAAGGTTGCATAGTTTAGACTCCCAGCTATGCTTTGATCCTACAATGTCTTCAAGAAAATCACCTTCATGAGCACTCAATTTATGATTTACCTCCATAGGGGTGCTAGCTACCTTTGCATTTTCCAAGTGGAACTTCTTCAACATGTCCTGCACATATTTCCTTTGAGTGATATAAATTCCAAAATTTGTGTAGACTAACTCAAGTCCAAGAAAATACTTTAGAAACCCTAGGTCACAAATTTTTAACTCCTACATCACTAGGTTCTTGATTTGTTTGATGTTATTGGCATCACTACTTGTAAGAATGATGTCATCAACATACACACATAAGTATATCATTTTTGAGTTGCTTCTCTTGACAAATAGAGAAGAATCTGCTTTGCTCATCATGAATCCTTCATCTTGAAGATAGGTAGTTAACCTATGATTCATAAAGAGCTTCGTTCAATTTGCATACATAATTTACCTTGCTTGGGTCTTCATAGCCAGGAGGTTGAGCCATGTAAACCTCCTATGAAATCCATCCATTGAGAAAAGCATTTTTCACATCCAATTGATAGATATTCCAATTCCTAGATGCACCCACACTTACCAATACTCTTATGGTTGGCATTTTAGCCACACGTGAAAATGTCTCTTCATAATCAATTCCTTGGGTTCGTGAAAAACCTTTAGCCACAAGTCTAGCTTTATACCTATTTATGGATCCATCTCAGTTCCTTTTGATTTTGTAAATCCATCTAGGGCAAATTACCTTCATTGATACCTTCTTGGGTACTAGTCCCTAAGTAGCATTCTCTTAGAGTGCTTCTATTTCTTCATCCATAGCTTCCTTCCATTCTCCCTTGGTAATTGCTTCTTCATATGAAGAAGGTTCTTCAAGTAATGAATCCTTAGCAAGATAAATGGAATGCTGAGTAACTAATGAAGTATCATACCCATATCTGATTGGCTTCTTACTCTCCCTTTGTGATCTCCTTAGAGCTTGGTTGGATAATTCAGGTAAGTCTTCCAACCTCTTCATCTTGGCCTTGCCCTTTGATTTCCATGATTTGAACTCTTCTAAGTTGATGGTGTCCTCATCATCTCATTTGATGTCTTCAACTGTGTTAGGATCCTCCTTTGTGAGGATTGGGAATTCCTCTTCCAAGTCATATGGCAACTTGACCTTCCTGCATTCACTTTCAAACCAAGAATCACTGTCATCAGACACAACATCCCTATTGACCATAAATCCTTTTTTGGATGGATTATAAAACCTATAACCTTTCTGATTTAAATCATACCCTAAGAAGATGCACTTCTCTGCCTTAGGGTCTAGCTTACCTCTGATTTGAGATGGAACATGCACATAAGCAACACATCCAAATATTCTACAATGATCAAGTGATGGCCTTATACCATCCCATACTTCATATGGAGTCATCCCATCAACTGATTTGGATGGAAACCTCTTAATAAGATAAGTGGAAGTAGATACACATTCTACCCATAAATAATTGGGCAATTTCTTTTCATTAAGCATTGATCTAGATGCTTCCACAATCAACATGTTTCTCCTCTCTACTAACCCATTTTGTTCACGGCTATACCACCGGTAGTAAACTCCCTTTTGATACCTATGTCTTGCAAGAATGCATCAAAATCATTGGAGAAGTACTCACCTCGTCCATCTGACCTTATCCTCTTTAGACTTCTTCTTGTTTGATTTTCCACAAGTGCAAGATACTTCTTGAAGCAACTGAACACTTCATCTTTATGTTTCATAAAGTAAAAGATAGTCCACCTACTAAAATCATCAATGAATGACACATAATACCTTGAGCTTGAAATTGAAGGGTCCATGCTTGGTCCCCACACATCTGTGTGGACAAGTTCCAAGTAATCCTCATGCATAAAGCCTTTTTTTAGTCAAATAGACATGTGCCACATTTATAGATCATATGTTGCTTGGATACATTAGGTACCCCAAGCACACATTGATCTCTACATATTTGCTTCAAGGTTCTCTCACCAATATGCCCTAGTCTTTTATGCCAAATCTCTAACTCAGACAATGATTGATCCTTGTAATTATAGAGTGCAATGTTTCTAGTGTCCTCAAACTCAAATGTAAATAATCTACCTGTTTTATCTCCCTTGGCAATTCTCTCGAGTCCATGTTGGGGATCTTCCACAAAAGTTCCATATTTGTTGAAGCTAACCTGCAAACCCTTCCCCACTATCTGTCCAAGAATCATCAAATTCTTCATGATTGTACGTACATAAACAACCATGCTTGACATATTTCTATTCCCATTAGAGGTTTTTACATTTCCTACCTTCACTAGTGAATGCTTGGTGTCATCATTTGTCTGCACTTGGTGCTTTCCCTTCGGCTCCTCAAGATCAAAAAGAAGAGCTACATTGCCTACTACATGGTTTGAACAACCTCAGTCAATATAGAAGAGGTGCTCATCATTCATATCGTGTAAGTTGACATGATTTTATTTCTTATACACTAGTGCAAGATCTTCAATTACATCCACCTCCTTCTATGTATAAAGTTAAGGCTGCATTTCAAGGATATAGATATAATGTTACAAGTGAAGTGCATAACATTCAAATTTGTATAGGCTCATACATAGATGAATGCACATTCTTAATTTCTCCTTTGTAGCCCTATGATGTTATACTTTGTATGCCTTTTTGTCATCATTATAATCCATGCATTGATTATCATACACAATGAATTTTAAGTTTAACAATCAAGATATTCTTTTTTCGCAATGCATGTATTCCAACCATTTCTTCTCCCTTTGGAGAACTTGTTTTTTAACCAGAGAAGAAGAACAAGATTTATAGGATGTACGTTGACTATAGAGAGCTCAATAAGATCACAATTAAAAATATATATTCTATTCCTACAATATATTATTTTGTAGATAGATTTCATGGAGCACGTATCTTTAGTGAAATTGATCTTAAATCTGGGTATCATCAGGTAAGAATGATAGAAAACGACATTTATAAGACTGTCTTTAGAACTCAAAATGGTCACTTTGAGTTCATGGTAATGCCTTTCGGACTCACCAATGCACCTCCTACATTTGCATGTATGATGAATAACATCTTTCTTGATTACCAAGCATTTGTTCTTATTTTCTTTGATGATATACTTGTCTATAGTGAGAATGAAAATGACCATGAAAATCATTTATCAGTTGTTTTTAATTTGTTATGCAAAAACAAACTTTATGCCAATGTTGAAAAGAGTTATTCCTTTCAAAATAGATTAGAATATTTAGCCCATATGGTTTCTAGTGAAGACGTTCAGGTAGATCCAAAGAAAATTAAAGTAATTGAAGAATGGCCTATACCTCAATCTGTGAATGATGTATGCTCATTTCTAGGGTTAGCTAGTTTTTATAGAAAGTTTGTAAAAGGTTTTTCTTAGCACTTCTGCTCACATTATTATTGAAGAAAAAGTGAAAATTTGGATAGATCAGATTTTGTACAACCTTTCCATGTAGTTATAGATGCTAGTGGTTTAGGTATAGGTGTTGTATTAATGCAAAATGGTCATCCCATTGCATTTTAAAGTAGGAAAACTAAAACCCTCTTAAAAGAATTTTAGCAAATATGATAAGGAACATTTTTGGAAACATTAACTTTTGCACTCTGAAGATCTAATCAAAACAAACCAACATGCTATTAAGCATTTATTAAATCAACCATTGATTTTCAACAAACACATTAAATGGGCTTTATTCATATAAGCTTTTGAGCCTATGATTCAATATCAACCTAGCAAAGCTAATATTGTAACTAATTTCATTAGTCCTTTCCCATCTCCACAAACAAATATTGTGTCAATCAATCTTCACTTCATCACATGATTCCTACTTATGCATCTGATTTGTATTTTTCACAAACATGGAATGCTTTCCATAATGTTATGTGGAGAACACCTAGATGAGAGGTATGAACAATCTCTTATCTATTAGTAGATGGGCTCACACATGAGTGCCATGTGGAAACCATGTGTGTAGCCATTTGGGGATACTCCTGATGACAGAAGAGAGGATTAATTATTGAGAGAGATGGTGGATAATCACAAGAGATGAGATGGTGTAGCTAAATCCTGCTTCACACCTGCTACACTTGATGGCTGGAGAGTGTTGTGGGCCTCCTTAGCTAGCTAATAAGCATGAATGATCATATATGTTGCATGGAAGATGATGCACAAATGATAGGATCTAAACAGATAGGTAGGCATATGATCCAATCCATTAAGTTTTGGCCAAACTTCTATATTCTGCTTCTCTCAAAGATAAGGCCACAATTGGTTGCTTTTTGGATGACCATGATATGAGCTTTGACCCTGGAAAAGATAGATACCCTGAAGTGCTCCTCCTATCATCCTTGGAGCCAGCCCAATCTGCATCAGAATATAACTTTATATCTATGTCACAAGTGAACGGATAGAATAACCCCTCATTCATTGTACCCTTTAGGTACTTAAGCACCCTTTTTGCAGCTTCCATGTGTGGCTTCCTTGGCACATGCATGAATGGACTCAATGTACTCATAGCATATGCAATATCCACTCTTGTTAATGTAGCATAATTAGGACTACCTAGAAGTTGTTGATACTCTTTAATATCATCAAGTGGCTCACCTTCATGTGAACTTAGCTTATGATTGATCTCCATAGGAATACTTGCATCTTTAGTGTTCTCCATTGTAAATTTGACCAACATATCATTTATGTACTTCCTTTGTGTGATGAATATACCTAAATCTCTATACACAAGTTCTAAGCAAAGGAAATAGGTTAGCAACCCTAGATCATTGATTTTGAATTCCTTCATCAATTGAGCCTTGATGTGCTTGATTCCCTCGTAATCATTACCTGTAATAATGATATCATCTACATAGGCACACAAGTAGATGATCTAGGACTTATTCTTCTTCACAAACAAACAAGAGTGTGCTTTGCTTGCTACAAAGCCTTGATCTTGCAAATAGGTAACAAGTCTATGGTTCAAAGCTCTATGAGCTTGCTTGAGACCATAGAGTGCTTTCCTTAGCTTGCATACATAACCTGCTTTTTCCTCATCTTCAAATCTTGGTGGTTGTGCCATATACACTTCTTCTGATATCCAACCATTCAAAAAATCATTCTTGACATCTAATTGATATGAATTCCAATTTTTGGATGCAGCAACACTTACCAATACCTTTATTGTTGGCATTTTTGCCATAGGTGAAAATGTTTCTTCATAATCTACTCCATGCGTTTGGGCAAATCCTTTTGCCACTAGTCTTGCCTTCTACTTATATATAGAACCATCGGAGTTCTTTTTAACTTCATATATCCACCTTGCACCAATTACCTTTATATCTGGTCTCTTGGGAACTAGGTCCTAAGTGTGAATCTCCTACAATGCCTCCACTTCTTCCTGCATAGCATCTATCCACTCTTTCTTCTTCTCAGCCTCTTCAAATGAAGAAGGCTCCTCTGCCATTGAATCTTTACTGATGTACACAGAGTGCTTTGTGACTAAGGATGTATCATATCCATACCCTATGGGCTTCTTACTTTCTCTTTGTGATCTTCTTAAAGCTTGATTGGAAGACTTGGGTATATCCTCTAATTCCTTGTGTTTCCACTTGCCTCTTGACTTCGAAGCTTTGAAATCAACATGCTCCTCATCTTCTGAGTTGATGTCCTCTGCTTGGTGTTGGTCTTCTTGAGTTAGGGTTGGAAAATCATTTTCCAAGCCATATGGTAGTTTAACTTTCCTACAATCATCTTAAAACCAAGAATTATGCTCATCAAAGACTACATCCCTACTAATTGTGGATGCCTTGTTAGTGGGATTATAAAGTCTGTAGCCCTTTTGATTCTGATCATACCCAATGAATATGCACTTCTCAGCCTGAGGGTCAAGTTTCCCTCTGATTTGTGATGGGATGTGTGCATAGGCAATGCACCCAAATATCTTGCAATGATCCAATGATGGTTTCCTACCCTTCCAAGCTTCATATGGGTCCATACCATCCAATGACTTGGATGGAAGCCTGCTAACCAAATAGGTAGCTGTGGAAATAACCTCTACCCACAAATGATTGGGTAGACTTTTCTCATTTAACATAGACCTAGCTGCCTCAACAATTAACATGTTCCTTCTCTCTACCACTCCATCAATTCAGGAGTATATATGGTTGTTACTTCCCTCTTTATGCCTCTGTCTTGTAGGAATACATCAAACTCATGTGAAAAGTACTCACCATCTCCATCGAACCTGATTCTCTTCAAGCTTCTCCCTGTTTGGTTTTCTAGTTATGTGAAGTATTTCTTAAAACATTTAAACACCTCATCCTTATGCTTCATAAAATAGATAATTGTCCACCTATTATAAGCATCAATAAAAGAGACATAGTACCTTGATCCTGAGATGGATGGATCTTTGCTAGGACCCCACACATTAGTGTGTACAAGTTCCAAATAATCTTCATGGATGTATCCTTTCCTCTTAAATGATTGCCTATGAGCTTTGCCAAATTGGAAAGCTCCACATTTGTAGATCATATGATGCTTCTTCACATTAGGAATCCCAAGGACACTTTTCTCCCTAAAAATTTTCTTCAGAGTTCACTCTCCAATGTGCCCAAGCCTCTTGTGCCATATTTCCAACTCAATTAGGGTTTCGTTTCTATAACTGAATAGTCCTATGTTCCTTGTGTCTTAAATTTCAAAAGTAAACAATCTACCTAACTTCTCACCTTTGGCTATCATTTTGAACCCTTGTTGGGGGTCTTCCACATATGTTCCATGCTTTGTGAACCTAACTTGTAGACCTTTCTCTACTATCCGCCCAACACTAATTCAATTTTTGGTTATGGTAGGCACATACAGAACTTTGCTTAAAAGTTTCATACTACCATCTGATGTCTTAACATTTCCAATTTGCTAGACTGAATGCTTGGTGTCATCACCTGTTTCTACCTCATGCTTTCCCTCTAGTTCTTCTATATCAGATAAAAGTGCTACATTCCCTTCCACATGATTTGAACAACTTGAGTCAATGGAAAAGAGATGTTCATCATCTTTACCTTGCTCTGATGTCATGTTCATAATGAGAAGAGAATCCTCTTGATCTTCAGTGTATTTATTGAAGTCCCTTCATCCTTTAAAGCCTCCTTGATAGTTGTTGTTGTTGTTGTTGTAGCTTTGATTGTAGTTGTGGTTGTAGTTGCCTCCACCATTGTTGAACTTGCCTCTTATTTGAGCATAGCCCCCTCTATGGAAGCCTCTTCCCATTTGGTTCCTTATATTTTTGTAACATTCTTCAGTAGTGTGGTTGTTGAGACCACATATGTTGCATGGTGAGTTGTTGTAGGGTCTCCCCCTACCTTGCTTACCTCCTCTACCCCCACCTCTAGTAGCTCTTCCTCTCCCTGCATAATTGGCTTAAGAGGTACGAGCCTCTTCATCTTGTTTCTTACTTTTACCTTTATCCTTAGCTTTATTCGTATTTGTATAAAGGGCAGAAGATTGGTTACCTCTTCAGCTGTCACCATTTTTGTTGAGCTTTGTTTCATGGGTGAAGAGTTGTTCCATCAAGGTTTGACATCAGGTATCTCCATATCCATGTAGAGATCCATTGTAGTGGTGAAGGATTCCAACTTATCATCAGCTTTAATCCCATTGATGATCAACCTCACTATGTGCTCTTCCTCTATGTCCTCTCCAAACTTGCAAGTTGGTCTACAACATCCTTCATTTTGGTTACATAGTCGGCTACTCCTTGCTGTGATTGCTTCTTGACAGCAGTGAATTCAATCCACAACTGATTCTTCCTAGCTCTTGTGTTGGAGGAGAAGTATGATGAAAGCACTTCCCAAGTCTATTGGGAAGTTTTACAGTTTCTAACATGAGGTAACAAGAAGTTAGAGATTGAGTTTAGTAAGTATGACCTTGCAAGAGCATCCTTTGCACACCATGTGGTTAGCTTTTCTTGCTCTTCCCTTATTGGTTGATTCTTGCTCCTAAGAATTGGCATGTCTTCATCTTCTGAGATGTATCCATAGAGGCTTCTTCCTTGGAGGTATGCTTGCACCCTTAGAGACCCTGCTGAATAGTTTTTCTTGTCTAGTTTTTCAATAAAGAATGGAAAACCATCTCCCATCTTGATTGTGCTTGCTCTGATACCACTGTTGAGAGAGATGGTGGATAATCACAAGAGATGAGATGGTGTAGCTAAATCCTGCTTCACACCTGCTACACGATGGGTAGAGAGTGATGTGGGCCTTCTTAGCTAGCTAATAAGCATGAATGATCATATATGTTGCTTGGAAGATGATGCACAAATGATAGGATCAAAACAGATAGGTAGACATATGATCCAATGCACAAAACTTACTATTTTGGTTGAGATAACTGCTCAATGTTTCACTTAATTCTCTGTGTATAGTAGTAATTAGCAAAATTCCTTTTGGGGAACTTTAATGAGCTTAATAAGCTATCATTCAAAAGTAAAATCATCTAAAATGATGAACCATGTGCAGAGAATTATGTTTAGAAGGTAGAGCAACACTCGACTTTTATGGGCTTACATAGTCATAGATTAGTGACCAAACTTTGATTAATATCTAATGATTGAGTGAACCAATGCAGATGAAACTTTGTAGGAATAAAGTAGACAGTATGTTGAAGATTTGATGCTTTCAATCATGCAAAAATGCACCACAGAGTGAGAAGCCGTTCATACAAGATCACTGTTCTAATAGAGTGTGACAAAGACATAAGAGTAGGAAGTAATGAACATGTATAGATTAACTCATGTACAATTACAAGATCATTGGCAATAAGGCATTGCTCAATGAGTGTAGGATGAGAGATCTATACTATGAGATCCTCTTCACAATGAAAGTACAAAGGAATGATCCCTAAACCTCGAGATAACATGCGGGATTTACGTCTCATCTTTTATAGCATTTTTGGAGGCAAGCACTTGAATTCAAATTCAAATGCTCACCTAAAAGTGATCCTAAAGTATAGGAGAGATTCTCACTTGACTTCAGCTACCAAATGGATAGGAGATATATGCTTCCTAACTCCTCATGGGTTTACATCACTTTTAATAAGAGTGATTACACTCAAAGTAACAAGAGGTAGTACATATGAAGCTTTGTCAATTGATATGCTAATACATCAAGCTAATGTGTATACATCAAGCATGTAGGCTTGGGCTTAATTGCACCAACATTAATAGATATAGTACATTACTAAGAGGAGCAATGGATGAGAATAGTCTCTATGCATGCCTCGAGTATCGTGTTGGGGGCTTACCAAAATGAGGGAATTCAATCAAGTTTTCACAGTTGGTATCAGAGCAGGAGATGCACAGCATCCAAATTGAGCCACCCACATGCAATAGAGTTGCCCATGCGATCAGACAGAGTGACCAAGTGCATATGCTCACGAAGAGAGAGACAGAGCCTCTCCTCTCCTCTTCCCCTCCTCTTGGGTGAAAGAGTCAAGATTTTAGCCTTCCTTTTATAGATGGAAGAAAGCGCTGCTCTCCCATATGTGGGATTTCTAGAACTCTCCTTTCTGCTCCATGCCGATTCACTCCAAAATGACCACAAGGAGGTACAATTGAAGTTTTTCTTCGAATTTCTTGTCAAATTTGGGGGCCAAAGATACATCCTTTGGATCAAGGCCTTGGGAAAACAATTATGCAAACATGTATTCTGAGTTGTGGACTTGGGATATGGGTCATTAGCATATTAAAAAAGGCTCTAGATTCTCAGTTTGGAGCTTCCAAAGTCACCCTTTCATGAAGATTTACCTTCATTGGCATATACATCTTCTCCAGACCATGGCTTGGTGATACGACATCCCATTTGAGACATATTTGTCATATTTCAAAGCTACACTTCTAAGTTGCTTAGTAACAAATAGTGATGCCTAAAGGGTGGGGACCCTCCTTTAGAATCTAGAGAAAGAGAGATAAGGTTCAAAACGATCAAAGTCATCTAAAGAATCTCTCTACATCAGAGTCTAAGAAGGAAAAACCATCAATGGCAAGGAGGAAGACATCATCAAAAAGTTCTTGAAGATCATCACATTCAATCGAGGAGCTATTACTTCAACAACCAAAGACTATATCCATATCAAAGGTGATCTCCCCTCCATGAGAACCTTTGATATGCATGTAGTATTTGGTTGTTGACATAATAACTCCCCCATTGGATGTGATTATCTTCAAGAACTGTTTGATGATGTCTTCCTACTTTCCCTTCATGGTTTTCCTTTCTTAGACCCTAATGTAGAGAGATCCTTTACATGACTTTGATCTTTTTGAACCTTTTATTTTCGTCTTTTATATGCTATTCTCTTTTTTCTTAATCTCCATATAGTGGATTTTCTTTTGCCCCTTGTTGTTGATGCCCTTTTTTTATTTGATGTCATCCATCAATGTAGACCTTGCTCCATGTAGTTGATCTTTTCTTCAAGAGTAACTTCCCTTCAATTTGATAGTCCTTTTGTATGGTTCTCTTTGATATGCACAATAATCCAAATAAAGAAGTACAAGAGCTTGAAAGATAAGCTCTTTATATCATGATGCCATCTACAAATATCTTAAGTTTGTCTGATTGCAAAGTTTAGAGGTTGTATTTTCCACACTCATCTTCGAGCATTCAATGCTCTAGCTCTAGAGTGATTCTATTGCTTCACATCTTTGATAGCTTACTTTCTATAAAGACATGAAGACCTTTTCCCCATTTTTATTTCTCCTTACTTGTGAGGAGAGCAAGTATGCCATAACCTTTTATCAAGTGCTCACACCACTTGTAATGTAAACTCTATATATTTATCTTGTATAGTGGTTGATTATGAGGGGAAATTGATCCAACATGAATACTTAGACTATACTTTACAAAGAAATATAATTTGTGTGATGACAAATGAGTATATAAATCTTCTATATCTTCATAATCAAGATGTGCACACTTATCAACTATACACAGTTATATGAGTGCAACCATATAAGTCTCTTCTTGTAAAGACTCCAATTCACATTGTAGATGTAACAATAATATACTATCATCAATCTACAACAAAACATGAACAAGTTGTTGGGCATAGGTACACTAAGGTGCAACCCAAGTTCATAGCATCAAGTGAATGAGTTATGGTAATCATGTAAGATCAGTAGTGCACTCATATTGATGCATATACATAATTTTAATTCAATAAATCATAATATAATGATGCAATGCTACACACACATTGATGCGTTAGAGAAAGAGAGAAAAGGGAACAAATTTTTCTTAAATGCTCGATCAGTTTTGCATGTTTCGACTATCTCTCTCATGACAGAGAGAGAGAGAGATGTAATGGGGTATCTGATAACAAATATGTCATGAATAGATAGCGTCACCCAAAATTTTCATTGACAAATTATACTTCTACACAAGTGATCTAAAGCCCCAACAATCATAGCATGTATATTTCTTTCTAAAAAGAAAGTTAGGCTTCATTTCCTTAATTTAGGGAATGCATCTTGTCAAAGATTTGCACGTTTTCTCTTGTTAAGAGTTATCATGTACTTTCCTTTTTTCTTGTGTTTTTATAAACTTTGACTCATATGGATGTTATATGAAAAACTCTAAGAATAGATTCCTATGCTCCAATAGCTCCCCTTCAATATTGAAATTCTACGGATCATTTTTTTTTGTTGTCTTCTCTCTTTCTCTTTGCTTTGCTTTACCTCGTTTTATATCCAATTTGATTTGATCTTTCTTTGCCTTTGAATCTTCTCTTTCTATGTTTGGTTTTGCTTCCTTCTTCCCTTCTTTGTATCTTCAAGTTTGATTCTTATTCATGTTGATGTACACATACACTTCTTGGATATGTAGAAGCTTTGATATTGATATAGTCTTCAATTGTTGAAGTAATAGCTCCTCTATTGGTTGTGATCATCTTCCTCCTAGCCGTTGATGGTTTTTCCTTCCTATAATTTGATGTATAGAGCTCCTTTAGATGAATTTGATCTTTTTGAACCTTGTACTTTTGTCTGTTATATGATAATGTCTTTTCTCTTAATCTCCATGTAATAGATTTTCTTTCTCACCTTGTTGCTGATGACTTTTTTTTATTTGATGTTGTCCATTGATGTAGACCTTTCTCCATATTGTTGCCCTTTTGTTCAAGAGGAGATCCTCTTCGATTTCATAGTCTTTTTGTATGGTTTTCTTTCATATGCCTAATACTCTAAATAAATAAGTACAAGAGATTGAAAGATAAGATCTTTATACTATCATGATACTAGCTTGGACCAAAGTACAAAATGAAGTTTCAAAAAAAGTTAAACGAAAGGATTTATCTTTGGCTTTTTCCATCTACATATAACAACGTAAGGTTTTCCTATTGCAAAGTTCAAAGGTTGTGTTTTTTACACTCATCTTGGAGCGAGCATTGCTCTAGCTCTAGAGCGATTCTATTCCTTCACATGCTTGATAGCTTCCTTTCTATAAAGAAATAAAGATTTTTTTATCCATATTAATTTCACCTTCTTTATGAGTAAAACAAATATTCCATAATTGTTTATCAAGTTCTCACATAGCTTGTAATGTGCTCGACTATACATATTAGTCATTTATATTGGCTAATGATGAGGGTAGTTTGATCCAACATGAAGACTTTGACTATGCTTTACAAAGAAATCTGAATTGCGTGATGATATGTAGCTTGTATATGTCAAATCTTATAATATGAATCTTGATGAATGAGAGTCCATAAAAGCCTTTTATTTTGTATACAAGTGTAAGTCATATAGACTTATGAAAGCACACATAAAGTACTTATGATTTCCTGTGGAATAGAGAAACGTTTTACCTTTGTTTGAGTGTGTTCGATTTACTTTCTTCTTCTTCCTACTATGACAAAGCCTTCTTCTATACCTCCTTTGTCTTCTTCTTTTAATCAAAGGATTTTCATGATGGCTTCTTTGACTTCTTCCAATTGATGTGGAGAATTCAGATTCAATAGACTTTATAAACCTTTCTAATAGATAGGTAAGCCTTTTGAAGAGTGACGTCTATGGTCTTTGCCTCGGCCACCTTGAATGTTCTTCTTTCAATTTTCTTTGCTGATGAAAAATTTGCATGAATAGCAGTTGACTGCAAACACAATATTCTTTTTGTGTGTACATGTAATGGAAAAGGAAACCATCTTAAACCTTAGACTCTATGTGACTTACCATATCTCACAATTGGCTCAGGTTTTGGAGAAATTAATGTTTCCATTGCATGCAGAATGTGCAAAACCCCAAGATGGACTATCTCTTTGTTGAATTCTGACACCTAATGGTCTTGCTTAAAGTTGATGATATCATGATGACATCATCAAGTCCTAACCTCCATAGAGCACCACCTTTGAACACCTATAAAAGGAGGGATTCACCACATTCATTCTTAGTCTTGCCAATACTAGTCTTGGGAGCTCAAGGAGTCGTGACCACCACGTAAGTACTCTCCAAGTTCCAGTTCCAATTCTTGTCTCGTTCTTTGTTCTAGTCTTGTCTAGCCTATTTCTTGGACATGTTGTCTTGTCCTCTTGTAATCTCATAGTACGCGATCTTGTCGATTTGTTTCTTGTATCTAGTTCATCTTCTAGAAGGGAGTTCTTGTAATCTAGATATCTTGTTCCATACTTATGATCCCCGGTTGTGGGATCTCTTATATCATCCCTAGTCTAGTTTTCAATACTTATCGATCTCGGGTTGTGGAACATATTGTATCAGTTACGTATTCTTGTATCATTCTCCCTACGTGGGTGCTCTTGTAATCAGAAGTGTATTTCCAAAATCTTGTCTAGTGTATTCAAAGAGCACAATCTAGTGCTCCCTTCACAGTACATGTCTTAATAAAGAGAAATGGATCTTGAGAATCCTCATGTAAAATGGGTTAGGGCTTATCATTGACATAATGTGGGTTCCTACAAGAAGGCTTTAAAAGGCACCGATTGCTAAAGAATGGGTATCTCCAAGATAGAGCTTAGTGCATTGACTACGTGCAGAAGAATCATAGAAGATGAATATTATCAAGTGAGAAACCGAATTGATATACACCATATAAAAGCTTCCAATCTAGTGAACACCTACTCATTGTAAATGTGGAACCTTGGAGATGATAGAGTTCTATGTTTAGGAGATTTAAGGCCAATGGTAGCCTTTGAAATTAGGTCCCCATCCTTGGGCCTTATGTGTTGTATAAGCCCTCAAAGATTTTTCTTCATAAATTCTTCAATTCAAAACCATTTCTAAACCTTCAAAAGATCTTTTTGTTGATGAACCTTGAACTAAACAGTGAATGAAAAGCATTATTTGGTAATAATCTGTGATGCATTATCTCTGTGCTTCTTTGTCTATCGTTCCTTCATTTTTGTCCTTCCTTCATAGCTCGATGATGCTAGCCTCCCTCGATGCTAAATCTTCAAAGTGATTCTTCAAGAAACTTGAAATGGCTTTGAACAAATATAAGATTAAATTGTTCAAGCAAATGATTACAATAGATTTAAAATAGATCTTCAATAAACATCAACAATAGCAGACACTAATGAAGGGTAAGAAAGGCTATGGAAGGCTTTGATAACACTTTGAAGATGTGGAAATGCGTATGCCAAAATGGATTGAGGGATCTGAAGTAAATATTAACTCCAAGAGTTGCACCATTAGGGCAAAAAGTGGTAAAAAAAGATGCCATTTGCTATTTATAGATTAAGGGGATTGCCAAATAGGAGCTTTCCACATGTACAAAAAATATAACAGTCTTGTCTCTTTTAATTTTACAAAGAAAGGATTCTTTTTATTAGATATGCTCTATAAGCGCTGCCTAAGGCGATGAAATTTCTTGTATTCAATGTAGAATTTTTTGTTTTCATATAGAAAAGGATATTTTTGCACACCATACAATGAAAATCTTTAGATTTTCAAGAGGGAAGAGATTATTGAATAGACGAAACATTTTTGGGTTCACAAAATTCTATGATTTTTCAAATGCACTTGATACATCGAATCAAGAGTTTTTGAGTCTTGGTTTTCCATGTGTACATCAAAATTTTCTATCTATAAATACTTGTGAAGTTTGTGACTCTCAATTTCCCACTTTGATCTTTCTCCATTATTTCTTTGAGTGTTTGAATGGCTTCCAATTGTCATTGTCCTTCCAATCATGTAGCCTCATGTGAGGTTTACAACAGAAAAGAGGATTCCTTATCTAATCCTCTTTCTGTGCAGATAAATGATTGGGTGATGATGCTTCCTAGTTGTAAAGGTGCACATAAAGGGAAGCGAGCTAAAAGAGGTGATACAAAAATCCATTGGAAATTTCATATTCTCGAATTTGGGTCTCACATGGAAACAATATTGTTGGTTGCATGAAGAAAGAGTATCTTAGATATAGAGGAGATTTTCTAGACTCAAGCTAATTAAAAAGACTCAAAGAAGAATAATGTCTTTTTATGTGCTCAATTCTATGGTTTTGAGAATCTTAAATACATCCATATGTAGCTTTTAGTAAGAAGAATACCAAAACATATTCCAAATCCTATTCGATACCATCTTTGTCCCTTTAGATTGACATTAGAATGAGATGTCACACTTCTTGTATTTCATCTAGGTTTATTTTAAAAGGATTTTGTTCACATTGATTTTCTTAGTCTATTGATAATTTTTGGCATGTGTTCCTTTGTATTTGTCTATTTAATTATGTACCGCATGTAGTTGTTTGACAACTGACACAACTTTGAAAAATATCCATACAAACCATCATCACCATCTCTTACGAAATCTAATAAAATCATGAAGATTATGAAAAAGTGGTTACCTTCTAATTCAAGGATCAGCAGCTTCATCTATCCATATGTCAATATGCTTTTTTTCCTTCTATCTGTGATGCTTCCACTTCACAAGGTCCTGAAGCTCTTCCAAATACCTTTCACATTGTTGCATACTTATGAATCAACATAATATTATTATGGAACTAATGACAGAGAGTCCTTCTAGTTGAAAGTTCAGTGAAATTGTTTGGATTGAGGCTCTCCATGGAAGATACATCTAGAATTATGAAAAAGAAAAAAGTTGATTTGCTTCGGAGAATAGATAAAAAAAGGTGGAACATTTTCTAAAAACACAACGATATAGGTCAAAGTACAAGAGGCAAAATTTTAAATTTTTTGAACGTTCGACGGGCACAAACTTTGAGACATATCACTTTTCATTATTCTCACACAAACTTTCTCTCTCTTCCAGAACTAGTATATTCCTCGAAGATGCATTTTAAATGAGATTACACACAATGTCTAAAGATGATTTGATTAGATTAATGTAGATTAAGAACAACTAATTGAAATCCTTACAGTGCCCATTTTTTTGCCATTTTTCCCCCTAATGCATAAGTAGAAGCATGGTCCCATTAGAATTGGATCACCAAGAAAACATGAGCTTCAATATGTTCTGCTCATAAACACATAGGAGCATACTTACAATAATAATCATGTTCAGAATAGCATATGAACCTTCATGGAAGAAAGGACTACATGTAAATGCCTTTCAAGTTTGTGTAAAGAACCTCTTCTTATATATGTGAACACACTTCATAAAGTAATTGTCCTTAAAATCTACACAAAGGAATGCACCCAAAAGCATATTGACTTTTGTAAGGAGAGTGATGATGTGCAATTGCACCCAATACATTGAAGTGATATTGTGCCATCAAAGCTTGAAGAATAAAGAAGTGTATAAATATGTGCAACTTGCTATACCACACAAAGACATAAGAAACTCCGTTCAATATAAGTACAAGATTCTTTGTCTTCAATTCTAGTAATTGAACTCACAAATCATGAGAGTGATTTAATAGGCAATGCTAGTGACTACGATGTCTCTTGCATATACATCATGCATAATAGTAATTGATAGCAATTCTAAACTCTCATATGTGAAAGAGCCTATGGTCCCATTTAACAAATTTAAACTTTTGATATGAAAGAGTTAAAGAACATTGAATAACGCTTCACGAGATATCCAAAACTATCCTTTGTCTTATTTGATTGAAGGTGCAAGAATATGGGGGCTTCAAACTATTGGCAACATCTTTAAGAAAGATTTTGTGGTTAAATATATTTGCATATGTGTTATCTTCACTCAAGTAATTACATGCAGTAGGAACAAATGCACATACATTAATTGTGTATATAATTCCAATCACAAAATATGATTATATACATTTCTATAATGTATTTCATTATGCTCATCAAGCATTTTACTTGTCATGCAAATGACTAAATAAATCCTCTATATCTTCAT
This sequence comes from Ceratopteris richardii, assembly GCA_020310875.1. Taxonomy (NCBI): domain Eukaryota; kingdom Viridiplantae; phylum Streptophyta; class Polypodiopsida; order Polypodiales; family Pteridaceae; genus Ceratopteris; species Ceratopteris richardii. Next base: position 94,682,998 of record CM035444.1, on the reverse strand, counting down.
AATGAAGATGCACACACTCATGGACTATACACAATTATATGAGCACAACCATATAAGTGTCTTCTTGTAAGGATTCAAATTCACATCATACATGTAACACTAATATATTGTCATCAATCTACAACAACAAATGAACAAGTTCTTGGGACTAGTAAGACTAAGGAGCAACCCAGGTTCATAGCATCACGTGCATGAGCTATGATAACCAAGTAAGATGAGTGCTGCACTCATATTGATGCACATACATGTTGCACAATCAAGAAATCATAATATAATGATGCATTACTACACACACATCAATGCATTAGAGAGAGAGAGAGATAAAAGGGAAAAAGTCTTGCCCAATTGTTTCACCAGTTCTGCATGTTCCTACTATCTCTCTCATGACACAAAGAGAGAGAGAGAGATAGATTGTGTCACTCTAGCACAATGTTGAGTACCAACGTGAGGAGATCCACCTCATAAATGTGAATCCGTGGTATGAAGACCATGTGCAACTGAAGACACAAGTACGTGAGTGAGAAGCACAAAAGCATGCACACGCATACACATGCACACATGGCAAGAACAAAGAGAGGAGCAATGGATAGCTTTCTATTACAAAAGAGCTCTCTTACAAAACCTCAAATCTCTAACAAGCTAACCTCAATTGAGCAACCTCAAAATGAGCTCCTTAGCTCTTTTCATAGTTTTTCGACTAGTTTTGGCATGTCCATACCTACTGTATGGCCTACTTTAAAACTAGGTTCTAGGGCTTATTTGAGGGCTCAAGTAGAGTCGAAAAATTATGAAAATTGGCAATATGACACTTCTAATATCCTCAAGCTTGAGGAATCCTTGACTTGAACAAAATGGAGCTCAAAAAATGTGAAATTATATTTACAATGGTTTCTACTCATCAAAATCATTGTTTTTATAGAGATTTCTTTTGGAAATCGACAAATACTGCTTGGAGCTCCCTAGGTGCTCCCTATTTTTGTGTTTCCACTTCTTTCTTGCATTCTTGCACCTTGTGGTTGACCTTCAGTGCCAATACTACTCTCCCTCTTGAGTCTGTTGTCCTTGATAGACCTTTATTGGTGTGGGTGTTTGTTGGAATTCAAGTTCAAGCACAAGAATGGAAGCACATCAGAAAGGTGGACAGACACAAGAAGAAGGAGCAAGTAGGGAGCTCCAAGAAGTACATGTCAAAGTTTCAAAAGGATCCCCTACCAAAACAATGATTCTCATCACTAAAAACCATTGTAAATACGATTTTCCATTTTTGTAACTCCATTTTATTCAAGCCAAGTAGTGATGGTAAGATCATAGATTTGCGACATTGGAAGGTAAAAAAATAGTTATTTCATGTTTTGTTTAATTTTCCTTCTTCATCTTCATCATCATCATCATCATCACCATCTTCATCCATAATCATCTTCATCAAAATTTCTTGTTTTTTAGTGTATTTTCACCATTTTTCATGCATTATTGTGCGAGAAGGAGTTACGAAGTGCAAGAGAGAGCAAGTGCCTGTGCTTTTTCACACTTTTCTGCACATATGAAGCTCGCCATTGCTTGGTGCTAAAAAATTTGAATTTCTTGACAAGAACCTGATTCTGACTAAAAATCATGATTTTCATAAAATTCAAATTTTTCAACAAAATGCGATTTTCAGTTCCCACCTAAGTCATACAAAAACGCGATTCTCTAGATATCATGGAAAATTAAGTTTTAGAAAAAAAACACAATTTTTAGTTGGCTCATAATCCTGATTTTCAAAAATCACGATTTTCAACCAAAAACACGATTTTGGGAAAAACACGATTTTCAGTTGGCTCAAAATCATGATTTTCAGCCAAAAACACGATTTTGGGAAAAACATGATTTTCAATTGGCTTGAAAATCATGATGTTAAAAAACACGACTTTCATCTAAAATCTCGATTTTCACGATTTTCAGAAAAAATGACTTTCTCTAAGGTACAAAATTGTGATTTTTAGAACACCATTTTCAAAAACACAATTTTCAATCAAAATCAGGAATTTCATGATTTTCTAAAAAAGACGAATTTCATCCAAAATTGTGAATTTCATGACTTTTAAAACACGATTTTCACTGCTATAAAATCACAATTTTCACGAGGTCTCAAAAACACGATTTTCAAGCTCGATCAAGCATCACGATTGTCTCACAACATGACGATTATCTGAGTCTTTAGAATCATGGTTTTCATAAGTGCTCAACATCACAATTTTCATGATTCACAAAATCATGATTTTTACGATGGCTCAGCATCACGATTTTCAGATCCCCAAAAATCATGATTTTCACATACAATCGTGATTTTTGAAAAAGGTCGTGTTTCCTGTTTTGACCCCAGGAGCTTGATTTGACATAACTTTTTCATCAAAAGTCCATTTTTTGAGCTCTATAGCTTGTTGGAAAGCTCGTTTTGAATAATGCATTGAGTTTTAGATAGAAGAATTCGAAGTCGACCCTTAGGTGAGATTAGGAAACCAAGGGTGCTCCAAAGGATTTTGAGTAGTGTAAAGAGGAATTTTGGGACCAGAAGACAAAGCTTATGAACTTGAGATCTAGTAGACACCTAAGCAAAGATATACAACACGTTAAATCTTCTGAGGTAAGTGTCAACCATACAGCTAAGTCTTGGGCACAACCACTAAGTGGTTATCCTTACATGCGAAGTTTAGACACAAGTGATTCAGAAATGTCTTTCAGCATGGGGAAATCTGTAGGTGGCTCAGTCACTGCCTATTTACATACACTAGAAGGTCCATATAAGACATAGTTGGAATATATTTGGACCAACGGATTAGGTGCTCGCCTCTATGAGGATGGCCTGAGGCGATCAGTGATCCAACTCAAAAATCTAGATCAACCCTTTGGACTTGACTACCTAGTGGCCAAGTTTGAAGAGGGTTCAAATATTGATAAGCAAGGAACCATGTATGTGGTTACGAGCTTACCGGACATGACATATGAGTTTGGAAATATCATTTTAGAGAACGAGATAGGGGACATAGAGCAAGGAGACCTAGGACAAGAACCCTAAACTCCTAGACATAAGTTAGTTTTGACCAGAGTGATCACTCCAGATGGGATCTTGTTCACCCAGTTCGAGGCATTTGGTTTGACTCTCAAGGGCACTACCTTAGCTTGGTTTCAACCACTAAACAATCGCAACTACCGAGATATAGGTCAACTGCTAGAAGAATTCATTGTAGAATTTTCCAAGAGTGGTATCAGGCATAACACGTCATCGTTGATCCAGAGCTTCAAGCAGACACCCCAAGAAACAGTGCAACTAGCAGGAAGAAGGTTTAGACAATACATAGAAAGATGCCTTGTGCCAAAATTACCCATACGAGCCAAACAAGTGGCTTTGTTTTTAGATGGCTTACTAAGCACAAAGTTGAGATCATATGTGTACTTGAAAGAGCCTAGATCGATAGAAGAGTGTGTGTGAATGTGAATAGATATAGAAGACAATTTGGGTGAGGAATTAGGACTGTCCAAACTCTATAAGGATTCGGACAGTTCTACTAGTTATACTTCGAGAATCTCCACGGAAATAGATGAGATAGCTGAGCAAGTTGCCAAGAAGCTAGGAGTCCAAAATAGACAAACACCAAGAGTCACCTCATTGAACTAGTGTGATTCGTGCAGAGGGGACCACATGGCTAACGTATGCCCAATGCAAAACCTGAACATAAGAGAAAGGAATGTTCCATATTGCACTATTGAGAGAAAATACACAAACCACATGGCTCAAGATTGTCCATAGAATACACAGGCTGTTAGATAGAATAATCAGCAACCTTACCCACATGGAAAGTATCAGAACCAATATCAAAAGCCATATTATAGACCACAACAACAATATCAGGCACCATATAGGCCACAACCAGTCCTAGGAAACCAACCACTAGCTCCTGATAATGTAATTCGAGTTAAGTATGCAGTGGTAGAAGAGAACCCTATTAGAGCATTGGTGCTAGTGACTCCTTTAGTCTCAGAGAATGACCCTCATGCCCATAGTTTTGACTATTCCTATGAAGATGGTGCACAAGCTTATTACACAGAGTCACCTAAGCATAGTGAGAATTATTCTTATCCATATGAGGCACCACCTATGGAACCGAATTGGGAGCCAAAATACTCCAATGTCATGTACATGAATCCTAAGCCTAGGCCCCAATCAAGACAAGCATGATCACAAGCCCCTAGAGGACCATGTTCTCGATGTCAGGGCGATCACTTCATTTGTGAATGTCCCCACCCATCAGCCTCAGGACAAGGAAAGAATACCACAATACAGGGATTTTGTCCTGACTTCGATAAAGAGCATCTTTCGAGAGAATGTCCCAATAATCCCTCTAATGCAACAAAGGTTACACCCATTAATGTGGTAGGCTTAGTGGTGGATTCAAGTTCCAGTAGTGTTAACATGGCTCCTATACAGGCAGTTACTAGGGAACAAGCCTTACAACAAGCAAAACCAACTAAACAATCAGAGTCAAGTGAATCCGGAGAGCCTTCTAAGCTCTTTCGCAAGAACGCCTTGAAGACATGACACATGAGCCTTTGGAATGTTGCAGGTGCATTTGTGAGCCCAAATGGCATAATACGAAATGCAAAGATACCCCATTCTATAGAAAACGCCATCTTGTGTTGATCTTCTGGGGCAATGGTTACTTGGTTTTAACCTAAAATTCCATCAAGAAAGCTATAAACTTCCTTGCCTATAGCATATTCCAATAGATGGTCAGTGATTGGAAATGGATAACTATCTCTAATCATAGCAGCATTAACTTTTTTAAGGTTAATAAATCCAGCTTCAATCAACCTATCAATTTCTTCTTTTATTTTAGTTGTGTAAGTATCATTTTATGTGTAGAGCTTATGTTTGGTGGGCTTCACATCAGCTATCATAGGAACCGTATGAGAGCATATGCTCAGATCTACCCCCTTCAAATCTCTATAGTGCCATGCAAATGCATCCCTATATTCCCTTAATAGAGCTACGAGCTCCATTTCTTCTTCTGCATTTAGGTCATCTCCTATGTATGTACATCTCTCTTTGTTCTCCTCAATGGTCATTTTTTGGTCTTTTCTTTATTATCATATGTTTCTACTGTGGTGGCCTCTCTCTTAGGCATTCATACCAAAAGTTTTCGATCTTCAACTTCATATTTCTTGAAATTTTATGGTACTTCAAACAATGATTCCTCCTTTTCTTGTTTCACTGCTTTTCTTTTCTTTTTCCTTTGACTACCCTCACTTCCTTCCTTTGAATTTATTGTTTTGATACTTGCGAGAGTTTCTTCTTCTTTTTGGGTAAATACTCCTACATCTTCTGCATAGTGCTTCTCTGAATTAAAGTAGGTGTCCATCACAATGGACTCTAGATCATCCTCATCCTCTTCTTCTCCTACAACAACACTAGGGTCATATTCTTCTAGCAAGGGCTGAGACATGAACACTGAAATATCATAACCCTCCTCATCACAATGAGGTGTCCATTATTCTTCGTTGACAGCAATGTCCTTGGTGGCTAAGATTCCTTCCCAACCATGAGGCTCAAATTCCTCATCCAGAGAGACCATCAATGTGTATGCTGGGTCTCTAATCGGTCTATCCCCTTACGAAGTTCCTTCTTCTCTCACTTTTAGGTGATTTTCCTCTTCCTCTACAACCTTGCACATCCACAAGTGAGTATCTTCGTGCATCCAAGAGGGATCAAAATTACTTCCAGAATGCACAGAGATTGAATCTTTTCGCGCCTTCTGGATAGGATTCCACTGTAGGGGTGGTACATTTCTGAATGTAAAATCCTTAAGATTGACCTTGGTTGTGACCCCTGAGTGCTGCAAGTACAAGGATTTGGTTCCCCAATTCTGTACTATTTGCAGTTGTTGTACGAATGGTCTTCCTAGGATCATTTCATAGACATTATTTTTACCCAAGTCACATATAGCAAAAGTGTGTTCAAACTCTACACCACAAGTGGTTAGAGTTATTCCTTCTAGCAATCCTAGAGGTCTTTCAATATGTCCATCGATCATTTGAAGCTTCATTCTTGTTGGTCTTCATGTGGGTTTTCCCCATTGCCAGCACAAATAAGATCCTATGTAATGTATGGACAAAACTGCTAAACAATAAATGCTCTTAGTGGGATGAACAGCTTCATCATGCTGTTTGGGCGTAGCGAGTTTCCTACAAAATGGTATCAATGCCACCCCTTTTCAGATGGTCTTTGGACATAATGCTATGCTACCATTAGATTTCCTAATCCCAGCTTTAAAAGTAGCACAAGAGTGTAAGTGGAATGGACATGAGTTGTCCTCTAGGATCTTTGATCTAGAACGCTTAGGTGAGACTAGGCTACGAGTGGCCGTAGGCATATATGCTGCAAAGAAAAGACAAAAGGCATACTTCGATGCACACATTAAGGATAAAGGATTGAAAGAGGGAGATCTAGTGTTGGTTTATACACTAAAGCAACATGTCGGTAAATTGTAAAAGCAACGATATGGACCCATGATCGTTAATAGAATTTCCACTAGTAGGGCAACTCAATTCGCCACTCTAGAGGGTGACATCTTGTGAAACTATATTAGTGGTTGTCGAGTCAAGCTATATCAAGAACCTCTTATAGAGGATATGTAAATGAGACTCAACACTACTAAGAAACAAAAAGAAAAAGAGTTTAGGGTTCGAGAAGAAGCACAGGCAGAGGCCAAAGAGCACATTAAGAAAAATAAGTTAAGGCCACTAGGGCTAGATGTGAATCCTGAAGCCCCACGATATCACATGGCCATGTGCCAAACCTCAAGTGCAAGTGCCTCTCGGATAATGGACCGAAATTCCTTTGTGACCATAGAGGTAGGACATGGAGAGAATGTAAGGACTTTGAGACCATTGGTTGACTGAGGTGCAACAACGAGTGCAGTTAGACTTTCATGCTGCCAAGACTTGCCATTGAACATCAATCCCATAGAAGCCTATCTCATAGGTTTGGGAGGTGTGGAAACCCCTTGTTTGGGCAAGGTGGAGCTTCCCATCTACCTTCAAGATGTCCCAATGATAGTAAAAATGCTAGTGTGTCAAGATGAGGGCCTCACAGAACCACTTGTTTTGGGCCAAGACTGGATCTATGACCATGCAGTCAACTTAAACCTAAGAAGTAAACTTCTTCAAGTTTGGGTACATGAACAATGCATTACATTAGAATTAGAGAAATGCATGACCAGAAATCTGTCAAAAGATCTATGATGCAGAAGGAGTCAATCATGGAAGAACAGACTCGAAGGCGAGTGGTTTTCTCTTCTTCTTCAAAGACTCATGTAGCCACGATAGTTCCACCACAAAGGCAAGCACGATAGTTCAAGACAATGGCTATATCAAATAGAAAGAAACCATTCAACAAGAAAGCGATTCTGAGCATGAAGCAGATCTGGGTACAAAAAGGAGGGCAACCAATAGCTTTGTCACCACAATTTCCATATAGGCAAGCCAACAAGGCCAAAAGACGAATGAAAAAACTAGGCCAAGCTCAACCACAATGTATTCGACAAGTTTGGGTGCCTCAGAAATTAGTTGCAGCTCAACAAGGACAATTACAAATATGGGTACCCAAGAAGCTCTTACATACACAACAACCTATGCTCTCCCACATGAGAAAAGTCTCAACAAAGAAGCCAAGGCAAGGCAAGGGTCGGAACAAAACACGAAGACCAAAAGCAGACCAACTCACCTCTTCAACAAGAGTCAAAAGACCATCAACAATGGTATGGGTATGGAAGCCAAAAGCACTAGTAGCCCCCGCAGAACCAAAGAACCAACCACATGGGATACAAAGAAAACCATCCAAAGATGAAGAAGCCCAAGGTGATCTCAACGCAACCAAACATGGTTCTCAAATGGATCCCTATTTGGAGGAATGATCAATTGTCAACATCGAGATTCAATGGATACCTCCAAGAAAGACTGCATCAACATTGGCAAGCAACATTAAAAGCCTCGACGTGCGACAACCATGTGCCTTTGGCATAACCTTATCTTTTGCACCATTCAGGTCATGCATTTTCAAAGTATGCATTAATATAGGGCCACATTACACGGCCGTGCATGGACACACTTGAGAGTCCCATGCACAAGAGCACATTGACGTATGTCAACTATTTTTACTGTTACTAACATCTGTCTTCCTCTTTTGGACATTGTTCCACAAAAAAAAAAGAAAAGAGAAAGAAAGGAAGAGAGAGAGAGAGAGAGAGAGAGAGAGAGAGAGCTCATTCCAAGGTTTGGATCATGGAACATGAATGAGCCATGCTTAGTTGAAGGTGGAACCATTGATTACTAGGCATTTATCAGTTTTGAGAGAAGTGTGTCTTGGCTAGCAGACGATGTTATTTCTTCCTTATCTGGTAGATGTCCAGAACTTGGCATGAACATAGCATCAATGGTAGGAGGGAAGAGCTTGAAGGTCTACAACTTGAGGGATGCTTAACTACTGTAAGTACGAGAGCATCCAAGGAGATGGCTGTAATGGGTAGTTCTTGTACCCTGAAAATCCTTGTATGTATACTGGATGAGAAGACTCTTGCTTATGGTGAGCTAAAGAGAATATGTGAAACTAAGCTTGGTATAGTTACCCAATGTTGTTTGTCAAGGAATATAAAAAAAGTTTAATTCTCAGTATTTGGAAAATGTTGCTTTGAAAAGAGGAGAAAAGACCAGACACTCAAAGATTTTCATTAGTGGACCATCAACATGGACATTCATGGACAACAAAAGACTAGAAGATGGTCCATCACAATCCCGACCATACAACATGAAGAGATAAAGATCGATAGACCATTCACCATGGTAAGAATCCTTACTTTGGCAACACCATAACCATGATAGATTAGGAAACCTCTTTGTTAGCACGCTCTTGAGCAATTAGCTCAAGACCTCCAATTTTTGCACCATACCGCTTCCAATGCATTTTTCCAAGTAAGCATGTATAGGGTCACATTACAAGGTCGTGCGCAAGGCACATATTTTTTGTACCCATGCACTAACGCACTTACCCATCATTCACTATGGGTTATAAGTACTTGGCATGACTACTATGAACATCATCTTGAGAAGATCTAGAGGACATAAAAGGGAAAACATCAATACCTAGGAAGTAAATTGAATCCAATAGTTGCTCCAACTCAACCTTGACAACCTCTCTGGAGCAACTAGCAGTTTTTGGAAGCTAACAATGACACATTCTTACTCGAATCCAAGGAAGAAGCACATACCATGGGACTACAACTTGCCAAGGCTCGCAGTGGAAAATGAAAAATCCGACAACCGACCCTGCCACATTTTGACGATACACATAGAATGGACACTTCCTCTCAAAGTACTACATGGAACAACCATTACAACAAGGGTCTGTCAAGGAGAACAGACTCAAGAAGGGGAGGGGGGAGTGTTGGAACTCAAGGTCAAGCACAAGAATGGAAGCACATCAGAAAGGTGGACACACACAAGAAGAAGGAGCAAGTAGGGAGCTCCAAGAAGTACATGTCAAATTTTTAGGAGAATCCCCTACAAAAACAATGATTTTCATCACTAAACACCATTGTAAATACCATTTTCTATTTTTGTAACTCTATTTTGTTCAAGGTGAGGAGTCCTTGAGCCTAAGGAGTATTAGAAGTATCATCCTACCAATTTTCATAATTTTTAAACTACGTTTGAGCCCTCAAATAAGCCTTGGAACCTAATTTTTAACTATGACGAACACTAGGTCTGGATAGGGCCAAAACTAGTCAAAAAAACTATAAAAAGAGCTAGAGGGCTCATTTTTAAGGTTAGCTTGTTAGAGAATTAACTTGTTGTAGACTTGAGCTTTTGTTAGAGAACTCTTTTGTAATAGAAGCTTTCCATTGTTCCTCTCTTTGATATTACCTTCTGCACGTGTGTGTTTATGTGTGTGCATGCTTGTGTGTGCTTTCACTCACACACTTGTGCCTTCATATCAGTCCTGACGTCTCTGTGGATTGACAAGTAAAGGAGGTGGTGCTTACGCTTGCACTATAGTGTTCCATGTAGTACTTTAATAGGTAGTATCCATCATGTATCAACCAAATCAATTTGTCTTCCAAATGAAGCAGGGTCGGTTGTTATGTTGTTCATTTTGTCACTACTAGCCTTTGCAAGTTTTACTCCCTTTGTATTTGTGAGCTTTCAAAAAATTTCTAATTGCTCAAAAGAGTTTTTCATTGTTGATTTTGAGCAGTTGTCGATTGTCAACTGATTTAGAGGTATTGATCTTGTAACCTTGATGTCCTTTGGATCTTCGAAACATGGGTTTCATAGTTATCATACCAAGTACTCATACCCTGTAATGAATGATGGGTAAGGGTATTAGTGCATGGGTTGAGGAAGATATCTGCCTTGTGCATGGCCTTGTAATGTGGCCCTATGCATGCTTACTTGGGGAATGCATTAGAAGAAGTATGGTGTGAGAAAATTCGGTCTTGAGCTAAGTGCTCAAGAGTATGCTAATGAACATGAATCCTTATCTATTATTGTTGTAGTGGTACCAAAGTAGGTGATCCTAACCATGGTGAATATTTAGTCGATCTTTATCTCTTTGTGAGGAATAATGTCTCCTTCTCTCTCTCTTTCTCTCTCTCTCTCTCTCTCTCTCTCTTTCGAGGAATAGTGTCACAAAACAAGAACAAAGCAATTGGTAGCAATAAAATAGTTTACATATGTCAAATGTGTCTCATGTGCCTAGGATTCTCAATTGTGTCTATGCAAAGCCATGTGATGTGGCCCTATATTAATGCATATTGTGGAAATGCATGATTTGAATGGTGCAACTGATGGGGTTATGCCAAAGGCACATGGTTTTGCTCATTGAGGCTTCCAATTTTACTTGGATACATTGATGCAAACTTTGTTTGGAGGTATCCATTTGACCTCGAATTCGTGCAATCAATCAATGGTTGAATGACACCTGTCGTCCCTCCTTATAGGTATCCATCTTAGAATAGTTTTCATCCGTGTTTAAATCACTTTTGGCTGCTTAATGTTTGGATGGTTGCTTAAATTTTGTATTCATCTTGGTTGATGCTTTGGTTCTCTGGGGGATACTAGTTCTTTTGGCTTCAAAACTATACTCTTGATGATTTTCTTCTTACTATTGCTGAGAAGTTGAGTTGATCTTCTTTTGATCTCTTTGCTTGGTTCTGACCCTTACCTTTTCTTAGCTTTTGTGTTGAAAATTTTCTTATGAGGGAGATCATAGGATTTTGTGTATGGACAAGTTCCTTGGGTACCCACATTTGTAATCACCCTCATTGAGCTATGTTGGAGCAAGTCTATGACAAGCCTAAGTATTGGCTTGAGTCCCACAAAGTCATAGAAAAAGCCTTAAAATGAAGACTATGTAAAGTTCACTTGTGAACTACCTCTTGTAACTTTTGAAGAGTTTACTTAATGTAAAAGTAAGAGAATCTTAAGTGGTTGAGTCCACTTGATCAAGAATGGAAAGAGGAGCCACGAATTCGTGATTTGTGGTAGGTAGAGAATCAAATCAATCATTGATTGATTGGAGTGTGATTGAGGGAAGTTAGCCTCCCAAACTCAACTATAAATAGATGGCAATTTTAGTCGTGGTTAGAGAGACCTATGTGAAGACCTCCAAGAGCTGAGCTTTATGCCATATCAAGGTGTGATTACAAGGCACACATATGTATCAGTAAGTCATTGTATTGTACAAGCAATATACTTTCATTTTCATGATTATTTGAGTTCATCTTTCCATGTTCTTGTGAAGTGTACTACTCACTGCCATTACTCTCAGTTTTTCTCAGTCAGCTTGCAGAGATTGTTTCACTGCACTTGGTGCATCATTTTCAGTGATTTAACTTGGTAAAGTTAGCTCTATACGTCTACTATATGCTCATAAATTTTCATGTCATTTGGATGTTGCAATCTTCAGTTATGTTCATTTGAAGTCAACAGGGTATGTTCATCTTCACTTCTCTGTCAGGTACCCGACTTTTTCAGTCATCTTGTCAGAGTCATTTCTCAGTGTTTACTCATCCAAATTCAGTGATTTTAAGCTTGTTGGATTCAGCTTACTGTTTAGTATAAGCATACAAATTTTCATGATCGTTGGATTCTTAAATCGTGAGTTATGGTAATTTTTCTACTCACTGTTCTATTTCTGTAGCAGCCCATGAAAATCAGGATGATGTCATCACTTGTTAAAAGTCATTCTCAGTGTGTGGTTTGTTATTTTTGATGAGATTACTCTCTAAAGTTAGCTCTTTAAGCTACCTAGCCTTCCCCAAGAGGAATTAATCTAATTGCTGCTGTGCTCAGAGAATTATGTAAAACACTGGACAGGTGTATTAACCAAGAATAGCAAGTTTTCACCTCTGAGCTAACTCCAACTTATCTGTTTTGATCTATCTTTTTGAGAGTGATCATCCAAGGTACATAGGGTGTCTAATACATCCATTGGCAAGCTAAAAGGGCCCACCATCTACTCCTGGAGTTCATTTGGCTAGTGTAGAGCAAAGATTTTGCAACACCTCTTCATCTTCAACACATACCTATCCATCTCTTCACAGTGGTATCAGAGCAAGGTTGGACAACATGGCAGATGGATTTCCTTCATCAATTGACAAATTGGACAGAGGTAACTACTCAGCTTGGTCATTAAGAATGGAAGCTTATCTCCAAGGTAGAAGTTTATATGGTTATGTGGCTGGAGATGAAGTTATGCCAAGTTTCAGGAACAAAAGTCAACCAACACAAGAAGAGCAAGAAAGATTGAGCACATGGTGCTCCAAGGATGCACTTGCAAGGTCTTATCTCCTCAACTCTATCTCAGATTTTTTGTTGCCTCACATTAGAAGTTGTAAGACATCTCAGGAAGTGTGGGATGCACTTGAAGCTTTCTTTGCTTCAAGTACTAAAGCTAGGAAGCATCAACTATGGCTGGATTTCACAACTCTCAAGAAGGCTCCCAAACAAAATGTGACTGATTTTGTCACAAAGCTCAAGGACATAGCAGATCAGTTGGGAAGCATTGGAGAGGTAATAGATGAAGAGCAAATTGTAAGGCAGGTCATCAATGGCTTGAAGGCAGATGACAAGTGGGAAGCATTCACCACAGCTATGGATTTGTACATGGACATGCATGTACCTGATTTCAACACACTCATTGGACAATTACTTACTCAAGAGGCAAAGCTTATCAAAAATGGAGAAAGCTCTAAAGGTAATCAATCTTCAGCTTTATACACGGATAAAAGCAAGTCTAAAGATAACAAAGGAAAGGCAAAGAAAGTGGATGATGAAGCAGGTACATATCAAGCTAACTATGCAGGTAGAGGAAGACATGGCAGAGGTAGAGGAAGAGGAGGTAGACAAGGCAGGGGGAGATCCCAAGACTCCAACTCATGTTCTATTTGTGGATTAACTAATCATAGAACTGAAAATTGCTTTAGGAATTCTAGGAATCAAAGAGGCAGAGGATACAATAGAGGAAGTTATGGCTACTCAAGAGGAAGGTTCAACAACTACCATGGCAACTACAACAACTACAATCATTCAAACTATCAAGGAGGCTACAAAGGAAGGAGAGACTACAATAACTACACAGAAGACTCAAACAAAGAGGATTCATTATTGATCATGAACATGGCTATGCCACAAGGTAAATCTGATGAGCATGTTTTCTACATAGATTCAGGTTGTTCAAATCATGTGGCAGGAAATGTGGCACTCCTATCAGATTTAGAAGATCCAAGGAATAAGCATGAGGTACAAACAGGAGATGATACAAAACATCCTGTGGAGAAAATAGGCAATGTCAAAGCACCTGATGGAAACATCAACCTACTCAGTAAGGTACTCTATGTCCCTACCATAACAAAGAATTTGATAAGTGTTGGGCAGATAGTAGAGAAAGGGTTGCAAGTCAGGTTCACAAAAGCAGGAGCATTTGTTGAAGATCCAAGTCAAGGATTCAGAAGAATTGCAAAAGGTGAAAAGACAGGTAGATTGTTCACATTTGAATTACAGGACACTAGAAACATTGCTCTCTTTAATTATGGTAGTCAGACACTCACAGAATTGGAAGTATGGCACAAAAGGTTAGCACATATTGGTGAAAGGTCATTAAAGCAAATCTGCAGGGACCAAAGTGTACTTGGACTTCCTAATTTGTCAAAACAACATATGATTTATAAGTGCAGTGCATGTCAATTTGGAAAGTCTCACAGGTTACCATTCATGAAGAAAGGTTATATGCATGGAGATCTCTTGGAGTTGGTTCATACAGATGTATGGGGACCAAGCAAGGAAGCTTCAATATCAGGATCAAGGTATTATGTTTCCTTTATTGATGATTGCAGCAGATGGACTATCCTATTCTTTATGAAACACAAAGATGAAGTTTTTTCATGTTTCAAAAGATATTTGGCTCTTATGGAGAATCAAACAGGTAAATCACTAAAAAGGCTAAGGTCAGATGGAGGGGGAGAATACTTCTCCCATGAGTTTGATTCTTTTCTTCAAGAAAGAGGAATCAAAAGAGAGGTAACTACAAGGTACACTCCTGAGCAAAATGGAGTGGCAGAAAGGAGGAATAGGACAATTGTTGAAGCTGCAAGGTCTATGTTAAATGAAAAGCATTTACCTAATTACTTATGGGCTGAGGCTGTATCTACAGCCACTTACTTGATTAACAGGTTGCCTTCAAAATCCCTTGATGGGATGACTCCATATGAGGCTTGGAATGGAAGAAGACCAAGTTTAGATCATTGTAAAATTTTTGGATGTATTGCTTTTGCTCATGTTCCTTCACAGGTTAGAGGCAAGATGGATCCAAAAGCAGAAAGGTGTGTATTTATTGGATATGACAACAATCAAAAGGGCTACAGGTTATACAACCCTACCAACAAAGGATTCTTGGTAAGCAGAGATGTAGTTTTTGATGAGAACAATTCATGGTATGAAGATTCATGCAGGAAGGTCAATTTACCATATGATCTTGAAGAAGATTTTCCAAAGCTTGGTAGAGAACAATCAAAGATTGAAGAACAAGACACCTCAGAGGATGATGAAGAATGTCAGATGGAAAAGATCAAAGCATGGAAGTCTAAAGGTAAAGCAAAATTGCAGGAACTTGGACATGAGGCAGAATCATCAAATCATGGCCTAAGAAGATCTATGAGGGAAAAGAAAAAACCAGAAAGGTATGGGTTTGACACCTCATTAGTAACTAAACATTCTATCTACATAGTGTTGGAGTTTATTGATCTCCAAAGTACAGCTAGAAGTAGGTGAAACCCAACAGGACCTAGTTGACTTTTTCACAAACTTGTATGCACAGACCAATTTTCTTGCAGAGCAAATTGCTCTTTACTCACTTGGAATTTTCCAAAACTGTTTCACACACATAAACTAGACTCTAAGAGCTTTCCAACAAGATATAGAACACCTCAAATGGATAAATACACAATGAGCTATGACCTCTGCAATATGCAGCTTTAATGGAGACCTTGAAACAGAGATGAACCTGAGGACACACATCACTTGCAGAGACTACTGCTCTTAACTCACAACTTCAATGACTTTGAAACTTTCCAGAATACAATTAGACTTAACGATCTTTCTAACAAGCCAAAGAACACATGATTTGGATACATACACAAGGAGATATGACCTCTGCAAGTTTGAGGTTTAATGGAGACCTTCAGCAGGGATAAAAAACAGAGAACACACACTACTTGCAGAGAGTATTGCTCTTAGCTCACAAATCCAATGATTATGAAAATTTACAGGAAGAAAGTAGACAGTAAGAGCTTTCCAATGAGCTATCAAACATGTAATTTGGATATATAATGAGGGAGATACAAGCTCTGCAATCTCTGCATACAAAACTACAGCAGTGTAGAGATACACATATGACTCTCTTGGACATCCCACAAGATCACGACTTTTCTCCTCCTTTTATAGCATGGGAAACTAATCTAAAACCTTCCTAATACATCTAAATTCGTGGTAGACACTTGGATGGAGGTATTACATGACTCAAGTGCTCAAATAAGCAAAGTATTGATGGACTTTGAGAACTAGCCACATCGACCTTCCACTAGGACACCACTGAAGCTCCCTTGTGACTCACTAATTTGACTCACCATGTTCTAGAACTCACGTGGTATTTTTGCTACATTTTATGAATAATATGAGCCTTCTTGAAGTATTTGAAGACTTCCCAAAGGTATTTACATAATTTGAAACTTGTACCCTACATAAAACAAATGTTCGCAACATTCTCCCCCTCAAGTTTCAAAGGGTATTTCCTTCATGCCAAGAATATAGTTGAATCTTTGAAGCTTTGGTCCATCCAAGGATTTGGTGAAGATATCTGCAACTTGATCCTTTGTTCCAACAAAAGAAACCTGCACTTCATTGTTCATGGCCTTCTCTCGAACATAATGATAGTGAACCTCTATATGCTTTGTTCTAGCATGAAAAATAGGATTTGAGGTCATATGAATGCTGCTCAAGTTATCCCCATATATCAGTGGTACATCAACCTGCACATTCAAGTCATGAAACAACTTTTTAAACCACATAACCTCAGTAGTAGCCAATGCTAAACCTCTATACTCAGCCTCTGTAGAAGATAAAGCAACTGTAGGCTGTTTCTTTGAACTCCATGTTAATGTCTTGTTTCCTGCTATTACCACATATCCACTTGTGGATCTTCTGTCATCTTTGCTTCCAGCCCAATCTGCATCACTAAAGACTTTAAGAGTTAGATCAGCATCATGACTATAAAATAATCCTTCGTTCATGGTACCTTTCAAATACCTAAGCACTCTTTTCGCTGCATGCATATGAGGTACTCTAGGTTCATGCATAAACTGTGACAATACTCCCACTGCATAACATATATCAGGTCTAGTTTTTGTTGCATAAATCAAAGATCCTACCATGGATCTATATACATTCATATCATGCAACTCATCACCTTCCTTTGCACTTAGCTTTACATTACATTCCATTGGAGTAGAAACAAATTTACATTCCTGCATACCAAACCTTTTCAGCATATCACATATATACTTTCTTTGTATCAACCACATACCTTCATCGCTATACACAATTTCAATCCTAAGAAAGTATCTGAGCAAACCAAGATCTGAAATTTTAAATTCCTTTCCCAAATTACCTTTTATCTCATCAATTGCTTTTGCATCATTCCCTGTAATCAACAAGTCATCCACATAAATGCATACATAGACACACATGCCATCTACATGTTTTACATAAAGTGAAGGATCAGCATGACTCGCTGTGTATCCTTGCAGCATAAGATACTTTACCAACCTTGCATTCCATGCCCTTGGTGCCTGCTTAAGACCATACAATGCCTTCTTTAACCTGCATACATGATTAGGACATTTTGCATCCACATAACCATCTGGTTGTGACATATACACTTCTTCATTTAACTCACCATTAAGAAAGGCATTCTTTATATCGAGTTGATATATATTCCACCTTTTACTTGCAGCTAAAGCCAACAAAGTTCTCACCGTTGCCATATTTGCTACTGGACTAAATGTTTCCTCATAGTCCACACCTTGAGTTTGATTATATCCTTTTGCTACAAGTCTAGCCTTATATCTAGACACACTACCATCACTATTTCTTTTAATCTTAAAAACCCACTTGCAACCAATTACCTTTTGCTTTGGTGTACTTGGAACTAAATTCCAAGTCTTGTTATCCTGTAGTGCTTCCATTTCTTCTCTCATTGCTTTCTCCCACTTTTCATCTCCTTTGGCCTCATCATAACATGTGGGTTCATTTTCCTGCTCAACTTTTGTCATAAAAGCATAATGAGTATTCATGAAAGATTCATAAGTATACCTTTGAGGTTGCTTACTTACTCTTGAAGTTCTTCTTACCTCCAATGTAGATGCTCTTCCTTTCTTATTAGGAACCTTTGATGATTCTCCATACTCACATACATCACTAATTTCCTCTCCTTCATCATTAACTTCAACAAGTTTGAGTTTACCTTTACTTTTAACACTTGGAGGTGACTCTTGCCTTAATCTTCCATTGAAAGGTGATCCTCTTTCTTCATCTAAACCACTCCTTTCATCATTTAAACTTCCTGATGGCTGAACTATGCATTCATCTCCTTCAACCACACGTTCTTCATTTTCATCCATGACCTGCAAACAATTCTTATCTGCATACCATGAAAGTGATTCATCAAAGTTTACATCTCTTGACACAACAACCTTATTGGTATGAGGATTATAGCATCTATATCCTCTTTGAGTATCTGCATAACCAATAAATATACATTTTTCTGATTTCGCATCAAGTTTAGATCTCACCTCACTAGGTACATGTACATAACATACACAACCAAATACTTTCAAATGACTTACACTTGGTTTCCTTCCATGCCATACCTCATATGGTGTCAAATGATGAACTCCAGCAGTCGGAACTCTATTCATAATGTAAACACTTGTGCTAACAGCTTCAGCCCAAAAATAATTAGGCAAACACATATCATTAAGCATGCTTCTAGATGCTTCTGCTATGATTCTGTTTCTTCTTTCTGTGACTCCATTTTGTTGTGGAGTATACCTGCATGTAACTTCTCTTTTGATACCTTCATCATACAAAAAATCAGTAAAAGCTTGAGAGAAATACTCTCCTCCTCCATCGGATCTTAGCTTCTTAATATACCTTCCTGTTTGCTTTTCGACATATGATTTGAACTTCTTGAAACAATCAAAGACCTCACTCTTATGTTTAATAAAATACACAAATGTCATTCTACTATGATCGTCAATGAATGATACATAGTACTTATTACCAACCAAGGATGCCTCTTTAGTAGGTCCCCACACATCTGTGTGTATGAGATCTAGCAAACCATCACTTACATAGCTTGAATGCTTGAAAGGTTGTCTACTCTGCTTACCCATTTGACATGCTTCACAAAGATGCACCATATGTTGCTTAGTAAGATCAGGTAATCCTTCAACAATCCTCTTCTTTGATAGCTCCTTTAACCTGTGTACATTCATGTGTCCAATCCTTTTGTGCCATAGATCAAGCTCTGCTATTCGATGCATACCATAAGAGAAATAGTTTGTATGATTTGGGTTTACCTTGAATGTAAACAATCTACCTTGTTTTTGACCTCTAGCAATTAACCTCCTTTGCTTTGGATCCTCAATGAAGCAACCTGCATGATTAAATCTCACTTGTAGACCTTTTTCTACCATTTGACCAACCGACATCAAATTCTTAGTGATCGTTGGCACATAAAGTACATCCTTCAAGCAATTTGTCTTGCTCTTATCCTGCATAACAACATCTCCAACCTGCATAATCTTATGTGTTGTATCATCTCCTGTTTCAACATGACCTTTGCATGATGGATTATGCATATTAGAAAACCATGAAGCATCATGAGACATGTGATTAGAACAACCACTATCTACATACCATACATCGCTATTGCAATTCATCTTAGTTTCTACATTCATCATAAGAAGAGAATCATAATCATCACTTTTACCTTCAACTGCATAATTTCCTTGTTGTTTACCTCTTCTTGAATAGCCTCCTCTTCGATTACCACCTTGATTATTTTCATTTTGATAACAATCTTTGGCATAGTGTCCATACCTTCCACATATATAGCAATTGTTCTTATTATCTTCACTCCTTTGTCTTTGGTTGTAGTTGTAGTAGCCTCTCGTACCTCTAGCGCTTGATCTTCCTCTTCCTCTTGTGTTGAAGAAGCCACTTGAAGTCCTTTGATCATCGCTCCTTCTTCCTCGACCTCTATTTGAACCTCTTCCACCTCTGTTTCCACCTCTTGATGATCCTACATAAAGAGCTTGTCCTTGAGATCCTTTTTGATTTGAAGTAGAACCATTTAGATTCATCTCCTCCGTGACCATAAGGGCAATAAGTTGATCAAAATCTGGTAATTCTCCTCTGACATAAACTGAAGTAATGAAAGGTTTCCATCTCTCATCATCTTTGAGTCCGTTGAGAGTATGTGCAACCAAGTCGTCGTCCTCCACATGAGCTTGAATTGATCCTAGTTGATCTGCAATCTCTTTAACTTTCAATATGTAATCATTGACCGATGTCCTTGTATCTTTCTTTATGTTATTCAACTCATTTTTGAGTTGAATCTTCCTTGCTCTTGTACCTGTAGCATACAACCTTTCCAATGCAAGCCAAACATCTCTACTTGTGTCTAGATCTTGTATGTGTCCTACCATTGAATCTTGAATATTTTGTGATAAAATGAATATAACCCTTTTGTCTCTCTCATTCCAAAGTCTAAACTCCCTCAATTGTTGCTGATTGGGGTCCTCTGGTAATGTGGGTTTGATATCTGTGCCGTCAATCAAACCATACAAGCCTCTACCTTGCAAGTATGCTGTGATTCTAAACTTCCATGCCTGATAATTGGTCTTATCAAGCTTCTCTATTTGTGCATGTTGGTCTCCCATAATACAAATGCTAAGCTTCCTCCTTTAAGCCTCCTTTCCAATGTGTGTGATGAGAAGAAATATAATATTTACCTTGTAAATGAGGTATGTGCACCTTTCTTTGCTTGGATGTTGCTTCAAATGCCTCCTTGCAATCTTCTTCTACCTTTGTGTAGTGTTGATGATGAACTGCTTCTTTGATAGCTTCAAATTCTTTGTCAAGGTATGATAACCTTCTCCAAGCCTCCAAGTACTTGCTCTGATACCAATGTTGGAGTTTATTGATCTCCAAAGTACAGCTAGAAGTAGGTGAAACCCAACAGGACCTAGTTGACTTTTTCACAAACTTGTATGCACAGACCAATTTTCTTGCAGAGCAAATTGCTCTTTACTCACTTGGAATTTTCCAAAACTGTTTCACACACATAAACTAGACTCTAAGAGCTTTCCAACAAGATATAGAACACCTCAAATGGATAAATACACAATGAGCTATGACCTCTGCAATATGCAGCTTTAATGGAGACCTTGAAACAGAGATGAACCTGAGGACACACATCACTTGCAGAGACTACTGCTCTTAACTCACAACTTCAATGACTTTGAAACTTTCCAGAATACAAGTAGACTTAAAGATCTTTCTAACAAGCCAAATAACACATGATTTGGATACATACACAAGGAGATATGACCTCTGCAAGTTTGAGGTTTAATGGAGACCTTCAGCAGGGATAAAAAACAGAGAACACACACTACTTGCAGAGAGTATTGCTCTTAGCTCACAAATCCAATGATTATGAAAATTTACAGGAAGAAAGTAGACAGTAAGAGATTTCCAATGAGCTATCAAACATGTAATTTGGATATATAATGAGGGAGATACAAGCTCTGCAATCTCTGCATACAAAACTACAGCAGTGTAGAGATACACATATGACTCTCTTGGACATCCCACAAGATCACGACTTTTCTCCTCCTTTTATAGCATGGGAAACTAATCTAAAACCTTCCTAATACATCTAAATTCGTGGTAGACACTTGGATGGAGGTATTACATGACTCAAGTGCTCAAATAAGCAAAGTATTGATGGACTTTGAGAACTAGCCACATCGACCTTCCACTAGGACACCACTGAAGCTCCCTTGTGACTCACTAATTTGACTCACCATGTTCTAGAACTCACGTGGTATTTTTGCTACATTTTATGAATAATATGAGCCTTCTTGAAGTATTTGAAGACTTCCCAAAGGTATTTACATAATTTGAAACTTGTACCCTACATAAAACAAATGTTCGCAACACATAGCACAGGACATAAACCAAGAGGAGCCATCATCATTTGAAGAGGCCAAAGCAAAAACAGAATGGAAGCATGCAATGAAGGAAGAGATTGAAGCACTTGAGGAAAACAACACTTGGGATTTGGTGCCCAAGACTTCATCCATGAAGGTAATAGGCTCAAGATGGGTCTATAAACTCAAGAAAAATTCTGATGGTTCAATTAACAGGTATAAGGCAAGGCTTGTGGCAAAAGGCTTTGCACAAACTCAGGGAATTGATTATGAGGAGACTTTCTCTCCTGTGGCAAAGATGCCTACTATTAGGGTTTTGCTTAGTATTGCCTCTTCCAAGAATTGGAAGATACTTCAACTAGATGTAAAGAATGCATTTTTGAATGGTTGGATAACAGAAGAGGTATATATGGCACAACCACCTGGTTTTGAGAATCAAGTTTATCCTGATTATGTGTGTAAACTTAACAAAGCATTGTATGGTCTCAAGCAAGCTCCAAGAGCTTGGAATTTCAGGCTTGTTTCATTCTTGCAGGACAAAGGCTTTCAACCAAGCAAAGCAGATCCTTCACTCTTTATTAAAAAGAGTAATTCCGAGGTCATCTACCTATGTGTATATGTAGATGATATTATATTGACAGGAAATGATGCAGATGGTATGAAGAAGATCAAAGATCAGATGAGAGAAGAGTTCAAGATAAGTGATTTGGGTTCACTTACCTACTTCCTAGGTTTGGAAGTTGTCTACAAAGATCATGGTTTGTTTCTCACTCAAAGAAAGTACATTAAGGACATGTTGGCAAAATTCAAGATGCAAGATTGTAAGATTGCAGGTACTCCAATGGAGGTTAATCACAAATTGAGCTCACATGAAGGTGAACTCATAGAGGACATCACATCATATCAAAGTCTAGTGGGTAGTCTCAACTATGCCACATTGACAAGAGTAGATATATGTTACAGTGTGAGTGTGCTAAGCCAATTTATGCACACACCAAGGAAACCACATATGGATGCTGCCAAAAGGATACTCAAATATCTCAAAGGAACCATAAATGAAGGACTTTACTATCCTTATGTATCTGATTTAGGTTTGAAGCTATTTTCTGATGCAGATTGGGCTGGCTCCAAGGAAGATAGAAGGAGCACTTCAGGTTATCTTACCTTTGCAGGTTCAAAGCTTATTTCATGGTCATCCAAGAAGCAACCCACAGTTGCTCTCTCTTCTACTGAAGCTGAATATAGAGGTCTTGCTATAGCTACACAAGAAGCTATGTGGATGAAGACATTATTCAAAGATCTTGGATTGGAGTTTGGAACTCCAACTATTTTTGGTGACAATATGAGTTCTATTCATTTGGCTGCTAATCCTATTTTTCATGCAAGGACTAAACATATTGAAGTTCATTATCACTATGTACGAGAGAAGGTTCTAAGCAAAGAGATTCAAATATCATATGTGTCCACTCATCAACAATGTGCAGATATTCTAACGAAAGCATTGGATGGTACAAAGCTTTGCAAATTCAAGGCTATGATTGGTTTGCAGGTAATCTTGGAAGATTGAAGACCTCAAGCATACTTGGCTTGAGGGGGAGCTGTTGGAGCAAGTCTATGACAAGCCTAAGTATTGGCTTGAGTCCCACAAAGTCATAGAAAAAGCCTTAAAATGAAGACTATGTAAAGTTCACTTGTGAACTACCTCTTGTAACTTTTGAAGAGTTTACTTAATGTAAAAGTAAGAGAATCTTAAGTGGTTGAGTCCACTTGATCAAGAATGGAAAGAGGAGCCACGAATTCGTGATTTGTGGTAGGTAGAGAATCAAATCAATCATTGATTGATTGGAGTGTGATTGAGGGAAGTTAGCCTCCCAAACTCAACTATAAATAGATGGCAATTTTAGTCGTGGTTAGAGAGACCTATGTGAAGACCTCCAAGAGCTGAGCTTTATGCCATATCAAGGTGTGATTACAAGGCACACATATGTATCAGTAAGTCATTGTATTGTACAAGCAATATACTTTCATTTTCATGATTATTTGAGTTCATCTTTCCATGTTCTTGTGAAGTGTACTACTCACTACCATTACTCTCAGTTTTTCTCAGTCAGCTTGCAGAGATTGTTTCTCTGCACTTGGTGCATCATTTTCAGTGATTTAACTTGGTAAAGTAAGCTCTATAAGTCTACTATATGCTCATAAATTTTCATATCATTTGGATGTTGCAATCTTCAGTTATGTTCATTTGAAGTCAACAGGGTATGTTCATCTTCACTTCTCTGTCAGGTACCCGACTTTTTCAGTCATCTTGTCAGAGTCATTTCTCAGTGTTTACTCATCCAAATTCAGTGATTTTAAGCTTGTTGGCTTCAGCTTACTGTCTAGTATAAGCATACAAATTGTCATGATCATTGGATTCTTAAATCTTGAGTTATGTTAATTTTTCTACTCACTGGTCTATTTCTGTAGCAGCCCGTGAAAATCGGGATGATGTCATCACTTGTTAAAAGTCATTCTCAGTGTGTGGTTTGTTATTTTTGATGAGATTACTCTCTAAAGTTAGCTCTTTAAGCTACCTAGCCTTCCCCAAGAGGAATTAATCTAATTGCTGCTGTGCTCAGAGAATTATGTAAAACACTGGACAGGTGTATTAACCAAGAATAGCAAGTTTTCACCTCTGAGCTAACTCCAACTTATCTGTTTTGATCTATCGTTTTGAGAGTGATCATCCAAGGTACATAGGGTGTCTAATACATCCATTGGCAAGCTAAAAGGGCCCACCATCTACTCCTGGAGTTCATTTGGCTAGTGTAGAGCAAAGATTTTGCAACACCTCTTCATCTTCAACACATACCTATCCATCTCTTCACAAGCTATACCTAATTTCTTAGACACCCAAATTTGTCAAATACCTTGTGGTTGAGCTTTTCTTGTCGAATCATTCCTCTTTTGGCATGGTTTGCTTCCTTGGATGGGAATTGTTATGGAAACATGGTGTTTTCTCTCCTTTTCCTACTCAGATCTGCTTCATTCTTGGAAGTACTTTCTTCTTGAATTTTGTGTGTCTTTTTGATATAGCAGTTGTATTGTACTGTTTTGCTTGCCTCTATTGTTGAATGGTTGTGCTTGCATTGATATTTGAAAAAGAAGAGAGGTCCGCTTCCCTTTGCACCTCTTCTTCTATGATTGATGTGAAAACTCCAATGAATCCCCTCATTTTAGTAAGCCCCCGACACAATACTCAAGGCAAAAGATGTAGATATTGGTTGGCTAATAATTTAGAACATATACATGGAGACTATTCTCATCCATTGCTCCTCCAAACCATATACTATATCTTTTAATCCTCTCTTCCCTCATCAAGACTATCCCCAAATGGCTACACATAGGTGCCACATGGAACTCATGTGTGAGCCCATCTATTAATAGATAAGAGATGGTTCAGACGTCTCATCTAGGTGTTCTCTACATAATATTTCCTTCCCCTTAATTCCATTTTTGTCTGCAAAAATGGTATTGGAAGGTCCTATTTAAAGAGAGAATCATTCGGATAGTAGTGCCACTATATCCCCATGTATTTCAATACATGTTCATATCTCCGTGTTGTCTCCCCATATCCTTGCCCTTTAGAAGAATCTTGGGAAGGTAATCTAAAGCTAGGAAACCGTCTGTGAAGGGTGCGAACCCGCTCCTATGTAGCAGTATCTTTTGAACTATCTTTCCATTTTACTAGACACTCTTTATATAAGTGACTTCTCATCCGTTTCTCTCAAGTTCATAGTATGCTCTTAGGCTCATGTGGAATAGATTGAATAGAAATAGGCTCAACTACCGCATTGTCTAGAATGAGGTTGTCAATATCAACCAACATTCTCTTAAGTGGGCCACATGAAAAACTTGATGGATTTGACTATTCTCTGGAAGTTGGAGCTGGTAAGCCATCTTTCCTATTCTCTTAAGTAATTGGAAAGGTCCACAATACCTAGGAGATAATTTTGGACAAGGTCTCTTCCTCATGGTTTCAGATCTAGGTGGAACTCTAAGATAGACTGGCTCTCCTACCTTAAAGTTAATGTCTCTCCTTTGAGGGTTAGCATAGGTTCTAGCCCTATCTTAAGCTCTCTTAATGCTATCCTTAGCAAGCCTAAGCATATCCTTCATCTCTTCCAAAAAGTCCTTTGGAGCTTGAACTTTTGCATTCTACAACCCTACTACATAAGGAGCTCTTGGCTGAAACCCATACATAAGCATAAATGGACTATGCCCACTGGAAGAGTGCTTGGCACTATTATATGCAAACTCTACTATAGCTAAATACTCTTCCTAATTAGTTTGTCTTTCATTCACATATGCTCAAAGCATATCCTCAAGGATTTGATAAACCCTCTCTGTTTGCCCATCCGACTATGGATGCTCAACTTTACTCATGCTAAGCTTTGTATCTAGGCTTTTGAAGATGGCTCTTCAAAAGTGGCTGGTAAACTTCCTATCTTGATTACAAACTATGTCTATAGGAAAACCATATAACTAGTATAGGTTCTCTTCAAAGATTCTAGCCAACTCAAGTGTCTTCAGTGTAGCGCATGTGAGACTAAACCTAACCATTTTGGTCAACCTATCCACAATTACCTAGATAGAGACATGCCCTCTCTTTATCTTAGGTAATCGGACTATAAAGTCTATGGAGATGCTGTCCCACTTCCTATTATGAATATCCAATGGGTGGAGTAGCCCTCCAATCCTCAACCTTCAGCTTCGTTGACCTAGCTTTTAGTGCACTTAAGCACAAACTCTAGGATATCCTTATGAAGTTTAGGATAGTAAAAGTGCCTCTTAACAAGATCATAAGTCTTGTTATCTCCTGGGTATCCCGCACTAGGTGTGTCATGAACCTCACAAAAAAATATGCCATCTCATCTCAAAATCTCTAGGGACACACACCTTACCTTTATATAATAGATATCTATCATAGACACTATAACTCTTCCACTTGAATTCTTGTTGAGTACCTATAGATACTCCATCCTCACTGGAAACCCCTATATCACAATCCCCATTCTCTATGGCTTTCCAAATCGTGGAATATGCACGATCGAGCCTACAATTTTCCTCTAATGGACTCAAGTAGCTCACTAGTGATCTGAGTAATTATATAGTCCATTGAGCATAGACATGAGGCTAAGTGAATCAGCCACTACATTAAACTTTTCCTTCCTATACCTAAGCTCATAATCAAACTCGTGAAGGTTGTCTGTACATGGAGCCTTATGATCTTTAAGGTCTGTTTGATTAGAGAGCCACTTAATGCTCTCTTGATCAAACACTATCATGAATTTGTCACCATATAAAAATAATGACGCCACTTCTTCAAAGTATGGACAATTGCATACAACTCCTTCTCATTGACGGACTAATTCTTCTCAGTCAGTTATGATTTCTTACTCTCAAAAACTACTGGTCGAGCATCTTGAACTAAAACTACTCCTATAGTGAAATCAATCACCTCAGTCTCAACCATAAAGCGTTCATTCAAATTTTCAATATGTAAAAGGGGAGTTGTAGCAATTGCTACTTTCAATTTTTCCATACGTTTCTTATGTTCATCTCCCCAATGAAAGGTTTTCCCTTTCCCTTTTAGCTGTTCGGTCATCAGGACAACAATTTTGGCATAATTCTTAATCAATCTTCGATAGAAACCTGGTAAACCTCGGAAGGTCTATAGCTCCTCTAGGTTCTTGGGATGCAGCCATTCTTTAATAGCCCTTAATTTTTTAGGATCCATCTGGATTCCATCTTGGACGACTATATGCCCAAGGTATCTAACCTCTGTTCTGAAAATTTCACACTTTGACTCCTTAGCAAAGAGTGAATTTTGCCTTAGCACTTGAAATACTTTTCTTAAGTGTTCCAAGTGCTCCTCTTCTGATGCACTGTGAATCATAATTTCATCAAGGAAGTCTACTCCAAAGTGTCCTACATAGGGCCCTAATACACTATTCATGAGTTTCATGAAAGTGGCAACAACATTGGTGAGACCAAAAGGCATCACCAAAAACTCATAGTGCCCATATCTAGTGCTGAATGCAGTCTTAGGGACATCCTCTAGCATAATCCTAATTTGATGATATCTTGATCTTAGGTCAAGCTTGATAAAATACCTAGCTTGATGTAACTTATCAAATTTGTCTTCCAATCTAGGCAATTCAAAACCTATTTTTGATAGTTACCTTATTAAGTGCTCTATAATCTATACATAATCTCATAGAGTCGTCCTTCTTCTTAACTAGGAGCATTGGTGATGCCCAAGGTTAGTTACTAGGTCCAATGAAGCCCTTATCTAAATAATCCTGTAATTGCCTCTCAACCTCCTCATGCTGAGAAACACTAAGCCTATAAGGTGGCTTCCAAATAGGGTTAATGTTAGTAACTAGCTTAATAGCACGATCAATGTCCCCTCTCTTGGGTGGTAGCCCTCTAGGTAAGTCCATCGGAAAAACATCTCTAAGCTCAAACATAAGGTCTTTAAAACTTTGAACCACACACTCTTGTAAGAAATAATAATAAAAAAAACATGTCCATATTTACATTTCTAGCATGAAAATATACATCAAACGAAATGTATGTACAATGCTCAAAGTCCTAACTTTGCAATAAAAAGATCTCCTGTACATGCTAACAATGACAAAGACTATACAACTCTAAAGTTGAAATGACAAGCGCACTAGGTACATCTCTCTCTCTCTATATATACAAAATTTACCACCATTTATTTCAAATTCAAACATAAGGTCTTTAAAAACATCTCTAAGCTCAAACATAAGGTCTTTAAAACTTTGAACCACACACTCTTGTAAGAAATAATAATAAAAAAAACATGTCCATATTTACATTTCTAGCATGAAAATATACATCAAATGAAATGTATGTACAATTATCAAAGTCCTAACTTTTCAATAAAAAGATCTCCTATACATGCTAAAAATGACAAACACTATACAACTCTAAAGTTGAAATGACAAGCATACTAGGTACATCTCTCTCTCTCTCTGTACAAAATTTACTTCCATTTCTTTCAAATTCAAGTGTGTTTTTTTGATAGCTGTGTTTAAGTGTATCCCCAACCCCCATAGCCACTCTCTTCCTAACAATAGGTTTATCCTCTCCATATTCATAATTTCAAAGTCCATATGATCTATATAGTCCTATATCTTGACTTCCAAATTGGATACCTTAGTATCCTCTTATCTTCCTCTTGCATCGTAGATACTATGTATTTATGTGCACTAGGTTGCTCGGGAATATTTAGCTTTTTGACCAAAGCATAGTTTATGAAGTTATGAGTGGTAGAGTCATCTATTAGGACTCGCATCCTAGTCTCGTATACACTACCATGAACTTTAACCAAGTCATGTGGTCCAAACTTGGGTGACCAGAATGATTGAGTCAAACAATAGATGTGCTCTATATCTTTGTGCATCACCTCCACTCCCTTACAACTAGAGCTGCCATGAGTAGGAAGTGTCTGCACTAGGTGGACCGCCTTTTTTCCCATTTTAGGGGCTGCACTACTTTCTCATCCTTTCTTCTTTTCACCCCCCTTCTTGGGTGGATAGTTCCACTATGAATAACTAGGAGACAAACACCTAAAACACAAGTTCTCTACTTTTCCCCTCTCAAACTACTTCGTAGGTAACCTAGGCCCTTGTGATCTTTGTTTTTTAATGAAAATTTTCTTTTTCCCTAATGGCACCTTCTTGATCTTAGTTGTACTAAGAGGTTTGAGGGGCTGATCCGTCTCTATAGGAATATATTGAGGATGTTATGGTGCTCATAAATCTGGGCATACTTGATCGCCTCCTCAAACGTCTTTGGTGCATTTCTTTTTACTTCTCTCTTAATCGATTTATCTAAGCCTCTAACAAACCGTCTTGTTTTCTGGAAGTCATCTAAGCCCTTAAGTTTCAAAATGATCTCCTTATAGTGGGATATGTAGACTATCAAAGGCCTACCTCTCTAGGTGATCCTATCCCACTCATCCCAATTCCTCCCTTCCTCATTCTCAGGAAAAAACTCTTTTCAGAAAAGAGTTTCAAACTCAGCCCAATCTGTAGGAATAGAGTAAGCCTCCTTGAGACTCATCCACCACTTATAAGCACGTGGGCCAAGCAAGAGATTTTCCTCTAGCACATGGTACCTAGGTGGGGTGCCCTTCTTTTCATGCAAATCATTCCACTTTTGTACAAAAGTGTAAATTGCATCCTTCTTTCTATCTCGAACATCCCCTTGTAAAAGTGGGTGGCTTCAAGTCTTTCATGAGGGGAGCTTCCCTAGAGCTCTCTCTTTTATGTTTAGTAAGAAAAGAAGAATCTTTCCTAGTCATCTCAAAAGGGAGAGTAGGAGTTTCTCTTTCCTTCCTAGCTACGAAAGAGGTGACATGTGTCTCAAGTGAGATCATTTGTGACTTAAGCTATTGCATGAGAGACATCATGCTACCTATGTCTCTGTCTAGCCTAAGGTTCTGTTCTTTTAGGTCATCAAATTGATCATGAGTAATAAACTCATCTAAAAGTTCCTCATAGGTATACTCTTCTTGTTGAGGATCTTTTCCCTCTACTTCCCACTCAAGTTTTACCTCTTCCATTCTAAGGTCAGGATCCTCTGGTTTCTTTTTAGATGGATAAGTGTGTACTATTTCTTTCCCATTGGAATCCATATTTCATCCCTCCCCCATTTACTAACTAGAGTATGTGAAAAGAATGGAAGTAAACTTTAAATACGCAAGAAGAAGAGAAATATGACACTAGAGCACTTCCCTGGTAGAAAAAAAAGGTGCAAAAGCGAAATCCAAGTAATGTTTGAAGCATGAAGGCAATGACCTTCAATCCTCGCCAGGCCCAAACAAAAATTTGAAATATCCGATTTTCCCAAGGAGGTTTGTGTCACCAAAAACCAACAAGAATGACTCCAAAAACATACGGTAATAGCCCCAAATGGGAAAACTAGGTCAAAATGAAGCACTTTTGAATTTTCATAGTCCTCGCCAGTCCAAAATATGTAGCTGAGCACTTGTACTTCAAAGATATAAAGCTATCTCAAGTGACAAAAGTTGATTTGAAGGCCAAATGATGAAAAACTAGGACCGAGAGTGGCTACCTAGTTTTTGAAGCATTACAGAGGGATTTTCGTTGACCAAGTCTTCTCTAAATCAAAAAAAAATTGTTATTCAATGAAGCTTACAAGAGTGTAGCTTCAAAACATGATAAAGGTTTCTAAAATCTGATGTACTCACCAAGCTATGGTTCACAGAAGATGTATATGTCAATGGTAGGAAGTGGGAAAGCAAATCTTCATGAAAGGTTGACTTTGGAAGCTCAAAACTGAGAACTTGAAGCCATTTTGAATATGCAAACGACCCATATCCCAAGTGCATAGCCCATAATACATGTTTGTATAATTTATTTCCCAAGGTCTTGATCCAAAGGATGTATCTTCTCCCTCCAAATTTGATAAAAAAATTAAAAAAATTTTTAGCTTTACGTCCTTGTGTTCATTTTGGAGAAATTGACATGAAGTAGAAAGGAGAGTTCCAAAAATCCCACATATGGGAGCGCAATGCTTTTTTCCATCTCTAAAAGGGAGGTTAAAATCTTGACTCTTTCACCCAAGAGGAGGGGAAGGAAGAAGAGATGCTCTCTTGCTCTCTTCGTGAGCATGGGTGCTTGGTTTCTCTGTCCAATCGCATGGATGCCAAATTCAGCCAGCCGAGCCATGTTTCCTATTCTCTTAAGTATTTAAAAAGGTCCACAATACCTAGGAGATAATTTTGGACAAGGTCTCGACTTCATGGTTTCAGATCTACGTGGAACTCTAAGATAGACTTGCTCTCCTACCTCAAAGTTAATGTCCCTCCTTTGAGGGTTAGCATAGGTTCTAGCCCTATCTTGAGCTCTCTTAATGCTATCCTTATCAAGCCTAAGCATATCCTTCATCTCTTTGAAAAAGTCCTTTGCAGGTTGAACTTTCTCATTCTGCAATCCTACTACATAAGGAGCTCTTGGCTGAAACCCATACATAAGCATAAATGGACTATGCCTGGTGGAAGAGTTCTTGGCACTATTATATGCAAACTCTACTATAGGTAAATACTATTCCCAATTAGTTTGTCTTTCATTCACATATGCTCAAAGCATATCCTCTAGGATCTGATTAACCCTCTATGTTTTCCCATCCAACTTTGGATGCTCGACTGTACACATGCTAAGCTTCCTATCTAGCCTTTTGAAGATGGCTCTTCAAAAGTGGCTAGTAAACTTCCTATCTTGATCAAAAACTATGTCTAAAGGAAGACCATATAACTAGTATAGGTTCTCTTCAAAGATTCTAGCCAACTGAGGTGTCTTCAGTGTAGTGCATGTGGGAATAAACCTAACCATTTTGGTCAACCTATCCACGATTACCTAGATAGAGTCGTGCCCTCTCTATATCTTAGGTAATCCTACTATAAAGTCTATGGAGATGCTATCCCACTTCTTATGAGGAATATTCAATGGGTGGAGTAGCCCTCCAATCCTCAACCTTCAGCTTCCTTGACCTGGCATTTAGTGCACTTAAACACATACTCTAGGACATCCTTATGAAGTCTTAGATAGTAAAAGTGCCTCTTAACAAGATCATAAGTCTTGTTATGTCCTCAGTGTCCCGCACTAGGTGTGTCATGAACCTCATAAAAAAATATGCCATCTCATCTCAAAATCCCTAGGGACACACACCTTACCTTTATATAATAGATATCTATCATGGACACTATAATTCTTCCACTTGAATCCTTGTTGAGTACCCGTAGATACTCCATCCTCAGTGGAAACTCCTATATCGCAATCCCCATTCTCTTTTGCTTCCCAAATCTTGGAATATGCACGATTGAGCCTACAATTTTCCTCTAATGGACTCAAGTAGCTCACTAGTGATCTAAGTAAAAATATAGTCCATTGAGCATATGCATGTGGCTAAGTGAATCAACCAGTACATATAACTTTTCCTTCCTATACCTAAGCTCATAATCAAACTCGTGAAGGGTGTCTGTCCATCAAGCCTTATGACCTTTAAGGTCTGTTTGATTAGAGAGCCACTGAATGCTCTCTTGATCAAACACTATCATGACTGTGGCACAATATAAATAATGACGCCACTTCTTCAAAGCATGGACAATTTCATACAAGTCCTTCTCATAGACGGAGTAATTCTTCTCAATCAGTTATGGTTTCTTACTCTCAGAAACTACTGGTCGAGCATCCTGAACTAAAACTGCTCCTATAGCTAAATCACTCACGTTAGTCTCAACCACAAAGCATTCATTGCAATTTCCAATATGTAAAAGGGGAGCTGTAGCAATTTCTACTTTCAATATTTCCATACGTTTCTTATGTTCATCTCCCCAATGAAAGGTTTTCCCTTTCCCTTTTAGTTGTTCCGTCATCAGGACAACAATTCTGGCATAATTCTTAATGAATCTTTGATAGAAACCTGATAAACCTCAGAAGATCTCTAGCTCTTCTAGGTTCCTAGGATGTTGCCATTCCATAATAGCCCTTAATTTTTCACGATCCATCTGGATTCCATCTTGGATGACTATATGCCAAAGGTATCTAACCTCTGTTTTGAAAATTTCACACTTTGACTCCTTAGCAAAGAGTGAATTTTGCCTTTGAACTTGAAATACCTTTCTTAAGTGTTCCAAGTGCTCCTCTTCTGATGCACTATAGATCAGAATTCCATCAAGGAAGTCTACTCCAAAGTATCCTAGATAGGGCCCTAACACACTATTCATGAGTTTCATGAAAGTGGCAAGAACATTGGTGAGACCAAAAGGCATCACCAAAAACTCATAGTGCCCATATCTAGTCCTGAATGCAGTCTTAGGGACATGCTCTAGCGTAATCCTAATTTGATGATATCTTGATCTTAGGTCAAGCTTGATAAAATACCTAACTTGATGTAACTTATCAAATAGGTCTTCCAATCTAAGCATTCGAAACCTATTTTTGATAGTTACCTTATTAAGTGCTCTATAATCTATACATAATCTCATAGAGTCATCCTTCTTATTAACTAGTTGCATTGGTGATGCCCAAGGTGAGTTACTAGGTCTAATGAGGCCCTTATCTAAATAATCTTGTAATTGCCTCTCAACCTCCTCATGCTGAGAAACACTAAGCCTATAAGGTGGCTTCCAAATAGGGTTAATGTTAGTAACTACGTCAATAGCACGATCAATGTCCCCTCTCTTGGGTGGTAGCCCTCTAGGTAAGTGCATCGGAAAAACATCTGTAAACACAGACATAAGGTCTTTAAAACTTTGAACCAGACACTCTTGTAAGAAATAATAATAAAAAAACATGTCCATATTTACACTTCTAGCATGAAGATATACATCAAATGAAATGTATGTACAATGCTCAAGGTCCTAACTTTGCAATAAAAAGATCTCTTGTACATGCTAAAAATGACAAAAACTATACAACTCTAAAGTTGAAATGAAAGGTGCACTAGGTACATCTCTCTCTCTCTGTATAAAAATTTACTTCCATTTCTTTCAAATTCAAGTGTGTTGTTTTGATAGCTGTGTTTAAGTGTATCTCCCAACCCCCATAGCCACCCTCTTCCTAACACAAGGTCTAACCTCTCCATGTTCATAATTTCGAAGTCCATATGATCTGCATAGTCCTACATCTTGACTTCCAAATTGGATACCTTAGTATCCTCTTATCTTCCTCTTGCATCGTAGATACTATGTATTTATGTGCACTTGGTTGCTTTGGAATATTTAGCTTTTTGACCAGAGCATAGTTTATGAAGTTATGAGTGGTAGAGTCATCTACCATGACTCGCACCCTAGTCTCGTATACACTACCATGAAATTTAACCAAGTCATGTGGTCCAAACTGGGGTGACCACAATGATTGAGTCAAACAACAGGTGTGCTCTATATCTTTGTGCATCACCTCCACTCCCTTACAACTAGAGCTGCCATGAGTAGGAAGTGTCTGCACTAGGTGGACCGCCTTTTTTCCCATTTTAGGGGCTGCACTACTCTCTCATCCTTTCTTCTTTTCATCCCCCTTCTTGACTGGATAGTTCCACTATGAATAGCTAGGAGACAAACACCTAAAACACAATTTGGCCCTCTCAAACTGATCTATAGGTAACCTAGGCCCTTGTGATCTTTGTTTCTTAATGAAAATTTTCTTTTTCCCTAATGGCACCTTCTTCTTGAGCTTAGTTGTACTAAGAGGTTCGAGGGCTGATCCGTCTCCATAGGAATATATTGAGGATGTTACGGTGCTCATAAATCTGGGCATATTTGATCGCCTCCATAAACATCTTTGGTGCATTTCTTCTTACCTCTCTCTTGATGGATTTATCTAAGCCTCTAACAAACCCTCTTGTTTTCTAGAAGTCATCTAAGCCCTTAAGTTTCAATATGATCTCCTTATAGTGGGATATGTAGACTGTCAAAGGCCTACCTCTCTAGGTGATCCTATCCCACTCATCCCAATTCCTCCCTTCCTCATTCTCACGAAGAAACTCTTTTGAGAAAAGAGTTTCAAACTCAGCCCAATCTGTAGGAATAGAGTAAGCCTCCTTGAGAATCATCCACCACTTATAATCACGTGGGCCAAGCAAGAGATTTTCCTCTAGCACACGATACCTAGGTGGGGTGCCCTTCATTTCATGCAAATCATTCCACTTTTGTACAAAAGTGTAGATTGCATCCTTGTTTCTATCTCGATCATCCCCCAGTAAAAGTGGATGGCTTGAAGTCTTTCAAGAGGGGATCTTCCCTAGATCTCTCTCTTTTATGTTTACTACGAAACAAAGAATCTTTGCTAGTCATCTCTAGAGGAAGAGTGGGAGTTCCTCTTTCCTTCCTAGCTAGGAAGGAGGTGACATGTGTCTCAAGTGAGATCATTTGCGACTTAAGCTATTGCATGAGAGACATCATGCTACCTATGTCTCTCTCTAGCCTAACAGTCTGTTCTTTTAGGTCATCAAATTGATCATGAGTAACAAACTCATCTAAAAGTTCCTCATAGGTATACTCTTGTTGTTGAGGATCTTTTCCCTCTGCTTCCTACTCAAGTTCTACCTCTTCCATTCTAAGGTCAGGATCCTCTGGTTGCTTTTTAGATGGGGAAGTGTGTTCTACTATTTGTTTCCCATTGGAATCCATATTTCACCCCCCCCCATTTACTAACTAGAGTATGTGAAGGGAATGGAAGTAAACGTTAAATATGTAAGAAGAAGAGAAATATGACACGAGCACTTCCCTGGTACAAAATAAAGGTGCAAAAGGGAAATCCAAGTAATCTTTGAAGCATGAAGGCAATTATCTTCAATCCTCGCCAGGCCCAAATAAAAATTTGAAATATCCGATTTCCGCGAGGAGGTTCTGGTCACCAAAAACCAACAAGAATGACTCCAAAAACATACGTTAATAGCCCCAAATGGGAAAACTAGGTCAAAATGAAGCACTTTTGAATTTTCATAGTCCTCCCCAGTCCAAAATATGTAGCTGCGCACTTGTACTTCAAAGATATGAAGCTATCTCAAGTGACAAAAGTTGATTTGAATGCGAAATGATGAAAAACTAGGATCGAGAGTGGCTACCTAGTTTTTGAAGCGTTACAGAGGGATTTTGGTTGACCAAATCTTCTCTAAATCAAACATCATTTTTTATTCAATGAAGCTTACAAGAGTGTAGCTTCAAAACCTGATAAAGGTTTCTAAAATATGATGTACTCACCAAGCTATGGTCTGGAGAAGATGTATATGTCAATGGTAGGAAGTGGGAAAGCAAATCTTCATGAAAGGTTGACTTTGGAAGCTCAAAACTGAGAACATGAAGCCATTTTGAATATGCTAATGACCCATATCCCAAGTCCATAGCCCATAATACATGATGTTTGCATAATTTATTTCCCCAGGCCTTGATCCAAAGGACGTATCGTCGCCCTCCAAATTTGAGAAAAAAATAAAAAAAAAAACTTTAGCTTTATCTCCTTGTGGTCATTTTGGAGAAACTGACATGGAGTAGCAAGGAGAGTTCCAAAAATCCCACATATGGGAGCGCAATGCTTTTTTCCATCTATAAAAGGGAGGCTAAAAGCTTGACTCTTTCACCCAAGAGGAGGGGAAGGAAGAGGAGTGGCTATCTTGCTCTCTTCCTGAGCCTGGGTGCTTGGTTGCTCTATCCAATGGCGTGGGTGGCTGTGTTGAATGTGGGTGCCTCAATTTAACTGCAATGTGTCTCCTACTCTGATACCAACTATGAAACCTCTACAGAATCCCCTCATTTTGGTAAGTGCCCCAACACAATACCCGAAGCTGAAGATGTAGATACTCGATGGCTAATAATTCCGAACCCGCGTAGGGAGACTATTCTCATCCATTGCTCCTCCCAACCATGTACTATATCTATTAATCCTCTCTTCCCTTGTGAGGAGTATACCCAAATGGCTATACACATGGGTGCCACATGGCACTCATGTGTGAGCGCATCTATTAATAGATAAGAAATGATTCACACCTCTCATCTAGGTGTTCTCCACATAACATTTGAGTCCTTTTGCATCATAGAGCTGTTGCCACACACAACATCTTCTTCTCAAAGATGAGTCTTAGAAGAATTAAGAGAATGTATGATACATGGATTTATGGGCACGCAATTTTCTAATTCTAATGTAATGCATTGTTAATGTAGCCAAACTTGAATAAGTTAGCTTCTTAAGTTTAAGTTGACTGAATGGTCATATATCTAGTCTTCACCCAAGACAAATGGTTTTGTAAGTTCTTCATCTTGACACACTAGCATTTTGACTATCATTGGGACATCTTGAAGGTAGATATGAAGTTCCACCTCACCCTAACAAGGGGTGTCCACACCTCCCAATCCTATGAGATAGGTTTCTATGGAATTGATGTTCAATTGAAAATATTGGCAGTATGATAGTCTAAGTGCACTAGTTGTTGCACCTAAGTCAATCAACACTCTCACTGTCCTTACATTCTCTCCTTGTCCTACCTCTATGTTCACAACGGGACATCAGTTGATTATTCGAGAAACAATGTTACCCGATGTTTGGCACATGGCCATGTGATATCTTGAGGCTTCGTGATTGACATCTAGGCCTGGTCACCTTATCTTATTTCACCTAATGCACTCACTAGCCTCTACCTATGCTTCTTCTAATCCTTAACTCTTCTTCTTTTCACTTTGGAGCAATCTTGAGTATCATTAGCAAATCCTCTATAAGAGGTTCTTGATATAGCTTGACTCTACATCCACCTATATAGTTTGGAAATATGTTGCAACAGAACAAGGATTACGACCACCACAAGCTAGAGAGATGACTCTCCTCCCAACCAAATGCCTCTATATATAGCTCTCTCTAGGGGACTGCCTTCTTGGGCAGGTAGATACTAATCATCCAAGTGTCAGCCATGTAACTACATGTGCGCCAAGTGTCTCAGTGGATGCTTCTAGAAGGTTCTAGAGCTCTTTGGGCAAAATACTCTCCCCATGTACCCCATGGGGGTTGAACCCAAGACCTCCTCCTTCACATCCTTGAGACTTAACCACTAAGCTAAGTGGATCACTTGTTCACAAGAGCACAAGACCTCCTAGTAAGTCTAAACTCGAGATCTTTGGTCATACACACGGATGACCAAACGGTGTCCGATTTCAGATCTGTCTGAACCGGCCAGACCCTTGGATCATAGACTTACTTTATTACATTCTTCCCCCCTTGGAAAAGATTTTCGTCCTCGAAAATAGAGCTATATACATACTGTAGGCAACCCCCGAGCCTCATGTTCTAAAACTGGAAGAACATGGTCATGTTCTAGAACTGGAAGAACATGTCTCATCTCTGTGGTGGCATCCTTGCCCAAATGATTCAAAACACTATCTGGTTTTGTACTTTGATGAACAAGACAAAGTACAAACTAGTGAAGGATAATGAGGGTGGATCTAATGACATCCCTGGCTAATTCACAGTTTTTGGATGTGCGATCTAGGCACAAACATGTGAACTAGGTGGATTCAAATTACTAGTCCATTTCTAGGCATAACTGGTGCATGGGCTTAGTAATGAAGGTGGGATTCTTATCCCTCGCAAGACTTTGAGAATTCTTGATTCACTTGAATTTGTTTTGGAGAACTTGAAGTTTGGTTGTCCCATACATCTAACTTTAGATGTCTGTACAATGGTTTACTTTGATCTAACAGTTATTTGATTTTTTCTACCCGACTAGAGGACTACTTTGTCCCAATGAGTTGAAAAAATCCTATGTAAACTGTAGGAGAAAGTTTACCATTTCGATGGAATCAACCATACTAACTTCACCAATTCAAATTCAAAAATGAAAATTTGTCCAACTTAGGACACTTTTCTCAAAGACTTTAATTGTAAGTTCTTGGGAATTGTCAATCTGCTGAGCAATTCCTAACTTCCCTATTCTAGAGTATACTGGACTCTAGGAAATCCTTTATGCTATAACTTGAAGCAAATTCAAATGAATAAGTCCACTTAGACTTATCAACTTTTGAAGATTGAAAAGGTTCTTGTACATAACATCTATCTAGGATGTTCAAGTTAGTTATTTTATTCTAACCAGCTAACCCTGGTCTTTTGCAAAAGGAATCAGATACTATATCTGAGTCAATTTCAAAAGATTTGGAAAGCGGAAAGAAATAACTAAGACTCTGTACAACCAATTCAAACTTCGAATATACATAAACTTGCTATGAGTCAAAGACTAGATGACTCAGGACTTTTTACTTTTCAAAGATCTATTTCAACAAGATATTCAAGCATTTTCTTTTTATCTTTAAGAGAAATAAGCTAGATTCTCAAAAAGATGCAAAGAAAATAAAAAACACCATCCAACCACAAGATACTAGTGTGGTAACCAACATCAGTGTGTCGACCCACTGAGGTTCTGTTGATGAGTTTAGTATTCAAATAATGCTTCACTTGAGACTAAGTTCACGTCACATTCAATCTTTTTGTCTCCTAATCGTGAATGCAATTCTTGTGCATTTCTTTGAGTCGAAAGAGTGAATTTATCAAGTTACACTAGGAACTTGATGCTTGACTTAGTCAATTAAATCTTTAGTTGAAAAGATCAACTCAAAATCAAAGTCCAACTTCATTCAGAAATTTATCAAATATTTCTGATCAATAACACTTAAGCTTGAAGTGTTCTAAGAAGATCTTGGACGTGGACGTTCCTTACTTCATATCTTCAATTTCCTTGATCTTGAAGTTATCTTGAAGCATCGTAAGATACTACTTTCATCCTTTCCGAATTAAACTTTCCTTGAAGTCTTAATTCCCTTGAGGATGAAACCTAACTTCAAAATCCAAACTAGGACTAAAAGATAATTATCATCCCACGGTCCGATGTCCCATACCATCTTTCCTACATCAATCTAAGTATAAAATCTGGTGTCCCATACCACCCTATTTTATATTCACATTAATGTGTGGGTGATTCTTATCCTAAAGTCTAAACATCTCTTGATAGAGTACCTTATCTCTTCAATTCTTTTACGAGAATTTAGAAGTTCCAGGTATTACCTCTAACTAGATTTTCTAGGTTTTGATTCCTTCACATGATCGTCTCACAATCATGTGCTTTACCTTGGGAACTTGAAAACCTCTTAAAAGAATATCAATTCTTCTTTGCTAGGGTTTTCAAATGAAAACCGATCAGAATTCCAAGTACTTGAATTTTCTCGAATTCAAGTTCAATTGGTTTACCCTTGACCAATTTTGTAGCGACAAGAGCTTTTGACTTCTTGTCTTTAGATTCCTTTCTACTAATGCTTTAGGTACCTACCCCGGGGACTTTATTTAGGAATCTCTTTACTGCTTAAGTCTTAAGCATCCACTCATGCTTTCTGGATTTGTACCAAAATCCCTTTAAGGATAGGTAAACACTTATGTTTTACCTTCCACAGACTTAATTACCATTTTCATGGTTGCAGACTACATTCTTGGAATTTCTTTACTCTGTTCAGACTTGGAACAACTTACTCTTTTTCACAGTTTCCCATCGAATAAATGGAACCTGAGTGAATAATTTCCCAAAAGGAATTTTATTGCCAATACTTGGGCAATCTACAACGTAGTTCCAATCGCATGTTCTTGGATAATCATAGCCAAGCTTGATCAAGTCTGGTTGATCTCGCGATAAAAATAAAGACGTATAGTCGTTATCTTTAAGATCTCTTAAACTATCTTTAAGCTTCTTTGCTTACCTGCAGGATTTTTAGAGATCTTTCTCAAGTCCAAGCATACACTTATGCCTCTCAGATTCCAAAGCTAAGAATCTTTGATATACCATTAGGTTATATCACAAATAGGACTTGAAATACCACTTCTAGTGGTTTGGGACGTCCAGGGAACTACTTAGAGTATGAAGAATTTCATTCTCAAAACTTGAAAGAATGCCATTTCTTCAAAGACTTGAGATTCCTTCTAAGGAATCAAATAACTTGAGCAAATGATTCATCTTGGAATCTTTTGCAAAAAGAACATTTGAAAGAAATTCTTTCAAATAATATCCAAAAAAATTACTGATTCAATTTTATTCATTTCTTGAGTATCAAACTAGAGACTAAATATCACCTTTTGGATATGGTTTCCCATGCCACTATGAAAGTTGAACTTTCATTTATGTGATATCAACTTCTATTCTTGAGTTTGATACCAAACTCATTATTATTGGTCAAATCTTCAGATGTTACTAGAGTCCTTTAAACATATTTCACTAATCAAAATTATGTTTAAAGTCCAAGCATCTATTGATGATTGATCCAATAGTAATGTTACTGTGAACACAACTTTGAACTTTATAACTTGTTTAGGAGAAGTTCATGGATTGAAAATCCATTTCTTGGAACTTTCTATTCCTAAATGAAAAGTTCACACTTGCTTCAAGTCTTTTAGGAACTTATA
This sequence comes from Ceratopteris richardii, assembly GCA_020310875.1. Taxonomy (NCBI): domain Eukaryota; kingdom Viridiplantae; phylum Streptophyta; class Polypodiopsida; order Polypodiales; family Pteridaceae; genus Ceratopteris; species Ceratopteris richardii. Next base: position 94,641,111 of record CM035444.1, on the reverse strand, counting down.
TTATTTCCTAAAGACTGCTTAGCTAGTTGCATCATTTACCAGAGATGCAACTATAGAACCTAACATCCTTTTATTGACGTCAAGGATCAATTGATGTTGAGGTTTAACCTTTGATTTCCATCACCCCTTGATGAAATCAAATGAACATTTATAAAAGATTGGTACCTTTATATATTGGCAAAACATTTATATCCTAAAGAGGTTTTGCCTTCATCATTCCTTGGACCTATCATATAATATGAATTTATGAGTATTTTGGGAAGAGTTCATGAATCAATTAAGATCCTCTACTTGGAACATCTACCTTCCCAACAATAAATTCATCTTAAACATGGTAGGAGAATGATCTCACATGAAATAGAAAACTTGACTATTTCATATCTCAATTCCAAAAAGTTACTTACCGAGGTTTCATCATGAGATACAAATCTTGAAACCACAAAGAAACTTCTTTAAACGTTCGGAATCTTCTAAATAGAAGAGTACTCAAGGAACTTGGAAATATAGTTGACGTTCTCATCCAACCTTGGGATGCTTGAGAAGTTACATAAAGTATAACTAATCAAGTAAAGCTTATCCGCATGACTTTCTAAGTACATCCGGGACTTAGAGTCATCATACATCACAAAAGAGTTTGTAGTAATTAAATTTTCTTGGTCATCAAGAAAATTTATTACTTAACTTTCTCTTAGTGCTTACTTATACCTAGCAAGACATCTATCATACTTAATTATCATTAAGTATTTGTCTTTGATAGCGGAGTATCAACTTGGGAAGAAATCGACTAATTACTTGAGTTGCAAACTAGAACTAGTATGTCTTTGCAACTAACGAGTCCTTGGTCTTCCTTAATGTCAAACTGCGATCTTTATAAAGTAAGCTAAATACTAAGAGATACTAAGAGAGTACATTCTCATATCTACTTGCAAACAACATTCCATTCTATCATGCAAATGCATGTATCTACATGCAAAAGCATATGCTCACATGCGTATGCATGCATGTTCTTTGCATGCCCAAAATAATACAACAATCATGCATAAGCTTGATGCATGATTTTTTCCTTGTACTAAGAATGTATATCATGCAATCCTGATGCATGAATATCCTTTCCTTTGTCCTAATGCACTATGATATAAAAACATACCCTTGAGGTGCAATAGAAAACTTACTCAATGGAAAGGAAATATGTATTTAAACTACCAAAATACATTCTTTGATGCACAAGGATCTTTTTGAAATCAAGTCTTTTCTTAATGCAAGCTAATGCTTGGAATGAGAAATGGATTAATTCATTATTCTAATCTAGACTTAATCAATTGAAATCTTGGCTATTTCAATGTGCATCTAAGATTAAGTGTAGAATAATGAAAACAAGATAAATCAAGCATTAAGGCCAAGCAAAAACTGGAAAATACTTAGCTTCACATAAAGCTACGTCCTTCCCTTGATCCTTTGGAAGAGTGATTCATCCTTTTGATCCTTGCGAGGAGCTATTCACCATTCTTGAAGCTTCCTCATCAAGAAATAGTCTTGGATGACTTGGTCCATCGAGATCGACTAACTTAGGCCTCCGGATCTTCACTTCACAGCTCCAATTCCTTCAAGCTTTGCTCAATCTTTAACTTTCTTTGGCCTTGACCACCACAGATATGCACTCGGGTTTGGTTGGGATAATGATCAAACTCCAAGAGTAAATAAAATGAAAAGATCTCGACTCGAGATTAGCAGAGCAGAGACAAGATTGGAACAGAAGATAATATGCAGAGATATTAATCACCAAAAGCCTCTACTACAGTGGATAAATCACTCTAGCCTCACCGCAATGTCACGGGATCGATTCCCGGCGCCAACACCTTTTTTGTCTCCCTAGACAATATCTTCTTCTGCGCCAAAACTGGATCAGAGGTAGCTACCGCCGATCAGAGGTCACGGATGGCTATTTGGCCTTGTGGTTAGTCGACTTCCCTTCAACTTGAGAGGTTGAGGGATCGAATCCCGTGCAGAACATGCTGAAGAGATCAACTTTTTTGGCCCCCGTTTGTGATCTTCTTCAGCGCCGGCTGCGGTCAATACGCTCTGCTGCGGAGGTTCTTCACGCGGATGACGACGCCTTTGTGGATAGATCAGCGCGCTCCTAACAGGGGGGCAGGAGTTCGAAACCTCTGCTCTGCACATCAAAGGGTAATTCTTTTGTAAGCTCTGCCTTGAGCTATAGCCAGCGTCGCCATGACTCATGGGGTGCGAGATGAAACTCCGAGACGGATCCGAGCAAGATGGAGTCGCTTATGAAGGTGATGATGTCCCCCAAGGTCACCATGAGAGCTTGGCTCTGATACCAATGCAACAGAACAAGGATTACGACCACCACAAGCTAGAGAGATGACTCTCCTCCCAACCAAATGCCTCTATATATAGCTCTCTCCAGGGGACTGCCTTCTTGGGCAGGTGGATACTAACTATCCAAGTGTCAGCCATGTAACTACATGTGCGCCAAGTGTCCCAGCTAACTCGAGTTAACTCAAGTGGATGCTTCTAGAAGGTTCTAGAGCTCTTTGGGCAAAACACTCTCCCCATGTATCCCATGGGGGTTGAACCCAAGACCTCCTCCTTCACATCCTTGAGACTTAACCACTAAGCTAAGTGGATCACTTGTTCACAAGAGCACAAGACCTCCTAGTAAGTCTAAACTCGAGATCTTTGGTCATACACACGGATGACCAAACGGTATCCGATTTCAGATCTGTCTGAACCGACCAGACCCTTGGATCATAGACTTACTTTATTACATATGTCACCTTCTAGAGTGGCGAATCGAACCCCATCACTAGTGGAAATTCTATTAATGACCATGGGTCCATATCCTAGTTTCTCTAGTTTACGTGCATGCTGATTTAGTGTATAAACCAACACTAGGTGTCCCTCTGTTATTCCTTTATCCTTGATGTGTGCATCGAAGTATGCCTTTTGTCTTTTCTTTGCAGCATAGATGCCTACTACTACTTGTACCCTAGTCTCACCTAATTGTTCTAGATCTAATATCTTAGAGGACAACTCATGTCCATTCCACTTGTGCTCTTGTGCTACTTTTAAAGTTCGGATCAAGAAATCTAATGGTAACACAACATTCTATCTGAAGACCATTTGGAATGGGGTGGCATTGAATACCGTTTTGTAGGGAACTCGGAAAGCCTAAAGACCATGATGAAGTTTCTTATCCCAATCCGAGTGTTTATTATTTACTAGTTTGGATGATACATTGCATAGGATCTTATTTGTTCTCTCTGCTTATCCATTAGCTTATTTATGATAGGGGGGATACTTCTTATGTATTACCAAGAACTCTTGGAGAAGGTTCTTGTTGTGGAACAACCATTGGTTTAGGACTAACTACCTAGCAAAACCACTAAGGTGAAGAGAGAGCACGTCTCCACCCATCGAAATCCACCCATATATATACCTCTAGTCCAAGGGGGTGCATGTCCTTGAGATTGGCCAAGTGTCCAGCCAAGTGTCCCTCATGTGGAAACTTTCCCAAGGTTGATCGCATGCCTTCTAATTTCCCAAGGTCTATCACATGCCTTCTAAATCAAATGAGGATTCTTCTCTCACATACACACAAGGTGGCTCTTAGAGAAGCTTCTCCCAAGACTAAGGTTCCCACACCTTAGGATAAATCAAGCCTAAGGTACTATCCATTCAATTGGGAGCTCATATGAATAAATACCTCAAGGGTTGAAACCAAGGGTTTCACCCAAAGGTTCAAGGCATGGTCCAAGGGCAATCCAAGGGTTAGACCAAAGAAAACATACATCATATTCTAACCTTAAGAATCCATATGTTCAACCTTCTCAACCCATGAATTATACAACATTGTTCCCCCCTTTAATATTTTCGTCCTCGAAAATGTGTGTAGGTATAATATGTGAAGTATTCCCCCATGCACCATGATCTATACTCTCAGCATGGTCATCTCTCTCTTTAGATTCATTTCTAGTAATTCAAATAAAGGCTAATGCCTACCTTAATCTGAAAGGAAAGGAATCAAAATCCCTACCCAAATCATTTTCTCTTAGTCCACCCGAATGTACATGCATGCTCTGTACCTATAGACTAGTGAGATGGGTGGACTTCTTTGGTGGTCTTTTTCTTTTGGAACTTTCACAAACCTTGAGCTCCATAAAATAATACATTTCAGTACACTTTGTACTTTCCTAGAAATTTATAATTTTAGGAGTCTATGATAGAGATCCTATCTCTATCTTGAAAGGGCCAAAAACTAGATTCATCTTTCACTTTTGATAGAAAGGAGAGGAATCTTTAGATGTTCTGAAATTAACTTTGTCCTTTTCAAATACAAATATACTTTACTTGTATTTGATAGGACTTAGCTAAAGATGTGAACTTAACAAAGTGGGTCTAGTGAGTCTGTGCCAAATCCTGCTCTAAAATGAGGAGAAATACTATCTTCTCATTCCTTGGCAACTTAGGTGGACTTATTTCAATCATCCAGGTTTTCTTGAAACATAAAGCTCAAGTATTCCGAATGATAATATACCCAATCTGCAAATTCATGTCTACAAGTGGATCCCTATCTTGATCATGTTTGATTTTCCTTGGATTAATTCGTAGATTAGAGTTTAATCCTTTTGGAAGTTTTAACATTCAAGACTTAGGTCCAAAGGTGACTTTAGGAATTGGAATTATCAGGTAGACCATTCTCTTGGGTCTCTACCTTGTTCTTTGTTAGCCGGTTCTTTCCAATGAGAATCAGTACTAACTATCTCGAACTGACTCTGGTTCATACTTGAGATAATTATGTGTACTAACCTCAAAGATCACCAAATCTTTGCAAGGAGATTACTAAACCAATTCCTTCAAATCCTCAAATTTGAGGAAAAATACTTCATCAAGACACCCTCTAGATTTTCTATTGGATGGAGTTTAGATGATTCAAGTTTTGCAGCTTTAGTTCCAAGGTCTTGCAAGAAAGATACGTGTTTCTAGGCATGATATCCTAGATCTTGCTAGGAACATTTTGGAATCACTTGTTCTCACCAAAGATTCAAAAGAAGATCTTTTACAGATCATTCTTTCATTCAAGGCTATTATACTTGAATAGGCTTGACTTATTTTTGGAGTTTAACTTCGTAAACTCCCAAAACTCTTTACCCTCTTACTTATCGAAATTTATTGTTGCATATAAAATTTGGCTATGCATTTTATTAAGAAAAATGCATCTCCTTAGGAGGATAAAGGATAGCCTTTTCTAGGGTAAGTGTCATGTTCATTCTATTTACCCTTTTGTACATACAACTAGGTGTATTAAATTGGTTCAAGGAGTACATTTCTACACCTCATAATGAACCTAAGACCTTAGTCTAAATGGTCTTATCTTTTAAGGCTTATCGTGATGTTTCCTATCGGATCTTGAGCCTATTTTCTCTGTGGCCATTAGAGAAAAAATCTCAATGGGAGTTAGTTCTCACTGTCCCATACCAGTGAGTTCTTTCTCCAATCCGTAGAATGACATCCTTAACCTTTCCACATTCTTTGCCCTTATCTTTTCAATGCTTTCTAATCATTTACCATGATCATGAATTCCATCTTGGAACTCCTTGGCATCATTTTAATGAGAGCAAAGACTAAGGTTTCTAATGTCAATTAATTCAAAGGTCTATTTAGGTTGACCTTTGAACTTTACTTTGTATCGAACTATAAAAGGTTTTGATCTTTTTGACCAATGTATGCCTCTTGGATTATCCAACCATAAAGGGTTGGATATATTTGACCAAGTTAGGTCACTTGGCTTTCTCAAAATTCCTCTATCACTTTTAAGATGAGATAAGATCAAGTCTTTTCTCCTTTAGATCCCTTTTTTCAATGATATTTACCCATGGTATTTTCTTTGGATCTTCAACTCATACCTTCATGAGTTGATATCCTAGCTTAAGTCTTCAACATCATGTTGATGTTTTTCAAACCATTAACTGTTCTCCTTTTAGGGATCAATAATTATATGTCAGCCTTTTGACTTAAGCAAGTTGACATGCTTATTGATCTAAACTTTGGATCCATCTTTATCCATTCTCAAATGCCCTACTCTGATTTTGCTTCAAATCTTTGGCTAGCTTACCTTAATGTACTTGCCAAATTGGAATTCTTTAATGAACTCCCTTGTTACCTATCTGGTTCTTATTTTTTTTGAGATTTAACTCAAACACACTTAGGTACTTGGACATCCAATGTACTTCTTAATCTTTCATGAAAGAGTTAAGGAATATCTTTTGCTTAGAAGTATCATATTGATGATACATGAAAGAGTTAAGGAATATCTTTTGCTTAGAAGTATCATATTGATGATAACTTTCTCCCCCCCTTTAAAGCGTTTTTGTCCTTGAAAACTATAGGAAATTGATGATCTTTTAATTTCCTATCCAAATGGGAGGTTCATTTATGCTAAATCCTTCAATCAAAAAGCTCTCCAATATCCTTGAGCTTAGGCTTCCATTATCCTTAAGTTTAGTGTCCCATACCACTGAACCCACTTAAGTGACATTGTAAACCTAGATGTCCCATACCATCCGATTTACAATCCCACCTTAGTGTAGACAACTTTAGCTCTTACTCAAGGATTTAACTCCATTCATTTTAGTCTTATCCAATGTAATCAAAATCTTTGTAAGTTACATTCTTACAGAGTCTTGATTTTTTCTTTGAAAAGAGGTTGAGCTTTCATTGAACTATTTCCTTGATTAGATGCAATCAAAGTTATCTTTGTTTATGTCATTTGATAATAGAGCTAGTATTCTCATACTAGATATCATATATTGACATAAGTAGATATCTGTATCAAAGGATATAGTCAATCATAAGCTTTGGTAAATGGTTACCTTGTTAACCATCTTAATAAATGGTTTCTTACTCATAGAGCACATTTTGGAGTAGAGTTCTTAAAGGTTTCTTTCAACCCTTTAATCTTCCACTTCTCTAGATATGCTTTAATGAGTTACAATTCTTCCCTCTTGAAGTTCCAAATGGATGCTACCTCTCGTCAATGAACAAAGAAGGTTTATTGGGCAAGAAATGAATGCTAAAAAGGGTAAAATGGTTCAACCATTTTTTCCCTAATATGTCCTTTGAGGACATTCTCTTCCCCCTTTTAGTGTGATCATTGTCCTCAACGATCAGATGTTGAATTTCCTCTGAACTTGTTAACATCGTTCACAATGAAAAATTATCCCATATGTGTAGGGTCTCATATAAGCTTCTAGTTTCTCCTTTGGATTTTTCAATCCAAGTTCTTATTACTACCGTTTATGGTTTAATAAGAGGAGAAACTTGTTGGATTTGAAGCTTTAAGTGCCTGGCCTTGCTGATCAGGCATGCCATGGGTATTATGGAACTTGGGAGTCCATAAGTAGGACTCGAAGTTTAAAGTTCCTCAGCACACCATTAAAAAGCATAAAAGCATAATGGGCATAAAAGCATAAAAGTTAATGGGCATAATCTCAGCATACCCTTAAACTTTTATGCTTTTGACTTCATATGAAGAAGTCAGTTTTTCTATCTCAAAACTTTAAACTTACAATACTTGATTTCTCTCCCATGTCCCATTAACCCATGCATATGTGATTCAATCCATGCATCATAGTGTATACCAAAAACATTCTCATCTTTTCTTGAAGATGTTTAGCATGGGTAAGGTCCAAAAATTGAACCCCTCTTTAAAGCATGCATGGAATTCACATATAGAACTCCATTTAAAGGCAAAAGATCTATAGTGATTGCATGCTTCCATTTGAATTCATGCCATGCTAGTTGAATATTCCATGTCTATTTTTTAACAACCTTCATTTGGGGATCCCATTCTATGCTAATGATGAAGGTTTGTCTATTCTTCTATGCTTGAAATGTAGCACTCCAATAAGTAAATTCATGCATCATTTTGAGTGCATGTGGATCTCAGGTATTTCATCTAAAATGCATTCTTTCATGCATTTTTCTAGCATGGCAAACAAATATGAAAATAACACTTACCTCAGACATCAAAGCTACATCCTTCCTTTGATTTCTTGTATGGTGAGGCTTCCCTTTTGGGATATTTCCTACTTGAGATTTCAAGCTTGGACCATCATGACATCCCAACCTTCAGTATCCTTCATTTGAAATCTATTGGGTTACGCCCACAAAAGTTCGGACCTTGCAGCTGACCCCTCTCCAAACTACAATTCGCATGGTGTAACCATGAGATTTTCAAGTTGGGCTCTTTTCAGTTCCAAGCCCATGTAAGCTAGTGGCTGATGCCTTGAAGCTGTGGGAAGAAGTCCTGAGTTCAAGTCTTAGCTGGACAAGTCCATGAGATTCTCATGATCCAAAAAAAAGAAATCCAATTGTTAGTTTCTTTTCCTCCGCTTAATGATATGCTTACACTCAATATTTAACCTTACCAGAACTATGAAGATTCGCATATGAGATGAATTCAATGCATATTAGTGTACAAATCTTATAATACTTATTTTGATGTTTGGAGACAAATAAATTCCATTCTTTCTATTTCATGTTCTGTTTATACTTAGAATGCATGAAATCTTTTGCTTTCATATCTCATACATATATGCTAATGCAACTACATGCAAGGAGAATAATTTAAATCGAAACGTCCTGAGTTCAAAACTTGAAAATAATGAGGAAAACTATATAAAATGAATACAATACTTCCCCATATTTTTTTGATGCTTCACATAGAACTCCATGCTTGAAAAAAAAAGGATCTCAAAGCATTGCTCATGAGTGTGTAAGATGACCATCTTCAGAGAATAGCAAATGGGGCGGAGCAGGGAACTATAGAGTGGCTGCTATGTGCATGACTGCTATGTGCATGAGCTGTCGAAGGTACACAATCCCATATACCAGCTTCTTTGCAAACTTCATGTATATAAAATTAAAACATCCCAAGTTTGAATTTCAAAGCAGCAAGCAGTGCGTGATCTCCGCTCTGAGCTCTGAGTCTGGGTCACGTAGAGTACGTGTGTGTGCTGTCTTTTGTGTGCCTCGATTTGAGGCGCTGCTGCTGTTATCACGTGGTTTGGCGGAATCCATGCGGATAAGAACTTCAGAAGTCCGAACATTGGTCAACATGCCTCCTCGTGGGGGGGGGGGGGGGGGGGGGTCATATCATTCCGATTTTTGCACTCACAAGGTGCACGCACGTGAGCTCATAACCCGAGGCAAACGTAGATCTTCCCGTCATAATATGACAGAGAAGACACTCGCGTGAGTTCCAAATGTACAACCTAGCTCTGATACCAATGTTGTGGAACAACCATTGGTTAAGGACTAACTACCTAGCAAAACCACCAAGGTGAAGAGAGAGCACGTCTCCACCCATCCAACTCCACCCATATATATACCTCTAGTCGAAGGGGGTGCATGTGTCCAGCCAAGTGTCCCGCATGTGGACACTTTCCCAAGGGTGATCACATGCCCTCTAATTTCCCAAGGTCTATCACATGCCTTCTAAATCAAATGAGGATCTTTCTCTCACGTACACACCATGTGGCTCCTAGAGAAGCTTCTCCCAAGACTAAGGTTCCCACACCTTAGGATAAATCAAGCCTAAGGTTCTAACCATTCAATTGGGAGCTCATATGAAGAAATACCTCAAGGGTTAAAACCAAGGGTTTCACCCAAAGGTTCAAGGCATGTTCCAAGGGCAATCGAAGGGTTAGACCAAAGCAAACATACATCATATTCTAACCTTAAGAATCCATATGTTTAACCTTTTGAACCCATGAATTATACAATAGTTCTCAAGGAGTTCATTCAAGAAATGCATACCTCTATCACTTACTAAGTCTATTGGTAACCTGTATCTGGTGAACAAGTTCTCCAATAAGAACTTAGATCATTCTTTATGGTCAGTTTTACTTCTACCCACTTTCGAAGGTAATCTATGGCTACAATAATGTACTCTGCATGGAAGCTTCTAGCTGGGGGTTTAATAGGACCTACAAAGTCTATAGCCCACTTTGAAATGCACATCCTCCCATCATTGGCTTCAAAGGCATCTCATTTGTTTTATTAGATATTGTGCACATTGGCATGTGTCCCATTTCCTCACATATGTATGGGCATCCATATGAAGATTGGGCCACCAAAGTCCGGAGAATAGAACGGTCTTAATTTAGACATTTTAGATTCTGCAACGTTCATTGTTTAGAATAGTGATTTCCAAGCAATCCTTCATGGGTTTGTTGCAACCAACTCATATGTTCATCCTCCTCGACACAACAAGCTAGTACACCCTCTACATCTTGTTTGTACATACTTCCTTCAAATATTTGATATTTTTGTGATTTTATGATTTCATCTTTGTTTGTTTTCCATTCTTACTTGTGGGCTCCAAGGTTAGGAAAGGTATCATCGTATTTTCCGGTTTAGGAACAACTTTTTAACTGAATCCATAAGCGTCTAGGAGCTCATCAGACACTCCTTGTTGTGACTCTCTTGAAGTGATGCGAGAAATGTGATCCTCCCTTAGGTGGTTCCTAACTTTCCTTACAACCACTTCAAAGTCATATTCCATTAGTAAGGGGAACCATCTTACCAAGCATCCTGTATTGCATATTAACCAAATATAATAAAGCTTGATGATCATTGAAAAACTTGAACTCGTTGGTCAATGGACATTGTCTAAACTTCTTCATGGTGCATACCATGCCTAAGCCTTCTGTTCCGATTGTTGTATAGTTTTGTTTAGCTATGTTTAGCTATTTGCTAGCATATGATATAGGCAAATCTAGATTGCCTTCTCCTATGGGTTCTATGAGCACACATCCTATTACATAATTGGATGCATCTATATGGACATGGAATGGTTTATTCCAATTAGGAGTGGTTGGTATTGCTGCTGTGGACAAATCTCTCTTTAGATCATTGAAAGAATTTTTGAATTTGTCATTCCACTCAAAATTTGTCAATAGGGCATAAAGAGGTTTAGCTATGATTGCATACATGTGAATAAACCTATGGTAATATCCACATTGTCCCATAAAGGCTTGTACCTCTTTAATGTTCCTTGGCCTTGACAACTCCGTTATGGCTCTTACGATTAGCCTTCTCTCTAGTATCCTTCCATGTTCTTGCTTTCCTCTTACTAGGCTCTCTTTATTCACTTGACTCTGATTGTTCACCTCGTTTATCGTATTTTAAGGCTTAGGCCCTAGTGACCTCTATAGGAGCCACATTAACGCTACCTGAGCTTGAATCCATCACTCAACCTACCACATGATTTGGTGTGACCTTGGGTGCACTAGAGGGGTTCCTAGGACAATCTCTAAGGAGATGTTCTTTGCTTCACTCAAGACAAAATCCTTATATTTTGATGTTCTAGCCTTGTCCATGAGCTGGTGGGTGGGGACATTCACAAAGGAAACCATCGCTCTGACATCTAAAACATGGCCCTTTAGGGGCTTGTGGTCTCATTTGTCTCAATTGGGGCCTAGGGTTATGATTTGTATACATGACATTGGAGTATTCTAGCTCCAAGTTTGGTTCCATAGGTAGTGCCTCATATTGATACGGATATGTCTCATTATGTTCGGGTGACTCTACATAGTAAGCTTGTGGACTATCTTCATGGGAGTAGTTAGAACTCTTAGCATGAGGGTTATTTTCTAAGCCTAAAGGGGTCATCGACACCAATGCTCTATTGGCATTCTCCTCGGCCATTGCCTATTTGACTTGAATCACATTGGATCTAGTTGGCGGTTGGTTTCCTAGGACTAGTTGTGTCTTACATGGTGCCTAATGTTGTTGGGTGATATTGTTGATGTGTCCTATAATATGGCTATTGGTGCTGGTTCTGATACCTACCCTCTTGGTAAGGTTGTTGATAGGGGTAGATGATAAAAAATGTGTCATGAATAGGCAACGTCACCCAAACTTTTTAGTGACTACTTGTATATTTTTTTCTAAAACGAAAGGTGGGCTTGATTTCCTTGATTTATGGAATGCATTTTGCAAAAGATTTGCAAGTTTCCTACTATTATGAAGAGCTATGACATAGTTTCCTTTTTCCTTGTGGTTTTGTAAACTTTGGGTCATTTGGATGTTATATGAAAATCTCTAGATTCATTTGTGAAATAATAGGAGTGGTGAATTTGGAGATTGATTGCTCCAACAACTCCCCTACAATCTTCAAATTCTACCTATCATTTTTAGTGTTGTCTCCTCTCTCTTTGCTTTTGTTTACCTCTTTTTATCTCCCCTTTGATTTGACTTTTCTTTTGCCTTTGAATCTTCTTTTCTGTGTTTGTTTTTGCTTCCTTTTTCTCTTCTTTGCTCTAGGTATCTTCAAGTTTGAATTTTCTTCATGTTGATGTACACATTATCTTATTGGATATGCAAAACTTTTGATATTGATGTAGTCTTCAAATGTTGGAGTATTACCTCCTCCATTGGAGATGATAATCTTCAAGAACTTTTTGATGATTCCTTCCTCCTTGACCTCGATGGTTTTTCCTCCTCGGATTTTGATGTAGAGGGATCGTTTCGATGGCTTTGATCTTTGTAAACCTTTTCTTTTTGTCTTTTATATGCTAATGTCTTTTTTCTCAATCTCCATGTATCAGCTTTTCTTTCTCCCCTTGTTGGTAATGCCTTTTTTTATTTGATGTCGTCCATCGATGTAGATCTTGCTCCATTTGGCTGATCATTTCTTCCAATGGTAACTCCCCCTTGATCTATTAGTCTTTTTGTACGGTTCTATATGATATGAATAATACTTTAAATAAAGAAGTACAAGATCTTGAAAGATAAGATCTTTATATCATGATGCTGGATTGGACCAAAGTAAAAAATGAAGTTACAAAGCAACAAAATGCTCTATACATGGCTTTTTCCATCTATGTATAACAACTTAACTTTGTCCTATTGCAATTTTCATAGGTTTTGTTTTCCACACTCATCTTGAAGTGAGCAATGCTCTAGCTCTAGAGTGATTCTATTCCTTCCTATGTTTGATAGCTTCCTTTTTATAAAGAAATAAAGACTATTTAGTGAAGTCCAATTTTTAGCCTAACTAAGTGGAAAGACAAGGTATTTTGAGGCAAAGAGTTGCCAAATCAAAACTACTCTAAATTCAGTGTTTGATAACTCATTTGAAAGCTATTAATGTCTACGTTTAGTGACCAAAATCTCAATCTCATTGCATTCTTTATTTTATAGATGTTTTCATTTTAAGATTGAGCTATAGGTAAAATTCTTGATCTTGAGAGGGTCTTCTACACTTTTTGTTGCACATAGGAGAGGAATTCTAACACGGGACACCCACACATGATATAGCATGTTCATTTGTCTTTACAAAAAAAGCTGAACTTTTTTGTTTAAGAGAAGTATCAACAACTTCCAAAAACATGCGTACCTTTGGACATATAACCATGACATTAATCAATGACCTCTTCTAACAACTTGTCCATCCATCGAATGCTATTGTACATCCATACATGGGTACATAATCAAGCACTGTTTGATTTGAAAAAGCTTTACTAATTTTCTTTACTTTATCTACATACTCTTTTTGCATTTTATTGTAATATGGCAAAGTGGATCCTGTCCATGTAGTTGAAATCAAAAAATTTTTGAAAATAGGATTATAGATAACATAGAAAGGAAAACCCACATGATTAAAATGTTTAAGTACATTTAAGATGAAGCTCAAGACAATCTTGCTATTCAAAAGCTATAAGTATTGTATTCTATCATTTAGTATTGATGCATCTACTCATTATTGCTCTACACCTTGACTACTTTAAAATTATTGTGAACTATTCATGCTTTTAAATTGTTTTTATGTGATACCTTGAGATTTACATTTGTTTGCATAACTTGCAAAGTGTACCCACATAACAATGTTTGAATTAGAACATCTTGCCAAAATATTACTCGTACAACTCAGATGCTCTTTTATCCAAGTTGCATTTCCTACATAAGGATGTCCACAATATTTGCATTGTATTGTGGAGATTGTTTTAGCCTCTTGATGAATAATCACATACGACCATTCTTTTCCCTTTCCCATAATGTTTGCTTCATCAAGACTTTATGTCTACAAAAAGACAACATAAACCAATATCAAATATGATATACATTCCACTAAGTATATATCTTAAATATATACGAACTACTTTGAATCTCTCTTAAAGTTTTTAAATCTATTAATTTATGCATTTACATTTTCTATCTATTAAAGCTCTCAATCATACACACACATACTATTGTGAAGTAAGAATCAATGTGAAGTCAAAAATACAAAATAGATTTTTATTCTCAATCATAGACACACATATTATTACACATACTATTGTGAAGTAAGAATCAATGTTGATTGTGACAATTACAATAGATTTTAATTCTCATGAATCATACACACCTATAGTTACACATACTATTGTGAATTTAGAATCCATGTTGAGTGAACCAATTACAATAGATTTTAATTCTCAATCATACACAAACATACTATTGTGAAATAAGAATCAATATTGCATCAAACAATCAAAATAGGTTTAAATTCTCAATCACACACACACATATAGTTACACATACTATTGTGAAGAAAGAATCGATCTTGAGTCAAACAATTACAATAGATTTTAATTCTCAATCATATACACACATACAATTACACATACTATTGTGAAATAAGAATAATTGTTGAGTCAAACAATTACAATAGATTTTAAATCTCAATCATACACCCACATACAATTGCACATACTATTGTGAAATAAACATCATTGTTGAGTCAAACAATCACAATAGTTTAACTCTCAATCATACACACACATACATTTACACATACTATTGTGAAGAAACAATCAATCTTGAGTGAGGAAATAATAATAGATTTTCATTCACAATTATACACTCATATGCACATACACATATTATCAGATGAAACATCATTGGATCCATTTACAACTCAAGGATCTGAGAAGGTGCTAATGAGTCTACAAGACAAAGCCATCTAGAGTCCTAGAAAGTTCTAGTTCACTTAGTAACACCGTCTCAACCCATGGATTATCAAAAGAGGATAAAACCTATACCAAAAAATCCATTGGTTTTTCTATCACAATCATACACACACATACACAATCATATTAGATTTTCACTAATAATCATATGACATACATGCACATATACATACATATACTATTGTGAAGTAAGAATCAATATTGATTCAAACAATCATAGTACAATTTTACTCACAATAGTACACACACACGTATACTATTGTGACGTAAGAATCAATGTTGGTCAAACAATCATAATAGTTTTTAACTCACAAAAAAAAAATATTTATTGTTTTAATACTAAAATACTTTACATTTCTAACGAGAGCTTATACCTTCTTCTTTGTACAACACTATACGTTCGTAAAAAACAAAGTAACTCTTATTTAAAATGATTCCAAGCCTATTGTTTTATAAAAAAATATTGGACCGAATTATGTTTTATTGAAAAAGTATTGGACCAATAGCTTTTTGATTGAAAGCGCTTTTGATTGAAAAATCATCAAACCACCGTGTAGAAATTATTCACTCTTGCCTAAATAAGCTAACATGATAGTAGATAATTTGGTCAAATAATAAAGGGTTGATGTAAAATTTTCATAATTATTCACGAATAAAGGAATTGTCGAATAACAAATAATGCAACCTAAGTTCTTCCTCTCTCTCTCTCTCATGTGGTTGGGTTCAAGAATTTACTCCACTATCATGGTCAAGATGAAGCAACGAATACAAGGCCTAGGAGGAGCACGACATCAACATACCTTTGAAGCTCTATTTGCATAAATTATATACATATAAATAGACCGAAGAGCATATGACATTTCTCATGACATATGGAATTTTTTGGAGCATGCTATTGGACTCATGTTTTGCGAAGTCTTACCATTACACCGACTCTGAATTCCAATGTTCAAGCCCATTTTCTAATCTAACATATCACCTAAAGATTGAGAATTCAGGGGGTTCGCAAAACTATCTATGCTGTAATTTCTATCTTTTAACCATAACTTGAAGAGTAAGTCAATTCTAGAACCTCCGAAGAGAAAGTAAATGTTTAATAGATTTATCTTCACACACTCTCTCTCTCCCTCTCATCTTTGTCCCTCTCTCCACCTCTCAAAAGTGCTCTTTGTTTTCAAAGTTCAGCCAATTAGTTATTCATTAGTATCTTTATCATAGTGTGTGTCCTTATTATGAACAAAAGTCTACAATCGAGTCTTGCATAGGGACTTTTAAAGATGAAACTATGCAATTAGCATCTTTATCATAGTGTGTGTCCCTATTATGAACAAAAGTCTAGAATCGAGTCTTGCATAGGGACTTCTAAAGATGACACTATGCACTTTTTCATTAAAAATTGCACCTACATGATGCTTATGTGTCCTTGCATATGTTTTTGTGTGTATGACGTTCTTTGATGTGTGCATAAGATCTTTGCATTTTTTGGGTATGTCTTTCAGTTGTAGGTCTATCATCCTAAACACAATACATGGAGCATTTTGCGTGTTCTTAATCATGGGTTTATGGTGATTTATAGTGAAGAGATCATTCACAAAGATTGCAATGAGAAAGTACTATCCATGAAGCTCACGTGTGAAAGATTGCATATGAAGTAGCTCTTTTGAAGCTTTATTTTGGAAAAGATGTTTGCACAGTTTTTCGATATACATAGTTTGTGTTTTTTAATGCGAGTTTCAAACCATGTAAACCTCCTCCTTGAAGCCATCATCTATAGATGCAATTTTTTTCCCCATAACATATGTTGGAGACTTCTCGTGTGGCAACATAGAAAGTAATGTAAAACAACCATTTCTCCCTTTAATAGGGGAAAAGTAGTTCTGAAAGTAAAATCCTTATAGTTATTCATATCCCAAATGCTACCAATAAGGCCTTGTATTTTTCAATAGTATAAGGGGAAAAGTAATTCTGAAGGTAAAATAATTCCAGTTACTCATATCCCGAATGCTACCAATAACGCCTTGTATTTTTTCGCTTTACAAGCTTTTGGTTGCTATAGGAAATTCAATTATAGAAAAGTAGCACTCATGATTTATTTTTTTTGCCAACTCAGGTCATTTCTATTGAAGATTTGGCGCTACTTCTAACTCAAAAGGTAGATTTCAAGGATCACAAACTCAAAACGCATTGAAAAAACTCAGTCTAGGCTCCTTCTATTTATAGAAGCTTTCTATCTCCTTTGATCAATGATTCTAAATTAGGATAATTTCCGATGCAAGATGACACAGCAACGCCACCTTCATAGCTTCGCATGTATATTTTTTTTTTTGTGTTATTTGCACCATCATTTTTGTATGCACCACACACACACCCACACACACATAACACACACACACCACACATCATTGCGTATGCTTGGGCTCATCAACATGTATGCATAGACATATAAATCATGCACATGAAAATCTTCATATTTATGCATGTACGTAGAGATATAGAAAATCATGCTCATATTGAGCTCTTATGCACACATACGAAGAACATCATGCACAAAGAAAACACATACAAGCAGATATAAGCACACATTCATGGTAATTATGCTTGAAAGATACAAATGACAGCACACATTCCTTGCGATCCTCCTCATCCTGCACCTCTTAGAGGTGAGATGGTATGCTACACCTTGAGCTTGAAGCTAAACATTACATTACGAGTCCCAAGTGCATTGGACGAAGTGCATTTGAGTATCAACACACCCATTCAATTGCATTTGTTACAGAAAAGGACTAACTTCTACTTAAATTTTCTATTTCTTTTCCGTCTATTTGTGTGTCTCTAACATACGAAAAGGGACCTTCAAAGGCATAGTCAGGCCGCAATCCTCCAAGGCCTTCTAGTCCCTGACATGAGGGTAGCCGAGGTAAATTAAGAGTAATGATCATGGCCGCTAGAAATCTAGGTCATGCCTAAAATCTAGGTGAGCTCTTACGAAGGTGGAGGGCAGATCAACAAGTACAATTCTTATAGCTCTACATGCATGAGGCCACAGCTTTCGCAAGAGGGGCAGAAGTCTCTTCAGACCGCCAGACTGCGCGTTCTAAGTTGTACATCATTCCGGCAAATATGGAGGCAATGAAACGAAGAAGCTCTTGTGGCGCCACTCCAGGAAGAGATTTCATTTCGAATTTCCAGTAAACTAAGGCGTTGGGTTCATCGGCCACGCATGGCATGACATCCTGTAATCCTGGCATGACACTTAGCGACGCCCTGTAATCCTGGAATCCATAGCTGCTGTCGAGGATGCAGTACGTCATGTGACGGCCTGCAAAATCTAGAGTCAGCAATTTCTCCTTGACCCAACGAGCTGGTGAACCATCTATTGCTCTTCCCCCTCCTGCGCAGTATCGCACGCAGCCGGGTTTATTGTTTTCGCCTTCCACGATCTCGCAGATCTCCGCACTAGTGTGCCATGTTTGAATCTGTCCAAAGTCGCTCAGCAGCTCCCAAATGGTACCCTCAGGCGCTTCGATTTCTCTGGTCGCAATGCCCTCCCAGATTTCATCTTCCATTTGATGGGTAAGACCATCTTGTATGGAGCTGCAGTTCTCGCGACTCTTCTTCTGTTTCCTTTCAAGAGTAAATCTGCAGTGATCTTGGTCCATACAGTAAATTTCTACTGCTTCCTGTCTCTTCATGTTTTTCTAAGCTGTCCTGCATAAGTGTCGCAACTGAGGATCATAAACAAACTCTCTCTCTTCTCTCTTCTCTCTCTCTCTCTCCCTCTCTCTCTCTCTCAAACTTGGACACACACACGCACCAAATCACTCGCGACACTATCATGTAAGTTCGCCACTAAGAAAAGCTGAATATCAAGTCTGAAATATGATGTGCGGGAGCCGAAGATTAGTGGATTACTCGGAAGCGAGATACTCTGCTAAGGAAGGGGTATATTTAGTCTATGATATGCAGTGCAGGATAAGAAGAATAGTGAATTAGTAGACTAGTTCCTCCCCCGCTTTCCAAAGAACATCCATTGATCATTATATGAAAATCCATTTCTTCCGATATATAGTTACGCCGTAATTCACGTGTTGCAGAAAACAATGTTTTTCCGCGCTTCAAAAGGCAGTGTTCGATATCGGCTAACCTTTCTGAGCTTGCGAAATCGGAGGGTTTCAAATACACACCAACGCGGTCGCAGATAAGCTACTGACCTAAACGTTTGAGCAGAAGAGTGTATGCAGGCTTCAGCATGGAGAATCGAGTCAGGTCACGGTAGCTCAGCGTAGTTTCGAGGCCTCGCGAGGCATGTTTTATAGAAGAGAGAGAGAGAGTGAGAGAGAGAGAGAGACTTGCGATTCGCGAAGTTGCGAGGTCGCGCGGTCTTCGTCCTGCGGAAGCTTATGGTACTATTTTCGCGCCATGGTCAAGATGAGTGACTACAATTGCGCGCGTTTCTCGCATAATGTTATTCTGAGGCATTACAAGTCTTTCGCACGTTGTCCACAATATGATTCTTAAGCATTACATGTATTTCGCGAATAGTGAAATAAAGATAAATCTTTCTGATTCGGAAAATTGCTCTCACACGCTTTTGCCTTTGCTCAACTTGACCACGTGCAGAATCAGTCGTCAATGTCATTCATCCTTGAAAATCCACATTGCTACCCCTCACTGTGATAAATCCCTCACAAATAATCTTATACGGCAAAGTGTGTCGTGCAAAACCAAAATATGTCCTGCAATTTCTTGTACACAAATTGTATGTCCATCCGCTCCAACTCCATATCTCGGCTAGTCTGAAGTCATCCATATTTATATGCAAACAAAGAGGCGCACCTTCAACGGATGTTTACACATGGCTAGGAGATTGCGGATGGATACAACCCACAAAGAGCTCTTCCACCAGAGTGCTCTACCGCTTATATTTGAGTAATGTTTGAGGCCTGTTATCGCGAAGGTGCTTACTTGGGTGAATCAACTCCAACTCTCAGTTCCCAAATGTCGATGCATGCACAGTGCTTCAAGCGAGCTCAAGCGATGAATAGAGATCCAAAAAAGATAGCAGCTCAAGAAGATTGATTATCTCAATTGCAAAAGATTAGCATAACCTCATAAATCTCGGGAAAATTATTCGTCACTCGCTTTAGAAGACATGAATTGAACTTGGAACCTACAGTCTCAACCGTTCGTTGTACCGACATCACCAAGTTTATATGTTGACCAAGTTTATATTCGTTTTACATATTTGTTCAATGTCAGTATAAGCATCACGTTCTAAATACAACACAAAAGATTTTCATTTTTCAACGCTATTGATGGGATTCGAACCTGGAATATTTTGAATAAAGTTTTTTATCCAAGACATCACATCAGGAAAATTCAAAACGAGGACATGACAGAACTTCCAAAAGCTGGAAACAATATAGAATATGATGGGAGATATAAGGTATTTTCAGGAACTGAGGCGCAGTATATGTGCATGAAGAGTTTCATCGGAATCATCAGTTATGTAGAAAAGAGACGAAAGTTCTGTATAGAGAGACGAAGATTAACATGTGTTCTTATTCAAAAAGTTCTTTATGGACGAAGATTAACATGTGTTCTTATTCAAAAAGTTCTTTATTCCATAAGATCACAAAACACATAGGTAGATAATCTCTGAATTAGTCTTCTTATAAATAATGATGAACCTCCTTTTCTTATAACAAAGCCTTGGTCCTGCAAGGATGTGAAAAGCCTATGGTTGCAAGCTCTAGGAGCTTGCTTTAATCCATACAGTGCCTTCCTCAATTTACATACAAAATCATGTTTGTCCTTGTCTTCATATCTTGGTGGTTGAGCCATGTAGACCTCTTCAAGGATCCATGCATTAAGGAATGAATTTTAAACATCTAACTGATACAAGTTCCAATTTTTTGAAGCAGCAATACTTACTAAAACTCTTATTGTTTGCATCTTAGCCACATGTGAGAAGGTCTCCTCATAATCCACTCCATGTTTTGAGAAAACCCCTTTGCTACGAGTCTTGGTTTATACCTCTTGATTGAACCATTTGAGTTCTTCTTTACTTTGTAAATCCATTTGGATCCTATTACCATAATGCATGGTTTCTTGGGAACCAAATCCAAGTGTTGTTCTGTTGATGTGCTTCAATAGCTTCCCTCCATTCATCCTTCTTATTTGCTTCTTCAAATGAAGAAGGCTCCTCTACCATAGAATCTTTAGCCATGTATATAGAATGCTTGGTGACTAGTGATGTGTCATAGCCATACCTTATGGTTTCTTGCTCTCCCTTTGAGATATTCTAAGTGCTTGATTGGATGACTCTCAAATGTCTTTCAATTTTTTGATTTTTGTCTTGTTTTTGGACTTCCAAGCTTTGAAATTATCAAAGAGCACATCCCTACTAGCTATAAATCCTTTGATAATGGGATTATACAACCTATATCCTTTCTTATTTTGGTTCTAGCAATGAATATGCATCTTTTAGGTTTGGATCAAGCTTTCCCCTAATCTGTGAGGGTATATGTGCATAAGCAATGCACCCAAAGACTTTACAATGATCTAAGGAAGGTATCCTGCCATTCCATGCCTCATAAGGTGTCATTCCATCTAGGGACTTGAATGGAATCCTGTTAATAGGTATCTCGCTGTGGAAACAATCTCTACCCATAGTAATTTGGAAGTTTCTTTTCTTTCAGCATCGATCTTGCAACCTGTACTATTAGTCTATTTCTTCTCTCTACCACTCCTTTCTATTTAGGAGTGTACCTTGTTGTAATCTCTCTCTTTATGCCTCTCTCCTATAAGAATGAGTCAACTTCAAGTGAGAAAGACTCACAACCTCCATCAAATTTGAGCCTCTTCAAGCTTCTACCTGTATGATTCACAACCAATGCCAAATACTTGTTGAAACAAGTGAAGACTTCATCTCTATGCTTCATAAAGTAAAGTATTCTCCATCTACTATAGTCACCTATGAATGAAACATAATAGGTTGACCCTAAGGTTGATGGCTCTCTGCTAGGACCCCACACATCTATGCATATAAGCGCGAAGTAGTCTTCACACATGTATCCTCTTCTATTGAATGGTTGCCTATGTGATTTGCCAAATTGGCATGCTCCACATTTGTAGATCATGTATTGCTTGGACACATTTGAAATGCCAAGCACACTTTGATCCCTGCATGTTTGGTTCAGTGACCTTTCACCTACATGACCTTGTCTCTCGTGCCATATCTCTAATTCAGATAGGGCTTGATCTTTGTAATTGAAGAGGGCAATATTCCTTGTATCTTCAACTTCAAATGTTAAATGTCTACCGAATTTCTCACCTCTTTCAATCATCTTGAATCCTTTTTGAGGGTCCTCCACATATGCTCCATGCCTTCTGCATCTAACGTGTAAGACCTTCTCAAGAATCTACCCAACATTCATTAGGTTTTTTGTTATTGTTGCCACATATAGTACTTTACTTAAGAGGTTCATAATACCATCAGATGCTCTAACATTTCCAATCTTCTTAATAGAGTTCCTAGTGTCATTACCTATCTAGACTTCATGCTTTCCTTTAGGTTCTTCAAGATCAGATAACAGTGCTACATTTCTAGCCACATGATTGTAAAAACCAAAATAAATATAGACTAGGTACTCATCATCTTTACCTTGCTTATCTACAATATTCATGAGTAGTAGGGAATCTTCTTGATCATCTATATAGATATTGTAGTATCTTCTACCTCTGAAGCCTTCTTGATAGTTGTTGTTGTAGCCTTGGTTGTAATTGTGATGGTATTTGCTTCCTCCATTACTGAACCTGCCTCTAGATTGTCCATAGCTTCCTTTGTGGAAGCCTCTTCCTCTCTGATTCTTTGTGTTTTTGAAGCACTCATTTGTGGTATGATTGGTCAAGCCACAAATGTTGCAAGGTGAAGAGTTCTATGGTCTCCCACTACCTTGCTTTCCTCCTCTGCTACTTCCTCTAGTACCTCTTCCTCTATCTTTGAAATTGACTTGAGAGGTACTTGCCTCTTCTTCATTCCTTTTACCTTTGCCTTTATCTTTACTCCTATTTTATGTATGTAAAGGATAGAAGATTGATTACCTCTAGAAGTATCTCCATTCTTGTTGAGGTTTGCCTCATGTGTAAAGAGTTTCCCCATCAATGTGTTGAGGTTAGGTATCTACATGTTGATATATAGGTCCATTCTTGTGGTAAAATACTCCCATTTATATCAGCTATAATCTCATTTCTGACTTGCCTTACTATCTGCTCCTCTTCTATTTCTTCCCCTTTATAGCCAAGTTGATTAGCTACATCCTTCATCTTGGTCACAGTCAGCTACACTTTGCTTTGGTTGCTTCTTCAAGGTCTTGAACTCCATTCAAAGAGCGTTCTTCCTAGCCCTTGTATTTGATGAGAAGTATGAAGAGATTACTTCCCAAGTCTCTTGAGAGGTCCTACAATTCCTAATGTGAGGTAATACAAAATCAGATATTGTGCTAAGTATATAAGAGCTTGCTAAAGCATCCTTTGCATACCATGTAGCTATCCTTTCTTGCTCCTCTCTTGTAGGTTGATGTTTGCTATTGAATGTTGGCATTTGTTCATCTCTAGAGATGTATCCATAAAGGCTTCTTCCTTGGAGGTAAGCTTTCATTCTTAGGGACCATGCTGGACAATTGCCCCTATCCAATTTAGCAGTGAATGATGGAAATCCATCTCCCATTTTACCTCAATGTTGCTTTGATACTGTTGTTGGAGGAGATGGTGGACACTTTCTGGAAATGAGAGAGTGTTGCAAACTCCTACTTCACACTAGCCAAAATTGGGTTACAGGGTGCAAAGTAGATTTGGTGAGCCTTCTAGGAAGCACAAATAATCACCATAGTACTTTGAAGTGTGATCCTCACTTCATTGGATCAAAGCAAACGAGTAGGAATTTGAACTATGAACCAAAACTTGCTATTTTGGTCATCACACCTTCTCAAAGAGATGAATAGTTCTCCCTCTGTGCTAGAAGTTGAGTAAAATGATTTTGGTCATATCTAATTAACTAGAATAACTAATGTTTGCAAGTAATTTCACTTAAAATGTCTCACTATACTCTAAGAATGATGCTTAACAAGTTAAAGGTGTATCGCGACAATTATGGGCTTCAATAATATGTAGACCAGTGGTCAAAGTTTTGAAGATATCTCAAGATTTCCTAAGGAAATGATAATGAAACTTTATGGAAAAAGAACAGAGAGTATGTTGACTCTATATCCCTTTATCAATTATGCACTAAGAACGAAGTCTCAGAAGTTCACTGTTCTGAGTTGAACATGACAGAGAAGAGAGAGTGAGATATGATCGACATGTATATATTAATGCACATAGATTACAATGCCATTGGAAATGAATGATTGCAGAATGAGACGGAAATATTAGAGCTTTGATGTGAGCTCAATATGCCACTTCAAGACCTATCAAATCTTAACAATCTCAGGTTACATCTTGTAACTTTTGAAGTTCTATTTTTATAGCTCAAGTTGGAGGTTGTTTTTGAATTTGAAATACCAAAACGTTGTACTAGATTTTTGGGCCTCAATCCTTAGCTAGTCAGCAACTGATTCGTGAAAATTTTCTTCCTAACAACTCGTAAGTAGAAGTGATTCCCTCTATGCACTTTTACAATGAGTAAAAATCAAACATTTACAGGAGGTTCTTCATGTGCTAACACATGAATAAATATCATCCTTTGGATTCATGATTAAGCATTTAGGCTTGGAGTAAATTGCACTAACAAAAGTGTGATTAAAATTTTCTCCAAAATAAAGGACATAACATACCAACTTGGGAGCATTGGAGAAATTATTGATGAAGAGCAGATAGTAAGGAAAATATCAATGGATTAAAGGTGTATTTTTTATTTCAATAATCTCATGGGACAATTGTTCACACATGAGGTAGAGCTTATGAAGAATACAGATGACTCAAAAGGTAATCAATCTTCTACTCTCTATACAAATAAGAACAAGAATGAAGATTGAAAAGGAAAAGGTCAAAATTCTCATGATGAAGGTGGTACCTCTCGAGCAAACTTTGGAGGTAATGGTAGAGGCTTAGCAGGAAGAAGGAGAGGAGGAAGAAAATGTAGGGGAGAACCCAAACCTCCTCTCCATGTTTCATATA
Source organism: Ceratopteris richardii (assembly GCA_020310875.1). Taxonomy (NCBI): domain Eukaryota; kingdom Viridiplantae; phylum Streptophyta; class Polypodiopsida; order Polypodiales; family Pteridaceae; genus Ceratopteris; species Ceratopteris richardii. The sequence continues at coordinate 94,615,894 of CM035444.1, read as the reverse complement.
TGGCTTAACTAATCACATAACTTTGTTTTAGAAATCCTAGAAGTCAAAGAGGAAGACGTTACAATTGAGGAGGCAATGGAAGCTCAATACTTAGATTCAACAACAACAACGGCTACAACAAATCATACAACAATAATAACTATCAAGGAGGATACATAGGAAGAAGAGACTAACAACATCTATGGAGACGATCAAACTCAAGAGGATTCATTACCTCTAAAGAACAAGACCATGACGCAAGGTAAAGGAGATGAATATGTATTATGTATACACTCAGGTTGCTCAAATTGTGTAGCACAGAATGTGGTTCTACTCTTAGACTTTGAAGATCCAAGGAATAGACATGAAGTCCAACTAGGAGATTACACAAGGCATCCAGTGGAGAAGATAGGCAATGTGAAGACCGAAGGTGGAAATATGAACCTATTGATCAAGGTATTGTATGTGCTAACTACTAACCATCAGAAAAAACCTCATAACTCTAGGTCAGATTGTTGAAAAAGGATTGCAAGTCAGATTCACAAAGAATGGAATCAAGAGGATGTCAAGAGGAGAAAATTAAGGTAGATTATTTACATTTGACCTCCAAGATACTAGAAACATTTCATTGTTCAATTATGGTAGTTGAACCCTATCAGAGTTGGAAATTGGGCACAAAAGGTTATCTCATATAGTTGAAAGGGCTTTGAAACAAATAAGTAGGGATCAATGTGTGCTTGGTCTACCAAACATATCCAAACAACACATGATATACAAATATAGTACCTATCAATTTGGCAAGCTTCACATACATTCATTCACAAAGAAGTGATACATTCTTGGAGACTATTAGAGCTAGTCCATACAATACTATATCGAGAGCAAAATGGAGTGGTAGAGAGAAAGAATATAACCATTGTGGAGGCTGCAAGGTTAGTGCTAAAAGAGAAGACCTTGCCCAACTACGTGTGGGTGGAGGGTGTATCCACAGGCACCTTCACAAATTAGAGGCAAATTAGATTGAAAGGCAGAGAAAGGCATACTCATTGGCTATGAGCTTAATTACAAAGGTTATAGGATATATCATCCAAAGAAGAAAGGTTTCATTGTAAGTAGAGATGTTGTATTTGATGAAAAGAAATCTTGGTTTAAAGATGATTGCAAGAAGATCAAACTTCCCTATGACCTAGAGTAAGACTTTCCAACATTTTCAAATATGAATGAGCATAGACTTAGAGCATCAAGTGATTCTAATGGTGAATAGAAGACTCCAAGAAGTGAAATCAATTCTTGGAACTCCACAAGCAAAGCCAAAGTGCAAGAGTTGAGAGATGTTGCAAAATCATCTCAACAAACTATACCGTGGTCTACTAGAGAGAAAAAGAAGCGAGAAACGTATGATGATGATACTTCCTTGGTCACTAAACATTCAATATACATTGCATAGGACTCAAAATCTAAATAACCATCTACATATGAAGAAGGGATAATGGAGGAATGTCATGGAAGAAGAAATAGAAGCTTTGGAAGAAAATTAGATTTGGTAATTGGTACCCAAGAAATCATCTATGAAGGTCATTGGCTCAAGATGGATTGACAACGTAAAGAAGAATTTTGATGGCTCAATTAATAGGTAAAAAGAAAGACTTGTGGCTAAAGGATTTGGAAAAATCCAAGGTATTGATTATGAAGAGACACTCTCACCTGTGGTGAAAATGCCTACAATTAAAGTACTCATGTGTAGCATCTTCCATGAATTGGAAGATAAATCAAACGGATGTTAAAATTGCTTTCCTAAGTGGTTGGATTTTAGAGGAGGTATATATGGCTCAACCTTATGGCTTTGAAGATCAATCACATGTAGGATATGTGTGCAGGTTGAAGAAAGCCTTATATGGCTTGAAACAAGCTCCTAGAACTTGGTTTCATAGACTTGGCACTTACTTGTAGGATAAAGGCTTTATTGCAAGCAAGGCTGATCCTTCTCTCTTCATTAAGAGGAGAGACTCACAGGTCATAAACCTTTGTGTATATGTGGATGGTAAAATCTTTACAGGTAATGATGCAGAGAGAAATTTGGAAAATCAAAGGTCAAATGAAGGAAAAGTTCAGGATCTATTATCTTGGGTTAGTAACATATTTCCTAGGCTTGGAAGTGGTGTATGTAGAGAAAGCTGTGTTCCTCATTCAAAGCAAGTACATTGGACACATGATTTCTAAGTTCAACATAAAAAATACAAGGTCAGAGCCATGGAGGTAAATTTGAAGTTAAGTGCTCATGAATGTGAATTATTTAAAGATGTTACTAGCTATCAAAGCTTAGTTGGGAGTTTTGATTATGCTACTCTAACTAGAGTAGATATCTGCTATGGAGTTAGGGTGCTAAGTCAGTTCATGCACATTCCAACAAAACCTTGTTGATGTATTTAGGTGGTGATGTGTGTGAACACACTAGGACCACGGGGGGGATATTTTCCCTCTTTAGGAGGTTTTTTCCCTCAGCTTGTATATATGCCTACTACCCTAATGGGCTACTTATCTTTGAACATGCTCTTGGTAATACATTGAGTATTTTGTGTTGTGTTCCAATCTTCTTTTTCTTCCTTGTGCATTTTTGGTGCTTCCAGAAACCTCAAACTCCAAGAATCTGTATCAGAGTAGGTTGCCGCTTAATCTAGGGCATTGTCAACACCTGTCCACCCATAGTCTGAGAATCACATAAAAATTGGTGAGCATACTCAAGGTGATTAGGAGTTGAAAATAGCTTCGCACTATTCCGTATCGAGGTCGCAATTTGAGCTAGTTTTGGCCTCTAAATGCATTATCATAGTGCTTCTGCTGGTAATTTTGTCTTTTTTTGCCAAAGATATATAAAGGGTTTTGGTTCATCGGTATAATCATTTGCAAGTCTGCTATAGTTTTAGCAGAACTCAACATGGTGAAAGGCTTTCAATGGCCATGGCTGAAATGAGTGATGTAATCCATATGTTGGGTATTGAGAATAAGTTAGACAATACCAATTACCCATTATGGGCTTCTATGATGTGTCATGTATTGGTTTCAGAAGGACTATGGAATATTGTGCACAATGTTGAAAGATGTCCTATTACACCTATAAATAGAGTTGCTAGAGGTGATGCAAATGATTTTGAAGATGATGATAGTCTTTAGATTCTTGTTTGTGTTGTGGCTCGTGATGCACCTACTATAGGGAAGCTTTGTTGAGATGGCAGAGCTGCTCAACCACATGCATTGATAGCCTTATCAATCACATGTGCCATTATTCCCTACATTCACTCCTAAAAAATAGCAAAGGATTCTTGGAATGCATTGATCACTTTGTACCAGGCAAGGAATGAGGCTCATGCTTCTTACCTTCAGAAATAGTTGGAGAGCAGATAAATGACTGAGATACCATGCAAAGGTTTTTGACAAACATCAAAGATTTGAAGGAGCATTTGATTTCTACTAATGAATTCTTGTTTGACAATTGACTTGTGCAGATTGTTCTGAATGGTATTCCAAATTCATATTGGAGTAGTGCTTCTACTCTTTGATTGATAATGAAAGGAAATCCAAATTCTTTAACGTTTGAGGAGCTAATCTCTATTCTCTTGCAACAAGACTAGTCTAGGAAAAACAATTCTATTATGCGTGTTGCAGATCAAGCTTTCTTGCCTAGTCAAAAGGGAAAAGGTAAATGGAGCTCTTCTACAAGTAAGCTGAAATGTGCTAATTCTAGACAATCAAAGAAGGATGCCACAGATAAGAAGAAAACAGAAAAGAAGAAATTTTTTTGCAACTACTATAAAGGAAATGATCATGTCATAAAGAATTGTCCAAAAGTGGCTGCTAAAGAAGTAAGGAATAAATAGTTTGAAACGGTTGTTGCAAAGGCCTCTACCCTAAAATAAAGTCTAGTAATCTTGTATAGAAGGAAGAATGGGCATTTACCATTGTTTGCACTTATGACCCATCTTCTCATGAACATTGTATGTCTGTAGTAGACTCAGATATTTGGTACTTTGATAGTAGGGAAACCAAACATATTACCTCACTATGTAGTTTCTTCACTTCACGCGAGCATGGCCCTATCTGTAATACTATCACGTGCACGAACAACTCCTCTTATCCTAGCATGGGAGTTACTAAGATCATTCTAACTACTGCCGATGGTAGTTCTTTTACATTGTTGGATGCTTTATTTGTGTCATGGATCAAGAAGAATTTGTTATCAGTTTTAGCTTTAGCCAATATTGCCTTGGTTGTGAAATTTGTTGATTACAGATGTACTGTTCATAATTTGTCAAATGGCAACATCATTATTGCTTCTGGCATTCTATGTTATGGGCTATATAAGCTCGTAGACTATGAAAAATCTTTGAATGTCTCAGCATGTCCAGTACATGATTCTCATGCTATGTGAGATGCAAAGCTTTGGCATGTGCACTTTGGTCATCTAAATTTTGCTAGCTTGCTACACCTGCAAAAATCTGAAATGTTGTCCTCTCTACCCTAACTTGAGGCACCTCGTAAACATCTCTATGAAGGCTGTATTTTGGACAAAATGCACCGTTCCTCATTCCCAAAAGATGGTTAAGTTTGAGCTATCAAAAAATTGCAGCTTGTTCACAATGATGTCTATGGTCCTATGGAAGCATCGTCTTCTAAAAACAATCTTTACTTTATGACTTTCATTGATGATTTTTCCAGGCATGCAAGGGTATATCCATTGAACACAAAGTCTGAAGTGTTTATGTGCTTCAAAGAGTTTTAGGTTTTCACTGAAAAGCTTTTAGTATGAAAAATCGGCACCCTCCATTTTGTTCCAGAGGGGGAATATGTGTCTTCTGATCTTAATGCATTTCTGGCTGAATGTGGGATAAACCATCAATGTATAAGATCGTATACACCTCAACACAATGGAGTTTTTAAACAAGAGAATAGGTCTCTCATGGAGACAGCATTGGATCAGATATGGTGACCATCTAAGCCTAAGAACTCCAAGATGTTTGACATGTTATATGTCTAGTCCATCTATAGATGCATGTTGGTCTAGAATTCTTTAAAAAGATGGTTTATCAAATAGTAGCTTTATGTCTTATAGATCCATGTTCCCTATGTGAAGGGAAACTTGCATGTATGGAGATTACATATATACAGATACATGAATGGCATTGATTACTAGAGCATCATGAGGGTGAAGAACTTGTCAATTGAATGAAGAGTCTATAAATTTTTCATTCACTCTAATATTATAATGATGACTTGAGTAATCATTTCATTGATCCAAAGTTAGTATTCAAGAATGTAGGAAAATTGATGTTCAATAATGTCACTTGTAAAAGAGAATCCCAAGCACAAGGTTCAGATTTAAGATGCATTGGCATGTGACAACATTTGTTGCCAATCAATTGTAGATATCTTCCATTATCTCCATGGGTATTCCTCATATTATACATTTTCATAAAAATAACTTTAAACACTCATATTCAAAAAATAATTTGTAAATTAATGCATTGATGAGAAAGTATTGCTCAATTTGTATACCTCCTCATGTTCTTCATAAGTGTTATCTAAAGCAAGAGATTCATTTATTGTTTGGGTTACATTCGTGGTCTTGTGCATCACAACATCATAAATAAGTGAAAATTTCTTCCTCTTTAATAGATTCTTGATGATTTCTTTGCATGTTCACTGAATGTTTTGAATTCTTTGTTTTCCTTGTTTGTCTTTAATCATTTTGTTTTTTGGGTGGTTTCTGAAAAGTTCTCTCAAATATTTTTACACACGTGTTCTTTATTTATTTTTTCTCATGTTTTGTTTTTTTATTGCTATCCTTTGTTTCCTTTGTTTATTTCCTCCTTTAGCTCCTTTTTTATGTAAATAATCATCTCCATTTCTGTTTGATCTCATAAGTCCCATGTTATTGTATTCATAATGCTATCATACCTAGATTGCATTACTTCCCTCCAACATGGATTTTCAAATGGCATTTTTGGCATTGCAGTTCCCTTCTTTGATCCTGTATGGTTGATTTCCTATGTGTAATCCAACAGAATCCTATCTCTGATATGAGATAGAAGATCGCGCCTTTTGGGAGGAAAATAGTTCAATTGAGTACTGGAACACGACCGGAATTTTAGAAGAAGTTCGGGCTCTCTTTTTCTGAAGGAGTACTCAGGATTGTGAAGGATGTCGAGGGTTCAATCAGCTGAAGCAAAAATAAGAAAAGATCATTCTGGAATAACTCGGAAGAAGTTTGCAAATTCGACACTTTTTTTGGTAGAATTTCGATAACTTTACGGCAAACGCTACAGTGACGGGGTGGATTTCGGTCAACTGGTTGACCAAAATCACTAGAATCGGAATTACTAAAAGAAACTTAGAATTTGGAAGAAGTTTGCAAATTCTGCACCTTTTCGGTAGAATTTCGATAACTTTACGGTGAGCACTTCGGCAATAGGGCAGATTTCGGTCAACTGGTTGACCGAAATCACCGGAACCAGAATTACTAAATAAACTCCGGTGGATGACAGACACCCCTAAGCATGTAGAAGGCATCGGGACGTGACAAATACAGAATTTATGGACATTCCAATTGTACTCATTGTCATATGCACTCCCAGGGCCAATCGAACCACCTTAATGGATATATTGAACAGATATTTTAGGCGAATCCTTGCCATAGGCAAAACTACGGGTGACGCCCATCTTGGCAGGCGAAACTACGGGTGACGCCCATCTTGGCAGGCGAAATAGACGGCAGTAGGTGTATTATCGGTTGCGGAATCAAAGGATCTTCTCCCGTTTCAGGAGTCTATATAAACAGATGTTTTGCACTCATTTAACGGGGGATGTAATTTCATTCATGTGAACTATTGCGTATCATCACTACCATCATTTGTTGATGCTAGTTTAGGCTATTTTCTAGTATACTCTCTGCACTCTGTTGCTACAGGCACACTGTTGGAGGTCACTCTGTAATGAGTATACAGAGTGTGGGCGTCCCGGTGGAGTTGATTATTAGCATTGCAGGGTGATTGAGTGGCTTAGATTTAGTCATTAGCATGCATCGCCCACTGTTATATCCTTTTGTAGTATTGTAGCTCTCTGTATTCATTTTCAAAGTTACGAAGTGATTTCCTCTCTCAAAAGCACTTGTTATTGATCCTTTCTCTACAACCGTACATCTTCACTTCTATTGGTTTCTCAGTTGTTAGTAAAGGTACCTCCACACAGGAACTTCACAGAGTATACTTCCCTGAGGAGAACCCCCTTGGTAGACGGAGTACTGGAAATGTATACAATTTGTTATTGTTGGAAGTGGATATCCCAGTACCTCCTCTACAGTTTGGCACGCATGGTGGGACACTTGCATTTCTGTGAGAGGCCCTGAGGATAGTAAATAGTCCCTTGTTCGGTATTTTTGCCCTATTGCATTTGCAAGTAGGTACGTTATATGACCCATACGCGAGCAGATAAGGAGCCTCTTCGTGTACGAAGGAGCCTTAACAAGTTAGCTATAACCTCGACTAGTAAGTCTACCTCCCCTCTACCTTCTTGGAATTTATCTATTGATTTGGGTGCGACACCATTATCAAAAGAGAAGCATAGGAGAATCTTAGACTTCTCCTCGGATACGTCAGAAGAAACACCAGTACAAATGGAGGACCTTTCTCATTTACTCTCCAGAGTCAACATCAAGTTCCCTACCTTCAAGGGACAAGCATATGAGGATGCTGATGATCATGTGAGGAGATTTATCTCCTTATGCCGTGGACGAGGTCTGCAGAATAGAGAAGATGCAATGCTAGCACTTTTCCCATCCACACTAGAAGGTCTTGCAGACAAATGGTACAGTCAATATTTGGATGGCCATTTCGCTACATGGGAGGCTTTAAAGACGACATTCTCATAGACATTTTGACCGAGTGACTCCTCGGAAAGAGCTTTGGATCAGTTAGAAAATTTAAGGCTGAGACAAGGTGAATCCTTCCATGAACTTCACACTAGGACAAAAGCACTTGTAGCACGTCTTCCACATGCTCCAGGTGATTTCTTGGTTAAAAAATGGATAGAAAAAGCTTTGCCCAGGTCATCTCAATAGAAGTTATGTGAGTCTCTTAGATTGGATGCCACCCTCAATGATTTTGTTGCAGCAGCATCGCGCATTGAAGAAGCTCGACAACATTTTGAAGGAGACACACAAACAAATTATGCTACAGAACTAGACCCGATTTAGCAACTAAGGAAGGAGCTAGAGGCATTAAGATTGCAACAAAATCGACAAGAAGAGAAGGTCTTGCCACCACTACATCGCACTGATGACGAAGTAACCCAACTTCGCCGTGAGTTAGAGGATTTGCGGACCACTCAAGATATAAGAAGGCAGATTTGGCGTACAAAATGTAACAACAATGGACATTCCAATGCCAATTGCCCTAAGAAGGTAAGCTGTCAATTTTGTGGGAAAGATGGTCATGAAGCTAGAGATTGTTACTACCTGAAGGGTACACAGCAACGAGGTAACCCTCAGCCTTTGGATTCATATTATGCCAGTACTTCAAATGCACCTGGTAGAGAGGAAAATCATACGACAAAACCTAGATATAATAGACCATTGATGTGTTATCGCTGTGGTGAGTATGGCCATACGCACAATAGGTGTTCCCTACCAAATGATGCATCTCCTTGTCAACATTGTCTAGAGGCCAAGGATCTCTATACCAAAGACTGCCCAAGAAGTCGTCCGGCTCCAATCCACATGATTACAGTCTCACCACAAGAAGAAGGTATGACCACTCTGACTTATGTTGTTTCATCCTCTGTAATGCCCATGATGAATAGAGCCAGACAAGCAACAACAATCGGTAGAGAGGAACAACAAAGTTTCCGGGATAAAGAAGAGGAAATGAAGGGTGGATGGAAGGATCAAGCAGAAATTGAAGGAGCTTATGAAAGGATGGCTACTTCATTAAGGGACCAACCAACAGATCTGCAAGCAGACACACATGAGATAAACATTGAGCAGGTTTTGAAGGGCATTCATCACAAGATCAGTTTGTACGAGCTTATAAGGATGGATTCAAAAATAAGAAGTGACTTATTGAAAATTATACACTCTACCCACTTTATCCAATCACCCAGTATAGATGGTTTCATGGTTGATTTTCCACCTGCACCCTTAGCAGACTACCAAAGCTCAAGATTATCTATTTGTATAAAGGATGAAGCTCTTATAGGTGTGATCGTAGATGGAGGCTGAGGTATCAATTTGATGCCAGATTTTACAACGAAGAAACTGAATTTGAACCCCACCAAGAAGGCACCATTCACAGTTACACTAGAAGATCAACATCGGGTTGCGCCTCTTGGCATTATCGAAAAGGTACGGATGATAGTACAGGGTTGCCACTTTGTGTTGGATTTTGTTGTTATTGCACTTCCACAGGAGACTTCCTACCCTTTACTTCTGGGGAGACCTTGGCTGAGGCAAGCAAAAGCTTTGCAAGATTGGGGGAAAAACAAACTATGGATTTCAACTAGCACTCATAGTCAACTGCAGCTACATTTGGAAGAAGGATTTGACTCAGGGAAAACTGCTGGATATACTATGGATGCTCAGGTAATGCCCTCTCTACCCCAGGAAGAAAATACATTATTGAATTCAGTACAACATATCGAGGGAATATTGACGGTCAGTGTACCGACGGGCAGCTGTCGGCGTCGGTATACCCCTCGGCAAATTTGGGAAAGCTGCATTTCCTCAGAATCAGAGCTACGTTGCCTCGGAATCACGACGTCGCTATATGCGTCAGTATATGCGTCGGTACTTTTCTAGAAATATCGACGCATATATCGACGCTTATACCGACGCTCTCTTTTTAATTGGGCCCGAACCCGAAGTCCGTCATTCTGCTCGTTTTGAATGTAGAACTTCTGCTTTCAGGTTTGCACGTGCCAACAGTAGAACTCTGTTTTTCATCCACTCTCCCTCTCTCCCTCTCTCCCTCCCTTCCCTCTCTCTCTCTCTCCCTCTCTCTCTCTCCCTCCCTCTCTCTCACTATCTCTCTCTCTCTCTCTCCCTCTCTCTCTCTCACTCTCTCTCCGTCTCTCTCCCTCTTTCTCTCTCCCTCTCTCTTTCTCTCTCCCTCTCTGTCTCTCTCTCTTTTTTCTTTTTCTATGTTTTTTCTTTACTAATATGTTCTTTGTTTGGTATTTCAAGAGATTTTGGGATCAAATCTTTGGAAATTTGACGAAGAACTTCAAGTGGATTTTGACAATTGTGTCAAACAATTCTCTCTCTCTCTCTCTCTCTCTCTCTCTCTCTTTCCCTCTCCTTCCCTCTCTCTCTCTCTAAACACACCTCTAGTTTTATAGATCTGACGCTTTGGTAAGTAGATCACACATATTGTATCACTCTGTTTTCTTTCTTTATGTTTTTGCTTTTCTAAGATCTTCTCTCTTTAGTTTTGCAAGAGATTTTTGAGATCAAATCTTTGGAAATTCAATGAAGGAGAATTTCAAGTGGATTTTGACAACTTTGATTCAAAAACTACATCAATGTAAGTAAATCATATATCACTCTTTTATCTTTCTTTATATTTTTGTTTTCTAATATCTTCTCTCTTTATTTTTGTTTGAGAGAGAGAGAGAGCGAGAGAGAGAGAGGGATATGCATATGCATGCATGCATGCATGCACATGCATACATGCATGCATGCACATGGATACATGCATATGCATACATGCATGCATGCATATGCATACATGCACGCATGCATATGCATACATGCACGCATGCATATGCATACATGCACGCATGCATATGCATACATGCACGCATGCATATGCATACATGCACGCATGCATATGCATACATGCATGCATGCATGCATATGCATACATGCATGCATGAGGGATATGCATATGCATACATGCATGCATATGCATACATGCATGCATGCATATGCATACATACATACATGCATACATGCATACATGCATACATGCATACATGCATGCATGCATATGCATACATGCATGCATGCATATGCATACATGCATGCATATGTATACATGAATGCATATGCATACATGCATGCATGAGGGATATGCATATGCATACATGCATGCATGCATATGCATACATACATACATGCATACATGCATACATGCATGCATGCATATGCATGTATACATATGCATACATGCATGCATGCATATGCATACATACATGAATGCATATGTATACATGAATGCATATGCATACATGCTTAAGCATGCATATGCATATGCATACATACATACATGCATACATGCATACATACATGCATACATACATGCATACATATGCATATACATACATACATGCATGCATATGCATACCCGCATGCATGCATATGCATACATGCATATACATGAATGCATATGCATACATGCTTAAGCATGCATATGCATATGCATACATACATACATGCACACATGCATACATGCATACATACATGCATACATGCATACATATGCATATACATAAATACATGCATGCATATGCATACATGCATGCATGCGTATGCATACATGCATGCATGCGTATGCATACATGCATGCATGCGTATGCATACATGCATGCATATGTATACATGAGTGCATATGCATACATGCATGCATGCATGCATGCATGTATATGCATGCATGCATGCATGAGGGATATGCATATGCATACATGCTTAAGCATGCATATGCATATGCTTACATGCTCAAGCATGCATATGCATACATGATACATACATATGCATACATGCATGCATGTATATGTATACATGCATTCATATGCATACATGTATGCATGCATATGCATACATGGATGCATATGCATACATACATGAATGCATATGCATACATACATGAATGCATGCATATGCATACATGCATACATGCATGCATATGCATACATACATGAATGCATGCATATGCATACATGCATGCATATGCATACATACATGAATGCATATGCATACATGCTTAAGCATGCATATGCATATGCATACATGCTTAAGCATGCATATGCATATGCTTACATGCTCAAGCATGCATATGCATACATGATACATACATATGCATACATGCATGCACGCATATGCATACATGCATGCATGCATATGTATACATGCATGCATGCATATGCATACATGCATGCATATGCATACATACATGAATGCATATGCATACATACATGAATGCATGCATATGCATACATGCATGCATATGCATACATGCATGCATATGCATACATACATGAATGCATATGCATACATACATGAATGCATATGCATACATACATGAATGCATGCATATGCATACATACATGAATGCATGCATATGCATATATGAATGCATGCATATGCATTCATGCATGCATGCATATGCATACATGAATGAATGCATGTGCATACATGAATGCATATGCATACATGAATGCATATGCATACATGCATGAATGCATATGCATACATCCATGAATGCATATGCATATGCATACATGGATGAATGCATATGCATACATGGATGAATGCATATGCATATGCATACATGAATGCATATGCATATGCATACATGAATGCATGCATATGCATACATGAATGCATGCATATGCATACATGAATGCATGCATATGCATACATACATGAATGCATATGTATACATGAATGCATATGCATACATGCTTAAGCATGCATATGCATATGCATACATGCTTAAGCATGCATATGCATATGCTTACATGCTCAAGCATGCATATGCATATGTAAGCAAGCAAACATATGCTTACATATGCATACATGCTTAAGCATGCATATGCATATGTAAGCAAGCAAGCATATACATACATGTATATGTACATGTATGTATACAAGCAAGCATATGCATACAAGCTTAAGCATGCATATGCATACAAGCAAGCATATGCATATGTATATGTATATACAAGCAAGCATATGCATATGTATATGTATATGTATACATGTATGCATATGCATATGCATACATGTATGCATATACATACATGTACATGTACATGTATGTATATAAAGAAGCACATGCATATGTATATGGATACATCTATGCATATGAATATGCATATGTATACATGAATGCACATGTATACAAGCTTAAGCATGCATATGCATACAAGCAAGCATATGCATACATGAATGCATATGTATACATGAATGCATATGCATACAAGCTTAAGCATGCATATATATACATTGGATGAGATGAGATCTTCATATTGCATCAGATGGGATCTCCACGTACAACTTGGGGTGCACATGATCATGATGAATCGAAGATATATCATATCCGTAATGGAGCTCCAGTTATGGATGCAGCGGGGAAGTCAATGCGACAACGTATACGACAACTCTGCTCTATGGAATTCGGTCATTCACTAATGTTAAAAATGGGCCGAACAGGATACAGACTCTAAAAATTATATCACATAATGCATATATGAAGAGTACCGGCCAGCACTTGGCAATCCTGTTGTGAGTTCCGATTGGATACAACATACAACATGCGAGGTGATGTCGCATCGACGATTGGAAGCTCGTGATGCTTTCAAAGCAGGCTTACCGAAGCCTGTATGGCTAGACGCCGAAGAATGGGAATCGATTCAGGATGAACATCAACATACTCCTGATCGGTATCGTCAACAAAGAGATGCGGCGGCCACACGGTTAGATACGGTTGGAACGTCGCATTTAGGTAGAAGCGGATATGAAAATATGCGCTACCAATTTGTAGGTATGATGTTAATTATTGAAGTTGTTTGTGTTAAGTATATTATGTATATTCATCTTACATTTTGCATATTTACTATAGGAGTTGGTAGTGGGTCGTCCTCCAACGCGAACTAAAAAATCGTATGGATATCGACATGGACTGACTGCACTATTACAAGACTTAGAGGGACGCGGTGCAATCGTCTCATGGGAGAATATTCTTGATTAGGTAAAGTTATATCTTGGTTTCGTGTTTCTGGTTGTTGTTTATAAATGTCATTTAATTGGTCTTATTTTATACATATGTTTTGTTGCAGGATTGTAGGTGTAAATATTTTGATCAATGCCACAATTTTGTATCACACTCGCATACGACAATGATGAACCATAATTTTGTATTCGATTCCTATATGGAAGTGTTTTGTCACATTGCCACAATTTTGTACTACACTCCTATGTGGCAATGATGTACCATAATTTTGTATTCGATTCCTATATGTAAGTGCTTTTCCACACTTTTGTACATTTTTCATTTATGGAATATACGACTTTCTGTACATGAATCATTGTTCATTTTTGTTCATATAAGTTTATGTTTTGGTTGCCATTAGAGTACATAACACATGTACTCAGTTGGGCAGAGTGTATTGTCTGTTGCTAAACAACATCATGCTTTAGCAAAAGACAACACACTCTATCCAAAACATTTGTGAAGGTATACATATATGAGGCTAAATAATTTATTGAAATCCACCAAATTTTTCACATCTTTGGACACAACCAAGAATCTTCTGTTGTGTGGGCATCAACCAAATTCTATAGATACAATCATGAATATCATATACATTCATGTATGCATATGCATTCATGTATGCATATGCATTCATGTATGCATATGCATTCATGTATACATATGCATATGCATTCATGTATGCATATGCTTTCTTGTATGCATATGCATGCATGTATGTATATGCATATGCATGCTTGTATGCATATGCATGCTTCTATGCATATGCATTCTTCTATGCATATGCATGCATGTATGCATATGCATGCATGTATGCATATGCATGCTTGTATGTGTACATGCATGCATGCATATGCGTGTGCATGCACGCATATGTGTGTATGCATATGCATGCATGCATGTATGCATATGCATGCATGTATGTACGCATATGCATATGCATCCATGTATGCATATGCATATGCATCAATGTATGCATATGCATGCTTGTATGTATGCAAGTATGTATGCATATGCATTTATGTATGCATATGCATTTATGTATGCATATGCATTCTTGTATGCATATGCATTCTCTCTCTCTCTCTCACTCGAAAACAAAAATAAAGAGAGAAGATATTAGAAAACAAAAATATAAAGAAAGATAAAAGAGTGATATATGCATACATGCATGCATGCACATGCATATGCATGCATTCATGCACATGCATATGCATGCATGCACGCATATGCAAGCATGCATGCACGAATGAATATGCATGCATGCATGCATATGAATGCATATGCATGCATATGCGTGCATGCATGCATATGCGTGTGCATGCATGCATATGCATGTATGCATATGCATGCATGCATGTATGCATATGCATGTGCATGAATGTATGCATATGCATATGCATGCATGTATGCATATGCATATGCATATGCATGCATGTATGCATATGCATATGCATGCATGTATGCATATGCATATGCATGCATGTATGCATATGCATGCATGTATGCATGCATATGCATGCATGTATGCATGCATGTATGCATGCATATGCATGCATGTATGCATGCATGTATGCATGCATGTATGCATGCATGTATGCATACATATGCATGCATGTATGCATGCATGTACGCATGTATGCATGCATGTATGCATATGCATGCATGCATATGCATGCATACATGCATGCATGCATGCATATGCGTGTATGCATGCATATGCGTGTGCATGCATGCATGTATGCATGTGCATGTGCATGCATGTATGCATGTGCATGTGCATGCATGTATGCATATGCATGCATGCATGTATGCATATGCATGAATGTATGCGTATGCATGAATGTATAAATATGCATGCATGTATGCATATGCATGCATGTATGTATGCACATGCATGCATGTATGCACATGCATGCATGTATGTATGCATATGCATGCATGTATATATGCATATGCATGCATGTATATATGCATATGCATGCATGTATGTATGCATATGCATGCATGTATGTATGCATATGCATGCATGTATGTATGCATATGCATGCATGTACGTATGCATATGCATGTATGTATGCATATGCGTGCATGCATCTATGTATGCATATGCGTGCATGCATGTATGTATGCATAGGTGTGTGCATGCATGCATATGCGTGTGCATGCATGCATGTATGCATATGCATGTGCATGCATGTATGCATATGCATGTGCATGCATGTATGCATATGCAGGTGCATGGAGGTATGCATATGCATGCATGCTTGTATGCATATGCATGCATGTATGTATGCATATGCATGAATGTATGCGTATGCATGAATGTATGCATATGCATGCATGTATGTATGCATATGCATGCATGTATGTTTGCATATGCATGCATGTATGTTTGCATATGCATGCATGCATTTATATGCATTCATGCATGCATGCATATGCATATATGCATTTTCTCTCTCTCTCACTTGAAAATAGAAATAAAGAGAGAAGATATTAGAAAACAAAAATATAAAGAAAGATAAAAGAGTGATATATAAACGTATAAAATTTCCGTTCAAACATACGTAAGTATGTATATGTGTTTTTGCACCGGAATATTTGAAAAAATTATGTGAAAAACAAAGGTTACCTAAAATAAATATGTATGTATCCATGCATATATCTATTTATTTATGTACAAGTACATGGATCCTAAAATATGAAAGCTTGTGTAGATTCTCTAGAGGTTCCTTTAAGTTTTCATAAGAGTGCTCACGGTTGTAACTAGACAACGACACACTTAATGATAATTATGTATCTATGCATGTAGTGATACATGCGCGCGCGCACACACACATATATATATATATATATATATATATATATATATATATATATATATATATATATATGTGTGTGAAAGCTTGTGTAGATTCTCTAGAGGGTCCTTTAAGTTTTCATAAGTGTGTTCATGGTTCTAAATAGACAACGACACACTAAATGATAATTATGTATGTGTGCATGTAGTGATACATGCATACATATATATATATATATATATATATATATATATATATATATATATATATATCTATCTGTGTGTGTGTGTGTGCGCGCGTATACGTAACTACGTATGCCGTATATTAAGCCATATGGAAAAACAAAATTTTATTTAACTTCCCCTGAATATGGAACCAAAAGAAATTGTAAGACATGCAAGCCGTAAGAAAAAAAGACTGCCATACCAACCAAAAGAATTAAAAAGGAATGCAGGCAATTACAGCGCTTGAGACGAAAAGAGAACATCCACCTATAAAATTATAATCCACGTAAACCTAGAAAAGCCCCTTCCATGAGGCACCATACAGTTGTCATTATTAAAGAAAAAAAGATTAAAAGGTAGTGAGCCCGCATGAGGGGTACAAGAAAGTTATTTACCTTTTTTGTAAGTCTCTTTTACACTCTTTTATTTTTCTCCTTTCTCTAAATTTCAAGTCACTTTCTATTAAAAATAAAAAATGTACTATATGTGTTTGTGTATGTATGTGTATATGTATGCGTGGGTATGTGTATGAGTATGTATTCGTTTGTGTGTGTATATGTTTGTGTATCTATGCATGCATGGAGGTATGTGTGTGTGTCAATATATGCATAGGTGTATATGTATTTGTATGTATGGTTTGTTTGTGTTTATCTCTATGTATGTGTATATTTGTGTGTTTTTATGTGTTTGTTTTTATGTCTGTATGTATGTGTGTATGTGTTTGTGTATGATATGTTCTTATGTGTTTTTGTCTGTATGTATGTAAGATTTCTGTGTATGTATGTAAAGATTTTCTGTGTATGTATGTATATGTCTGTGTATATGTATGTATGTGTGTGTATATATGTGTGTATGGTTGTACGTTTGCATGTGTGTGTATAGCTCAAGTTCAAATGAAGTTAGATTTTCTCCGGTAGAGAAAACATTGAACGATCATATTCATATCGACTTCTCTGTAAATTCCCATATATGAACTTCTCGAATCAATCATTCTGATGGATTAAAAATACTCTAGGCAATTTCTTGTTTTCCACGTTGAATCTCTAATGGAAATTTTGAAGGAGAGAGGCATCACGAGATACTCTCTCCTTTTCAATTGTTGACCCTCAATTTACAAAGAACATTGTTGACCCTCTATTTATAAAAAGCACCGACACTTGCATTCAAAAAAACACTTTTAAATGCAATCCCCCGCCCCCCCCCCCCCCCCCCCCCAAAAAAAAGAAAAAGAACAAAAAAACAATTCGAAGCTTCTCCGTGCTTTCTTTATTTTTCTCGAGAGAGAAACTTAACTCTACATCTTCTGAAAGATGTTCAGTTTCCAATTTCGAATGTTTCTCCCAACGTAGAGATAGCATTTCCGTCGCAATTTTTTGTTCAATTTCACGTGTGCTATAGTCACTTGTTTGACACCTAAATCATCACATGTTTTACTGGCGCACATCATCAAGTGGTTGATGCTTTCAATCTCAAGGAGGAAGTCCTGAGTTCAAATCTTGGCTGGACATATCCATGAGTTCCCAAAGATGGGTGTCATGAGTGCCCAAAGATGGGTGCCTCTACCTTATGAGGTCCGGTGTGTATGTCTTTGCAATCTTCAAAACCTGCATGTTGCTCAATGCACGTAACCTTCTCTAGCTCTGGTGTTTGTGCGGTATGTCTGTGAGCGTAGTACAGCATGATTGTTTTGAGACTGTATTCATATAACGTATTCACTGGGCAAAAAGGAAACCCTCAACAACTTTCTTTTATACAGATGTTCTTATGTATCATTTTTCTGTACAGATGTTTTTACGTATTGTACCTCATATCTACAAATATATCTGCAAACTGTATATTGCTTTCAACGTGAGACACTATAATGCTAGCATTACATTGATACCTCTCATACGAACCAAAAACTGTATCATATAAGTAAAAATCGAGATCTCATGCTTGGTCAATCTCAAAGCATGCCAAAATTTTCAGCTGAGTGAGGGGGTCCTTCATGTCAAATGCACGTCTTCATTCAGAAGAACTTTCGCTCGATCCATGCTCTCCTCTCTCTCTCTCTCTCTCACACACACACACACACACACAGAGACGCCCACAGACACACATTATTTCAGTATCTCTACCTGAAATCTTTTAAAATTTGAGGTCAGAGAGGGTACAAAAGGGACAGTTCAATCCTTTGGCAGACATAAAAAGACCAACATTCTCCGAGGGTTGGAGAAAATCGTAATTAAAGCCCTTCCATAGACTGCAGTTTTGATCTTGAAGCTTGATCTTATAACTTCCAAATAATTTTCCATGTTCTTGGAAATGCATTTTCTGTAAAGTCTCTTATGATTATCATTTTTTCTAATGCATTAAAGTGTCTCAGCAAGGGCTTAAGCAATTAGTCTTCGCCGTTTATATATATTTTGCACCATCCACATGTCGTTTCCCTTTGTATACGAAAGCACAACACATCTTGGGATTTTACATAGCTTTTATATCGAACAATGAAATGAAAATTGAAACTTACACTAATATGCAATACATCTTTATCTCTGTGAATCGAATTATTTCTTTCTTCAAGGACTTCAAGCATTCGCTATATCTCTTTCTATCTCTCTTTTTCTCGGTTTCACACTCTCTCTCTCTCTAACTGACATCGTCTCACGTGCCCTTCTTGTGTATGAAAACATGATCTCGTATAAAGCGAACACAATTTAAATATTACAAGTACTTACATATACATAATTCAATTATAATATCTTTCTTCGTTTTCTTATATCAAGGGATGTACGATCAACTCCCATCATTTTTAAGGTTGACTAGAAGTAGCAAACGTCTGAGGCATTACTCAAACTTGACAAAAACGATGTTCGTTAAAATATTCGTGTCAAGATACACATTGTATTCTCAACGAAAAGATTCGTGTGGAGTGAAGGAAATCCACGTGTTAACCAAACAGATAAACTAGTGAAACAACATTTCTATTGGCCTAGTATAAATCGAGATGTACAAACATATGTACTTAAATTTTGTAAATATCAAATGAATCGTTTTGAATGATAGCAATATAGGGTATCTTAGCATCGTTTTGAGATTCCCAACGCAAAATGGAAAAGCATGTCCATTGACTTCATTTCATAATTGCTAGCACTAAAAAAGGCTACGATTTAGTGAGGGCTCTAGTAGATTGGTTGACTAAATTACCCTAGCTTATACTAGTCAAGAGTACTTATAAGACTCATGAATAGAAAGAAGTATTTGTATATCAACTTTATAGAGTACATGGTCTTCTAGTACAGATAGTCTCTACTAAAGATGCTAGATGTAGAAGTCATTTCTAGCAAGCGATCTTTAGTTGAGTTGAAACTAAACTAAGCTTGAGTACATCTGAACATGCTCATATGGATGAATGAATAGAAAACATCAATCTAATTATAAAAGAAATATTAAGATCTTATCTTATTTCCATATGAAGACATTGGGAAGATTATCTTCCTCTAGCTGAATTTTTCTACAATAGTACCAAGAACTCATAAGACCACATCAATTGAATTTAGTTTGTTTATGCTGATGTATGGCCTGCAATGTAGGTCTCTAGATATAGTAGGATTCCAAAAACAAAGAATTCAAGCAGCTGAAAAAGTGCTTCAAGAAGATAATTTTAAGCTCAAGTTAGCTAAGTAAAACTTGAGCTCAAGATTATGTCAATCCAAATAAATGTGAAGTTTCTTTTTTAGTTGGAGATGAAGTTTATCTTCAAGCTTCACATAGGTCGAAAAATTAAAGACTAGAAAATACACTAAGTTATCACCACTATATTAATGTCCTTTTCCAATCATTAAAAAATCTCAAAAAATGGGCGTATGAATTATAAGTTCCAAATGAAAGTTGGATTCATCCAATGTTCCATGTGAGCTGACTTCATAAAACTCTAAGAGATATAGATAATCTAGCCGAACAATAGATACTACGTCCTCTTTTTTTGTAAGTGAAAGAGTTCCTCACGAACTTGAATTGATACTTTGCACCCCTGAGAAACATATAAAACGTCATCTCTATGAGAGTATGGAAATAAGGAAATTCTACTTTGGAAATTGATTGCACAATGCAGCAAATGGTTCCTATACTCCAGTTCTAAGTTGGTAACAGAATTAATGAATGACTATATTATGCATGTTCTGATCGGTTAGATCATGCGAATGCCTATATATATATATATATATATATATATATATATATATATATATATATATATATATATATATATATATATATATATATATATATATATATATATATATATATATATATATAACAGTATTTCCTAAAGGCCAAAGAATGTTATAAGGTAAGTCTATGATCTGAATGTCCAAGATGTATAGACGGATCTAGATTCAGACACCATTTGGTCACACCTGTGTTTGGTGAAGGAAATAGAGACTAGACTTAAGCAAAGGTTCACATCATCTCTAAGATAAGGAACCCACCTAGACTAGTGGTCGAGCCTTAAGGGGCCTAAAGGAGGTCTTGGGTTCATGTATTCCAAGGTGAAACATTTTGCTCGAGAGCTCTATAAGCTCCAACATTGTGAACCGTTCTTTCAACCAACCACTTTTGTGTTAGAGGGTGGTGGAGAATCAATCCATAAAAGGATAGCATGTAGTTATCGAAAAAGTTAAAGTCACATGTCCAAACCAAAGTTTCAAAGCATTCCCAAAGTATGAAGATTTAAAGCCAACTTTAAGAAAAAGGACCCTTCATGTCAAATACATGTCTCCGTTCTAATTAACATCCATTTCTTGGATTCCTTCGCAAGGTCAATCCCTCGTCCCTCCCCGTATCTCTTTCTGGCCAAACTTGGGACAAACTTGTCTGTTTGATAGAAAGAAGGTGGCTACCTAGGGCAAACTTGACCGTGTTAACACTAGTTCTATACAAGCACACTTGAGTGTCCTGGCACTACAACATATCGAGGGAATACCGACGGTCACTGTACCGACGGTCAGCTATTGGCATCGGTATGACCCTCGGACAATTTGGGAAAGTCGCTTTGCCTCGGAAAGAAAGCGTGGGTATACACGTCGGTATAAGCGTCGGTATAAGCATCGGTAAATTGCGGGAACTACTGACGCTTATACGACGCTCTCTTTTTAATCGGGCCCCAACCCGAAATTCATCATTCTGAGCGTTTTGAATCTAGATCTTCTACTTTCGGGTTTGCGCGCGCCAAGAGCACATCTCTGTTTGTCATCCTCTCTCTCTCTCTCCCTCTCTCCCTCCCTTCCCTCTCTCTCTCTCCCTCCCTCTCTCTCACTATCTCTCTCTCTCTCTCTCCCTCTCTCTCTCTCTCTCCCTCTGTCTCTCTCTCACTCTCTCTCCCTCTCTCTCCCTCCCTCTCCCTCCCTCTCTCTCCCTCTCCCTCTCTCTCTCTAAAGAGACCTCTATCTTTATAGATATGAAGTTTTGGTAAGTAGATCGCACATTTTGTTTGGTTTTGCAAGAGATTTTGGGATCACATCTTTCAAAATTTGACGAACAAGAACTTCAAGTGGATTTTGACGACCGTGATTCAAACAATTCTCTCTCTCTCTCTCTCTCTTTCTCTCTCTCTCTCTCTCTCTCTCTCTCTCTCTCCTTCCCTCTCTCTCTCTCTAAACACACCTCTATTTTTATAGATCTGATGCTTTGGTAAGTAGATCGCACATATTGTAGCACTCTGTTTTCTCTCTTTATGTTTTTGCTTTTCTAATATCTTCTCTCTTTAGTTTTGCAAGAGATTTTTGAGATCAAATCTTTGGAAATTCAACGAAGGAGAACTCCAAGTGGATTTTCGACAACCTTGATACAAAAATTACATCAATGTAAGTAAGACGGGGCACTTGACGTGACACTTGACTTCAACACGGGGGATTGACTTTACGGAATGAATCCAACAAGGGCAGGTCCTTTTTCTTAAAGCTGGTTTTAAATTTTCATACTTTGGGCATGCTTTGAGACTCTGGGCATGTCTTGATCTTCACCCCAATCTTTGGCTATGCCATAATCAACTTCAAGTTTTCACACTTGAAGTTCTCATACTTGAAGTTCTCATACTTGATGAAACATCAAATGAGTACAATAGTTAAATCAAGCCACGATGACGTGTTCCAAATCGTGAACGCATTCTTTTGCATCTATGAAAGCTACAAAACTACAAAACCTTATTTATGTGATCATTTGACTCGATTGAAGGCTAACAATACTTTACTATGTATGAATGTTATCAGTTGATCGATTGAATGCTAACAATACATAATTTGACATGGAGAACATCTTGCTAGTTTTCTTGCTCTTGTCCCCAACAAACTTGTATATATAGCTATTGAGGACTTTGTAAGATTATCTTTAATTGAGAACGCTCTTTAGAAATAAAACTTTAATTTTTCCAATAAATACATGCCATCTTTTTGTCCATTGATTCTCCACCACCCTTTAACACAAAAGGTGCTAAATTGTAGGAAAAGATCTCAATCAATCTAAACTACCAACCCCCTCTCCCCCTAATTTTGACTTCATGAGGAAACTGTGTGTTCATAGCCTCAAGAGTATATGTATGGTCTCTAAAACCTTTTTACATTAAGTAGGTTGTTCATATGAAGTATTACATATACTCTCTAATCATTGCTTGGTGCTACCTCTATTCTCTGCTCCTTCCTCATACTCAGTTAATGTCTAGAAATTGTGCTCTCTCTAAAGAGCTCTAAATCAAGTCAACTCACTTGGTTGATTAGTTTCAGACAAATCTGAGTTTTAGATTCTCAAGGTGATTGTCTACACATCCTTAAAAAGTCAAGAAGACATCCAATTAGTGTTAAGGTGATTGCTCCTTCATTTATTGATAAAAATTAGAGCTTTTATGCATTTTAGCAACCCAACCCAATGTATGATAACCCCCTTAAGAGGAAGTTTCCTAGTTCTAACTATGCTAGCTGCTCGAGTGTTTGAAGTCATAAGTCCCATCCATTTTTAGAAGGTGTTTGTGAGCTAGTCAAGGTGCAAGTTATCTATTTTGCATGTGTGTCTTTATTTATGTTCCAAAATACCCTATTGAGTTTTATTGCACTAATCACAAGCCCACATAGTCTAGTTTAGATATCCAAAGATTGTGGCTGATCCTATTCTAGTTTTTTGGACCAACTTCACCACTTGACAACTCAACTTTCCAAGCCACCTCAAATTTCTCCAATGTCTTTCAATGATATCTACCTCTGCTTTAGAATGTTACAAAAATACACATACATATAAATATACATACATACACATACAAATACACACATAGACATATACACACACATACATTCACATGCATTCATATACACGCATGCATACATATACACACATGCATGCATGTGCTTGTGCATAGTGACATACAACACATATACACATAAACACATGTACACATACACATATACACAAACACACATACACTCATATACACATGTAGACACAAAGATACACATAAACACACATATACATATACACACATAGAAACTTACACATACACACACAACTACATACACACATACACATTCAGATGCATACACACATATTCATACATATGCATACACACGGTCATACACAAAAATGCATATACACATAGATATACACGCATGCGTTTGCATTAACGGAGTCGTATAATTTCTGTTATGTAACAGACTTTTGACTCATGGTCGACCATTTATTCATGTAGGCATGCATGTTAGTCAATGTTGCTTTGGAAGCACAAGTTTTGTAGTGAACAGTCATTTGATTAGAGAAACATTGGATCTTTTGAAACAAGTTTCATAATACTTTAGTCTTGTAAAAACTTATCTACTGCTGCAGCTTCAGGGAAAAATTAAAACTATCACTATTGATGTCAGAGTTCGGCATGATTTTTTTAGATATTTGGTTTGGGAGCAGTCGAGCAATAGTGAACTGCATGTGTATTTACAAACAGAGAATAGTGAACTGCATGTGTATTTACAAATTGCATGTGAACTGCTTGCTGATGAATTTCTTGAAATTATCTTAAAGTTGTGTAAGGGGTATACTTCTCTTGTGATAACTTTTATGAGTTAATAGTTTTGGATGAGACACAAGTTTTACATCATGTCTACGAGTGGTTCATGCGCTTGATACCACCCATAAAATTTTTCTTGAAGATACTGGAGCACATCCCAAAATAAACTCATAGCATTGAATGATCTTCTTTGGTGACCAAAGCCCTGTAGATGTTCTTTAAAAGGAATGAGACAATGTTTTCATGTGACTCAGTGAATTGTGATATCTCTTCATCACCTGAAGGAGTTGATATATGTCTTTAAAAAATCATAGAGTTATTATCAACGTTTTGCTTCCAAGTGTAGTCCTTTACTAGTTAAGGGTAATTTGCAGTATTGCACGATTTCGCTGATAAGCGCCCTATGTGTGTCATCATAGGAACTTGGGCAGTTGAAGTGATCCAAAAATTGAGCCCTTTGTCGCTAACATAGGTGAACTACACCCTCCTTTATTCAGACCCCATGACATACCTAGTGATTGAACCAAAACAGATAACTTTGAATCACTGAATTTGATGAAGAAATGACTGAGATATGCACTTCACAAGTTGACAGACTTTTGAGTAGTATGACAGAGAACTCAGAAATGAACAATGTGAATATATGTATTAATGAACACTTGTATACAAATCCATTGGCATGAGAACCTTTGCCTAATGGTGTAGATAGGTGTTGGCTATAGTGTAGGCGTCACACACACTCAAAATTACTAATGAGAAGCTCGGGAGTGATGAGTTCTGCCCGCGACTTTTCCATGTCCATTTTTATAGAGAGTGAGTATAAATTTGAATTCAAATTCAAACTTTTGGCTCCTATATCCTAGGAGATATTCCTTCAATCGAAGAGCTACCTTTTTCCATGAATCTTTTTGGTAGGTGATTACAAAAGATTCTAAGTCAACTTGACTTTTACAAAGAAATAAAGTGGTAATTAACCACTAGCACTAATTCCTATGCTTCTTCACATAAGTAGGGTCTTCAAGATATCTTTCAAGCCAAATGTGTAGGCTTGTGATTTACACCAACAACTCCCCCTCAAGCCAAACATTTTGGCTTGGTCTTCATCTTCAATCTTCATGTATATCCTGCAATCCAATCATTGCTTTGAACCTACAAAGTTTGGTTCCATCAAAAGCTTTAGTCAACAAATCTGCACATTGCATGTTGGTTGATACATAGGTCAGTTGAATATCTTTGCTTATCAACTTCTCCCTCACATAATGGTAGCGGACCTCTATATGTTTGGTCCTAGTATAGTAGATAGGATTAGCTGCAAGGTGATAAGAACTTGTATTATCTCCAAAGATTATTAGAGACCTAGTATATAAACCCAATTCTGTATACAAAAGCTTAATCCAAATAGCTTCTTGTGTGGCATAAGCCAACCCTCTATACTCTGCCTTTGTAGAAGACAATGCAACAGTTGGTTGCTTCTTTGCAGACCAAGATATTGGCTTATCACCTGCAAATGAAATATATCCAGAAGTGCTCCTCCTATCATCCTTGCATCCTGCCCAATCTGCATCTGAATAAATTTTGATATCAATATTTGAAGTGTAAGGAAAATACAAACCATGGTTCTGTGTACCCTTGAGATACTTCAAGATTTTCTTGGCAGCCTCCAAGTGAGGTATCCTTGGCTTGTGCATATATTGACTTAGCACACTAACTCCATATGCAATATCTATCCTTGTTAAGGTAGCATAGTTTAAGCTACCCACCATACTTTGATAAGTTGTAATGTCATTGACTTCATCACCCTCATGGGCACTTAGTTTTAAGTTTACCTCCATTGGAGTGCTTGCTATTTTGGCATCCTGCAAGTGAAACTTATTTAACATATCCTGTACGTACTTTCTCTGAGTAATGTATATCCGTGAATTAGTGTAGACTAACTCAAGCCCAAGAAAATACTTCAATAGACCAAGATCATTGATCTTGAACTCCTTCATCATCTGGCTCTTGATTTGTCTGATTCCATTGACATCATTACCTGTAATTATGATGTCATCAATATAAACACAAAGATATATTACCTCTGAATTACTTCTCTTGATGAATAGAGAAGTATTTGCCTTGCTCATAACAAAACCTTGGTCTTGGAGGTATGTAGTTAACCTGTAATTCCAGGCTCTAGGTGCCTGCTTCAATCCATATAAAGCCCTTTTTAATTTGCCAACATATGTTACCTTCTTAGGGTCCTCATAGCCAAGATGTTGTGACATATATACCTCCTCTGAAATCCATCCATTCAAGAAAGCATTCTTGACATTCAATTGGTACATGTTCCAATTTTTTGATGCAGCCACACTTACCAACACTCTGATAGTTGCCATCTTGGCCATAGGTGAGAATGTCTCCTCATAGTCAATGTCTTGGGTTTGTGCAAAACCCTTGGCTACCCATCTGTGTTTGTACCTATTAATTGTGCCATCAGGATTTTATTTAAGTTTATAGATCCATCTAGATCCTATTACCTTCATGGAGTCCTTCTTTGGTACTAACTCCCATGTATCACTCTCCTTGAGTGCTTCAATCTCCTCATCCATAGCTTCTTTCCATTCTGTTTTGGTTATGGCTTCTTCATATGATCTTGGTTCTTCATTTGACAAATCTTTGGCAAGATAAATAGAATGTTTAGTAACAAGAGATGTATCATACCCATATCTGATAGGTTTTTTTCTTTCTCTTTATGATCTTCTAATTGATTGAGTTGAAGATTCAGGTATGTCTTCAAGCTTCTTCATCTTCATTTTGCCCTTGAACATCCATGCCTTGAACTCTTCAAGATTGATAGTGTCTTCATCATCTGAACTTGTGTCTTCATTCTGAGTGGGTTCCTCCTTTGCAAGACTTGGAAACTCCTCTTCCAAATCATAGGGTAATTTAACCTTCCTGCATTCATTCTCATACCAAGAATCATTTTCATCAAAGACAACATCTCTGTTTACCATGAATCCCTTATTGGTAGAGTTATAAAACTTGTAACCTTTTTTATTTAGATCATACCCAATAAAGATGCACTTTTCAGCCTTTGGGTCTAATTTACCTCTTATCTGAGAAGGAATGTGTACATATGCTACACATCCAAATATCTTGCAATGGTCTAGTGATGGTCGCTTACCATGCCATGCTTCATAGGGTGTCATCCCATCAAGGGATTTAGATGGTAACCTGTTTATGAGATAAGTGGTTGTAGAAACACTGTCTACCCATAAATAGTTAGCTATTTTTTTCTCATTCAACATAGACCTAGCTGTCTCAACAATTAATCTATTTCTTCTCTCAGCTACCCCATTCTGTTGAGGAGCATACCTTGTGCTTATTTCTCTTTTGATACCTCTGTCCTGCAAGAAGTTTTAAAACTCATTAGAGAAGTACTTACCTCCTCCATCTGATCTTAGTCTCTTCAAATTCTTTCGTGTCTGATTCTCAACAAGTTCAAGATATTTTTTAAAGCAATTAAACACCTCATCCTTGTGCTTCATGAAATACAATAAAGTCCATCTGCTATAATCATCAATAAGAGATACATGGTACCTTGATCCTGAGACTGAAGGTTCTTTGCTTGGTCCCCATACATTTGTATGGACAAGCTCTAGGTAGTCTTCATGTATGTAACCTTTCCTTGAGAAGGATAACCTGTGAGACTTCCCAAATTGACAAACACCACACTTGTAAATCATATGTTGCTTGGATACATTAGGTATTCGAAGCACACATTGGTCGCTGCACATTTGCTTCAAAGTTCTTTCTCCTATATGCCTTAATCTTTTGTGCCAAATCTCAAGTTCTGAAAGTGTTTGATCTTTGTAACTGTATAGTGCAATATTCTTTGTGTATTCTAACTCAAAAGTGCAAAGTCTACCTGATTTTTCTCCTTTAGCAATCCTCTTGAACCCATGTCTTGGATCCTCCACAAACGCTCCATATTGGTTGAATCTAACCTGCAAAACTTTCTCCACAATCTCTCCAACACTCATCAAATTTCTGGTAATGGTTGTTACATAGAGTACCCTGCTCAACAAATTCTGATTTCCATCACAAGTCTTAACATTTCCAACTTTAACTACTGAGTGCTTGGTGTCATCACCTGTTTGGACTTGATGCTTACCTTTTGGTTCCTCAAGATCAGAGAGTAGTATTACATTGCCAGCTACATGATTTGAGCACCCTGATTCAATGTAGAATAGGTGGTCATCATTTGTACCTGATTTTGAAGTCATGTTCATGATCAGAAGAGAGTCATCCTGCTCCTCTGTGTAGTTGTTGTAGTCCTTTCTGGATTTGAACCCTCCTTGGTAGTTGCCATTGTAATTATTGTTGTAGTTGTTGTTGTAGTTGTTGTTGTAGCCTTGGTGATGATTAAATCTACCTATTGACTGTGAGTATCCACCTCTTTGGTATCCTCTTCCTCTCTGATTCTTGTAATTCCTGAAACACTCATCTGTAGTATGATTTGATAAACCACAAATGTTACATGGTGAGGAGTTATAGGATCTCGCCCTACCTTGCTTACCTCCTCTGCCCCTTCCTCTTGATGATCTACCTCTCCCTGCATAGTTGGCTTGGGAGGTAGAGCCTTCATCTTCTACCGTCTTGCTCTTGCCTTTATCTTTAGACTTCTTATCAATGTATAGGGCAGAAGAGTTATTACCTTTCGATGTATCTCCATTCTTGTTGAGCTTTGCTTCATGAGTAAACAATTGTATCATGAGAGTTGTAAGATCTGGAATTTGCATGTCCATGTAAAGGTCCATGGCGGTGGTGAAGCTTTCCCATTTGTCATCAGCCTTGATCCCATTGATCACTTGCCTCACAATCTGTTCTTCTTCAATCTCTTCTCCTATGCTTGCTAACTGATCTGCTACATCTTTAATCTTGGTCACAAATTCTGAAACAACTTGCTTAGGTTGCTTCCTTAATGTTGTGAATTGAATCCACAACTGATTTTTCCTAGCCCTTCTGTTGGAGGAAAAATAAGATGACAAGGTTTCCCAAGTCTCTTGGGATGTCTTACAATTTCTAACATGTGGCAAAAGAAAATCAGAGATGGAGTTGAGTAAATAAGACCTTGCCAATGCATCCTTAGCACACCATGTGTTGAGCTTTTCATGTTCTTCCTTTGTTGGCAATCCTCTTGTTTTGAATGAGGGCAATTCCTCATCTCCTGATATGTATCCATAGAAACTCCTTCCTTGTAAGTAGGTCTTCATCCTGAGAGACCATGCTTGATAGTTGTTCCTGTCCAATTTATCAATAAATGAAGGAAAACCATCTCACATTTTACCTTAGTTTGCTCTGATATCATTGTTGGGAAAGATGTATGGATGCTCCAAGAGATTGAGTAGGTACTGCTAAAACCTGCTTTGTACCAACCCTCTTTTGCTTCAGGCTTGATAAGTGGACCACCTTCGCTTTCCAATGACACTATAAAATGGCCTATGTACTTTGGAAATGATGTGTGCAATGATTGAACCAAAACAGATAACTTTGAAACTCACAAACTCAAGAAAACCTTCTATTTATGTCTTGATACCTGCTAAGTATTTTGCTCAATATGTCCAGCACAGTAGGAATTGAAAAAATTCCTTGTAGAGGTATCTAATTAGCTTAGCAAGCTAGCTATTCCAAGTGAAATGATATAAAAAGATAAACTATGCTAAGAGAAATCAATTTAGCAAGTTAAGCTATACCCCCGATTTTTTAGGACTAAAGCAGACATTGACCTCGATCACCTCGATGCATCTCTTCAAACTTAGCCAGTATGTAGAAAACTTCAAGCTGAATCCAACAAGCTTTGAATCACTGAATTTGATGAAGAAATGACTGAGATATGCACTTCACAAGTTGACAGACTTTTGAGTAGTATGATAGAGAACTCAGAAATGAACAATGTGAATATATGTACTAATGAACACTTGAATACAAATCCATTGGCATGAAAACCTTTGCCTAATGGTGTAGATAGGTGTGGGCTATAGTGTAGGCCTCACACACAATCAAAATTACTAATGAGAAGCTCGTGAGTGATGAGTTCTGCCCACGAGTTTTCCATGTTCATTTTTATAGAGTGTGAGTATAAATTGAATTCAAATTCAAACTTTTGGCTCCCTATGATCAAGCTCCTATATCCTAGGAGATATTCCTTCAATCAAAGAGATACCTTTTTCCACGAATCCTTTTGGTAGGTGATTACAAAAGATTCTAAGTCAATTTATCTTTTACAAAGAGATAATATGGTAATTAACCACTAGCACTAATTCCTATGCTTCTTCACATATGTAGGGACTTCAAGATATCTTTCAAGCTAAATGTGTAGGCTTGTGATTCACACCAACAGTTTCTTGCTACAACAACATTCCCATATTGCTGTGTAGCAAAAGACAATACACTCTGCCCAAGAAAAACCCGGGTACATATGACATGTATGATAGGCAGCAAAAACATGACTTGATAAAACAAAACATACTGTCAAATACAAAAGACATGAGAGAAATCAATCATGAACCATGTACAAAGAAATGAGAAATATTGACATGATATTTATAGACAACAACCAAAACACATGTATATATGTGTATGCCTATGTATATACATGTGTATGTGTATATGTATTATGTGTGTATATTTGTATAGGTGTAAATATTTGTATGCATTTTTAAAAACCCTAAAACCCTAGTCCTAATGACCTAGACCTAAAACATGTGTATGTGTGTATTTTTGTGTATATATATGTGTATGCATATGTGTATCTATGTAAAAAACCTAAAACCCTAATCCTGAAGACCTTGACCTAAAACATGTATATGTGTATGCATGTGTGCATATATGTAAACGCTAAAAATCCTAATATTAAAATCCTAACCCTAAAACATGCCTATGTGTGTATGTATATATCAGATGTGTGTATGTGTATGCATGTGTATATATATATATATATATATATATATATATATATATATATATATATATATATATATATATATATATATATATATATATATATATATATACATACATATTAATATACATACATACACATACAAATACACACATAGAAATATACACACACATACATTCACATGCATTCATATACGAACATGCATACATATACACACATGCATGCATAAGCTTGTGCATAGATACATACAACACATATAAACATAAACAAATATACACATACACATATAGAAACTTACACATACACACAAAACTATATACACACATTCACACATACACATTCAGAGGCATATACACACATATTCATACATATACGTACACACAGACATACACAAACATGCATACATACATGGATATACACGCATGCATAGAGAGACATGCATACACATACATACACCCACATACACACACATGCATACACACACATACAGATATACACACATACACACACATACGTATACATACACATACATAGAGACACACGGTGTGGTGATGAATTTATATCGAAGCTTGAAAATCAAATATAGGATGGTAAAGGTACATTAATGGGATCAAATGATGGTGTGAAAAAATCAAATCTTATGGATGCCAAGAGTCTCCGTAATTTATGTATATGGAAGTGCTTCTGATGATATAGGTTCTTGCCATATTTCACTTGCATTTGTATCGGCTGACGACATAAGTTAGTGATGTTTCCATATGTTTGTTTGTTGGAAAGCATGTGAACCTACATGAAGTATTAGCACAAACATGCACTGATGCCGGATTATGAATGTGTATATATAAGCATCGACTATCACAATAAATGTACGTTTGTGGAAATGTTTGATCGCAATGGTATGTGTATGTAGATATATATGCATGTAATCCATGTGCATATATGTGAGTAAAGAATTGTGTGTGAACTTGAATCAATGTGTATATGCATCTGAATGTAAATATTATGTTGGTGTTCATATGGCCACTACAACCTACTCTAGTGCGTGTATCTTGATCTTGTGCGACCATATACATGTGTGTGCATGCTTTAATGTATATTGCGATGTGGGTATATGGGTGTTTACATATGTCCATATATGCTTGCTTATGTATGTCTTAATGTACGGTTATGGACGTGCATATGTGAAAATGTTTGCATATAGTTGTTGCCCATATCAATATGTATATTTGAATGGGCTAGAGCATAAAAAAAAATGTTTAGAATGAATGTGTAATCATGCTTTTACGAGAACGTGAATATATGATTATGGAATTATGTATGGAAAAGGGGAATTCTCATTTTTTTGGAATGGAACTAACGTGGAAGCAGGACAGAAAAGGAACGGGTTTATTAACTCTCGACGGAAGAGGGAAGGGGGCTCTGAATTAGTAAGGGGAGCTGTCACCTGCAAGAAGAGACAGTCGCGCGTCACTATGGGGGTCTGCTCTGGTTTTTGCCGTGGTTGCTCTTGGATAGAGAGAAGGACACTGGCAGAGATGGACGTTGTAGGACAGTGAGAATGAATCCTAAAAGAAAATGGGGCATACGCAGTGGATCTGAAAGGAAAAGGGGATGTTTTGCTCTGCATGGATTGAACTAATTGGATGGTCATCACTAGCGTTTGGTTTTCTAATGAATGAAATCTATTCTTGAGAAAAAACTCAGAGAGGCACCAACGATAATTTAAGCGGTCTGGCATCGAAACAGATAGCACAGGGTCATTGGAAAGTAGAGGAAACCGAGTTACTGAGAGGACTATTGCGTTTTTTTTTGGAGGAAGGTGGTGTTAGCTTTGCAGAAGGCGACAGAAACATACATTGTGGGTCTTTGTAGAAGGCTGCTGTTGGAAGTCGAAAGAGATTGAGCGAAACAGTTCGTGAAGATCACCATCAGAAAAGGTTGTCGAGGATTGGAGTGAACTACAGAAGGATCAAGGATTAAAAAGTGAATTAGTGAGATACGGTAATTCGATCATGAGCGCAATGTCTCCTTGATTATGCATAAGTTCAGTGAGGAATATCTCCACCCGTAAATGGGAGTTCCCACTCTCATGATTGCGCTTTATATACATAGTTGGAGATCATCTGCTTAACCTAGAGCTTGCATCTAATTGACTGATTGAATTAGCTAGCACTGCTCCTCCAGGTTTAATGTTTTCTATGCTCTGGGTTCGTATATGAAACCCGATGTCATTCTAATGAACCACGTTAATATAATCTGAATAATAAAGATCATGAATGGACACAAATGAGAAGATTTTGGTAGCAATATAATGTGTAAGACAGGTAGCTTGGCGATTCAATTTTACTGATGTGTTCTGTCTATGGACTTGGCTGCGTTTGCATTAACGGAGTCATATGATTTCTGTTATGTAACAGACTTTTGAAGCATATTGAAATTGATGAAAGTATATCTGGACTTGCGCATTGTTTTATGCGTTTGTTTGCATTACGTGAAGAAATGATTTAAAAGAAACCCTGTTTTACATGCGATTATTGACGTGGACTCATGGTCGACCATTTATTCATGTAGGCATGCATGTTAGTCAATGTTGCTTTGGAAGCACAAGTTTTGTAGTGAACAGTCATCTGATTAGAGAAACATTGCATCTTTTGAAACAAGTTCCATAATACTTCAGTCTTGTAAAAACGTATCTACTGCTGCAGCTTTGGGCAGAAATTAATACTAACACAAATATTGATGTCAGAGTTCGGCATGATTTTTTTAGATATTTGGTTTGGAACCAGTCCAGAAATAGTGAACTGCATGTGTATTTACAAACAAAGAATAGTGAACTGCATATGTATTTACAAACTGCATGTGAACTGCTTGCTGATGAATTTCTTGAAATTATCTTATACTTGCCTAAAGGGTATCATTCTCTTTTGATAACTTTTATGAGTTAATAGTTTTGGATGAGACACAAGTTCAACATCATGTCTACGAGTGGTTCATGCGCTTGATACCACCAATAAACTTTGTCTTAAAGATACTGGAGCACATCCCAAAGTAAACTCATAGCATTGAATGATCTTCTTTGGTGACCAAAGCTGTGTAGATTTTCTTTAAAAGGAATGAGACAATGTTTTCATGTGACTCCAGTGAATTGTGATATCTCTTCATCACATGAAGGAATTGATATATGTCTTTGAAAAATCATAGAGTTATTATCAACGTCTTGCTTCCAAGTGTAGTCCTTTACTAGTTAAGGATAATTTGTAGCATTCCATGATTTCGCTGATAAGCGCCCTACGTGTGTCAACATAGGGACTTGGGCAGTTAAAATGATCCACAAACCGAGCCCTTTGTCGTTGACATAGGTGAACTACACCCTCCTTTATTCAGACCCCATGACATACCTAGTGAACGCGACGTGAAAGAAGTTGAGTCTAGAGACTTCGAGCTTAGGAGTGAAAGCTTAGCAAGTAGTGTAGTTTTAGAAAGCTCTTTGTGTTTGACTATTTATGGAGAACACTACAACTTCCCAGATGGATGTGATAATCCAGCTCCTGTACTTCCAACATGATGAGAAAAGACCAAGTGCCATTCAAGCATTCCATAAATGAGTTATTAAATGGAGTGATTACTTCGATGGTAGAAATGTCATGTGATTTTGTAAAGAATACAAGTTGAAAGTTGGATACCTTAGAACCGAACTTACTTCGCTAAATGATATAGAACTTATTGAAAAGTTCGTATATGTGTCCAAGCTGCACTTACATGATAGGTCAACAATGGAGGCCTAGACAAGATGGCCACAATACAAATTTTCTCTAATAAAAATGTTCGCTCTCGAGGCCATTGATAAGGTGACTCAAGAAACGTTCTTAAAGTGGATTCATAAATTAAATGAACAACTATTCCGGATATTAAAAGAGAATTTGACCAATATTACAATGACTCAACAGAACATGATCGTCGGTATAAGTATCGGTATACGCGTTAGTATAAGCGACGGTATAAGCGACGGTATAAGCCATGATATGCCCCTGGGTAAAATAGTCAGTATAAGCATCCGTATGTGCCTGGGGATACCAATGCTTATACCGTCGCCTATACCGACGACCATATCTGCACAATTTTCTTGGGCAAAGTATGTTGTTTCTTGCTACAACAACATTCCCATGCTGCTATGTAGCAAAAGACAATACACTTTGTCCAAGAAAAACCCAAGTACATATGACATGTATGATAGGCAACAAAAACATGATTTGATAAACCAAAACATACTGTCAAATACTAAAGACATGAGAGAAATCAATCATGAACCATGTACAAAGAAATGAGAAACATTGACATGATATTTATAGACAACAACCAAAACACGTGTATATATGTGTATACCTATGTATATACATGTGTATGTATATATGTATTATGTGTGTATATTTGTATGCATGTTTAAAAACCCTAAAACCCTAATCCTAATGACCTAGACCTAAAACATGTGTATGTGAATATATATATATATATATATATATATATATATATATATATATATATATATATATATATATATATATATATGTGTGTGTATGCATATGTGTATCTATGTAAAACCCCTAAAACCGTAATCCTGAAGACCTAGACCTAAAAGATGTATATGTGTATGCATGTGTGCATATATATAAAAGCCAAAAATCCTAATATTAAAACCCTAACCATAAAACATGCATATGTGTGTATGTATATGTCACATGTATGTATGTGTGTATGCATGTGTGTAATTATATATGTCTGTGTGTAGTAGGCCTCTTTTCTAGTGAGATAATTCATTTTGAACTTTCTGAATTTCATTGTGGGGATAATGCTTAGAACGAATAATTAGGTCATTTTATGCATGTAGGAAAAATTTTGGGTTGACAAGTTTCATATTCTCTCTCTAGACCTTAATTGCGTCATGTTTTCCAGTGGGATTTTAAAGGTGAAGATGAAAGAATTAAGGAAAACTCTGTATGAGGGAAAGGTAGAGCAAGTAGAAGAGAATAAAAGTGCCTGTGTGAGATTTTTGTGAATCATGTTCTAAGTACCTTGTTCAGGGTCCTACGTTTAGTTCATTGTAAGAAAATGCCTTGATTTTACTCTCTCTAGAATTTTAGACCTTGCAGGGCTCAAAAGTGGCATTTGGAGGTGGCTTTGGACCTCGGACATCTCTAACACTAGTGTGTAGATCGAAAAATTGAATAAAAATGTCTCTCACAAGCTTAACCTAATTCCTCATTGTTTTTGAGTTACACGGCTTTGAAAAGTACTGTTTTTTTCCACACTTAAAAAAAAAAGAGGACTTGTCTAATTCTATTCGAATCCGTGATTCTCATGCTCACGTGTCACCATGTCTAATTATGTATGTTTTTGGATATGTCTTCTTGGTGTTTTTCTGCTATTTTTGACAGGTATGCTAAAGAAAGGAAGTACACTACGATCGCATGGCTTTTTGCGAAAGTTTTGGAGAAACTCGACTTTTTCTAAATTTGGTGGATCGCACACTTTTTTGGGGAGCACGACTGCGATCAAACGGAAAAAAAAGATAAGAAGGCCTGCACATCAACACGGAGGATACACAGAAATCTGAGAATTACCTTGTGATTGAGAGTGTGATTGAGAGTGTGATTGAGAGTGAGAGTGAGAGTGAGAGTGAGAGTGTGATTGAGAGTACGAGTGAGAATGCGATTGTGATAGCTCGGGAGTGGTCGGGAGGTAGAGGCTTCGTCAAGAAGCTATTGTCCAAAGCTACTGTAACCATTGATTCACATCTATAATATCAAAATTCTTCCTTCTCTGCGTCATATTTGTTCTACTCTTCCGCATCAGATTTTCTTTTACCTTGTGCAATCTCTGCGTTCTTCTCTCCACTGCTATTTCTCAGTAATTGAAAGATTGTCATTGGGGATAGATTGTGATTGAGGAAACGCTACAAGTGGTATCAGAGCAGAATCAATCCGCGGGAACGATGGAAGGTCTAACGCAAAAGGTTCGTGAATAAGAGGAGCTTATTCAAAAGCTTCTTGGTGAATTGTGCAAAGAACGAGGGGGAAAGCAACGAGAAGGAGCAACAAATTTGTTTGTGGAGCTGAACGATGAAATAGATGAAGGTGCTGGAACATCTACTGTACCTCGCGAAAAACAAAAACGCAATTCTGAAGATATGGAACCAGGTGAGTTTGCCCTTAACCAAGTCTTCAAGAAGGCAAAGTTAAATGATTTTGATGGCGAGAAGAAGAGTGGCGAAGATCTTGAGGCATGGATTGAAGAACTAGAGGATTTCTTTGACCTTCGATAATTTAGTGAAGAGTCCAAGGCAAAAGTTCGGATCCTGCATCTGCGTGGGATCGCGAAGCTATGGTGGAAGTCATATATGCAGACTCGAACGCATTCTGGTCCTGTTCTATGGAAGGAATTTAGAGAACAAGCTGAAAAACGCTATTGTTCTCCACACTACCATATGGAGAAGAAGATGGAGTTCTACAATATCCGACAACACGAAAGTGACAAGCATAGCTTATTTGTTGATGAGTACAAAGAGAAGTTCCTACTTTCTTCATAAATATGCATTAGAGGTTAGTGGTAATGCTCTAAAGAGTAAATATTTATTGAAGGGCTTTGTGAGGAACTTCGCTATCAAGTTAAGGGATCTGGATGCATTGATTTTCTTGATGCTGTTGCGATGGCTGAGAACTTTGAGAAGATGGAGAAGTTCAATTTGTAGAAGGCAAATAGAAGCAAATTCATAGCAACGGGACATAGGCCACAAAGACCTATTGCAATGAACATGAACAATTCAAAGAAAACTCCATCTTCTAATGACCAAGGTAAGAACCCTGCTCGGCCGGTGGAAAATCAAAGGAGGCATCAACCAATTGAGTGGCAACAAGACCCTAATGTTAATGAGAGGGCAAAAAGACTTGGTCTGTGTTTTCGTTGCGGGGAGCAAGGGCATCAGACATATGAGTGCCCGAACAAGGCAGTCTTTTGACCCGCACAATCAAAAGCGATAAAGATCATCGAGGAAGCCGATAATGGGGGTAAGTGCACTGACTCTACTTTACGTTGCATGGTGGTTAGTTCTTTTCCAAAGGTTTCTATAATCACGATTCCGGGTATGATTTCTGCGCATAAAACCAGATTTTTGATCGATTCAGGTAGTACCCATTGTTTTCTATCTTTCAAATTGGTACAGAATCTAGGGATAGCCCTAAATATGCAGATAACCAGACCTGTAGAGATGGCCAATGGACGATTACACTACACGAAAGGATATGTTGAAAACCTTGAATTTACTCTTTCTAATAGACGCTTTTCTGGAAGCTTCCATGTAATTAAGATGAAACAGAGTGATGTAATCATAGGCATGGATTGGTTAGTTAAAAATGATGCGACAATTAGTTGTGAACAAAGAACGATCACTGTGAAGCTAAATGATGAATCTATTCATATTCTATGTGATGTATTTAATCCTAAGCCTACTCTTATTTCTGCTATGCAGATAGTTAGAGGTATATGTGATGGCTGCAAAACATTTGTAGTGTATGTGAACAATCTGCATCAGGAAGGTAATGACGAAGATATTCCAGATTACATAGGAAATCTCTTGAAAGAATATGCCGATGTATTTCCAGACGATTTGCCTGGTAAACCCCCACCTAGGCAGATTGACCATGCCATTGACCTATATCCAGGGAGTGAACCATATTCTAGAGCATCCTATAGATTTAACATTGATGAACTAAAGGAGCTTAAGATTCAATTAGATGATCTTTTGAAGAAAGGCTTAATAAAACCGAGTGTCTCACCTTGGGGTGCGCTTGTTTTATTTCAGAAGAAGAAAGACGGCTCTTACAGATTCTGCATTGACTATAGGGGGTTGAATAAAAGAACAATTAAGAATAAGTATCCACTCCCTCACATAGATGACTTATTAGGTCAATTAAGTGGAGCGACCATATTCACAAAGATTGACTTAAGATCTGGATATCACCAAATTAGGATCAAAACAGAGGATATTCCTAAGACGGCTTTTCGAACACGATATGGTCACTATGAGTTTACGGTTCTACCTTTTGGTTTAACAAACGCTCCTGCCACATTTATGTGCTTGATGAATAATATTTTTCACGATTACCTAGATGAATTCATCTTAGTCTTCCTTGATGATATATTTGTGTACTCTAAAGATGATTCGGAGCATGCCGTACATCTCAAGAAGACTTTGCAAACTCTTAGAGAACACAAATTGTATGGGAAAAAGAGTAAGTGTTTCTTTGCTAAGGATAAACTTGTGTATCTAGGAAGAGAAATATCAAAAGAAGGAATCCTTATAGATGAAGATAAAGTAAAAACAATAGTTGATTGGCCGATTCCTAAGACTGTAAGGGATGTTAGAAGTTTTCTTGGGTTGGCACAATATGAAAGAGCACATATTAAGGATTTCTCTAAGATAGCTACTCCCCTCACCAAATTAACTAAAAATAATGTAGGATTTGCGTGGAGTGATGCCTCTCAAAAATCATTTGAAACATTGAAACAAAAAGTCGTTGAGAATTGTGTTTTGAAAATACCAGAAATGGGAAAGCCTTTTGTGGTTGCATGTGATGCAAGTGGTAGTCAGATAGGATGTGTTATTTCAGAGGATGGCAGGGTGGTCGCATATGAGTCCAGAAAACTAAGAAAGCATGAACTGAACTATCCTAATCATGATTTAGAAATGCTTTCTGTTGTGCATGCACTTAAGCATTGGAGACATCTATTGTTAGGGGTTAAGTTTGAATTGAAAACAGATCATCAAAGTCTAAAATACATCTTCACTCAACCATTGCTTAACAACAGGCAGAAGCGTTGGATTGAATTATTAAGCGAGTATGCTTTTGACATTAAGTATCTTGCTAGTAAGGAAAATAACGTTGCTGATGCATTGAGTCGGAGACCTTTGTGTAATCTTGTTTCTGTAATAAATTCTGATTTTCTCAATCAAATTCAAGAAGAGATAAAACATGATCCTTTTTATGCACCTATTTTGAATGATTTGAATGCGAACAGGGGATCGACGTATGAGGAAAAATTTCATTTGCAGAATGGAACACTGTATTGTAACAATCGGCTATGCTTATCTTCTAAATCTCCACTAAAAGTTAAAATACTGCATGATTGTCATGATGCATCTTTTTCTGCACATCCAGGTTATTCAAGGACATATATTAAAACAAAGTATTCTTACTTTTGGCCGTGTATGAAGCGGGATATTAGAAAATATGTAAATTAATGTTTGAAGTGCCAACAGGTGAAATCTGAGTTTAAGAGGATGCCAGGAATGCTTCAACCTTTGGATGTTCCAAATCAGAAGTGGGAGTCTTTCTATGGACTTTATCACTAAGCTACCTATGACCAGAAGTAAGTATGATACCATATTTGTTGTAGTCGATTGGCTTACCAAGATGGCACACTTCTTTCCTATGAAAAAGACTGATACTGCTTTGAATGTTGCAAAAATCTTTGTAAAAGAAATATTTCGATTACATGGAATGCCTAAAAGCATAATTTCTGATAGAGATTTTAGATTTACGTCAAACTTCTTGAAAGCGACATTTGAATCCATTGGAATTCAACTTTGTATGAGTACAACTTTCCATCCACAAGCTGATGGGGAGACCGAGAGGGTTAACAGGGTAGTTGAGGATATGTTGCGTATGTATGTGAATGAAAAGCAAGATAATTGGAGTTAATATTTACCCTTGGTTGAGTTTGCATACAATAGTGCATGGCATGCATCTATAAAAATGACTCCGTTTGAAGCTATGTATGGTTATAATTGTTTGACTCCACCTTTGTTTTTGGGTTTTCTAAATAAAGTAGAAGTATCCAAAGAAATGTTTGATATGATGGATGAAGAACTTGAAAAAAATTAAGAAACATATAAGAGAAGCTCAGAAAAGACAAAAGAAGCTCTATGATTTAAAGAGAAGACCACTTGAATTCCAAGTTGATGATATGGTATTTCTTAAAGTTAATCCTCACCGATCTAACTTGTTGCTAGGGAAGGATCATAGACTTTCTCCTCGATATGCAGGCCCTTTTAAAGTTTTGAAAAAGATCGGATCTCTTGCTTATTTGTTGGAATTACCTAAATATCTAAATGTGCATCTTGTATTTCATGTCAGCTTACTTAAAAGATATGTGTCTAATGTTGCTCATGTTTTGCAAGAAAATTATAAGCTGAAAGACGATGGCTCTTTTGAGCTTCAACCGGAAATAATATTAGATAGGAAGGAAAGATTTCTTAGAAATAGATCTATTGTAGAAATTTTGATGAAATGACATTCATACCCAGTCGAAGATTCGAGTTGGGTGAATTTAGATGACTTTCTAACACATTATCCTTCTTTCCAACTCTGATGACAGAGTTCTTAAAGCGGGGGGGGGGGGGGGGAAGAATTGTAATAGGCCTCTTTTCTAGTGAAATAATTCATTTTGAACTTTCTGAATTTCATTGTGGGGATAATGCTTAGAATGAATAATTAGGTCATTTTATGCATGTAGGAAAAATTTTGGGTTGACAAGTTTCATATTCTCTCTCTAGACCTTAATTGCATCATGTTTTCCAGTGGGATTTTGAAGGTGAAGATGAAAGAATTAAGGAAAAATCTGTATGAGGGAAAGGTAGAGCAAGTAGAAGAGAATAAAAGTGCCTGTGTGAGATTTTTGTGAATCATATTCTAAGTACCTCGTTCAGGGTCCTACGTTTAGTTCATTGTAAGAAAATGCCTTGATTTTACTCTCTCTAGAGTTTTAAACCTTGCAGAGCTCAAAAGTGGCATTTGGAGGTGGATTTGGACCTCGGACGTCTCTAAAACTATTGTGCAGATCAAAAAATTGAATAAAAGTGTCTCTCACAGGCTTAACATAATTCCTCATTGTTTTTGAGTTACAGGGCTTTGAAAAGTGCCCTTTTTTCCAACACTTAAAAAAAAAAAAAAAAGAGGGCTTGTCTAATTCTATTTGAATCCGTGATTCTCATGCTCACGTATCACCATGTCTAATTATGTATGTTTTCGGATATGTCTTCTTGGTGTTTTTTTGCTATTTTTGAGAGGTATGCTAAAGAAAGGAAGTACACTACGATCGCATGGCTTTTTGCGAAAGTTTTGGAGAAACTCGACTTTTTCTAAATTTGGTGGATCGCACACTTCTTTGGGGAGCACGGCTGCAATCAAATGGAAAAAGATAAGAAGGCCTGCGCATCAACACGGAGGACACACA
This sequence comes from Ceratopteris richardii, assembly GCA_020310875.1. Lineage (NCBI taxonomy): Eukaryota > Viridiplantae > Streptophyta > Polypodiopsida > Polypodiales > Pteridaceae > Ceratopteris > Ceratopteris richardii. The sequence continues at coordinate 94,572,596 of CM035444.1, read as the reverse complement.
CAAATTTGAGAATTACCTTGTGATTGAGAGTGTGATTGAGAGTGAGAGTGAGAGTGAGAGTGTGATTGAGAGTGCAAGTGAGAATGCGATTGTGATAGCGCGGGGGTGGTCAGCAGGTAGAGGCTTCGTCAAGAAGCTATTGTCCAAAGCTACTGTAACCATTGATTCACATCTATAATATCAAAATTCTTCCCTCTCTGCGTCATATTTGTTCTACTCTTCCGCATCAGATTTTCTCTTACCTTGTGCAATCTCTGCGTTCTTCTCTCCACTGTTATTTCTGAGTAATCGAGAGATTGTGATTGGGGATAGATTGTGATTGAGGAAACGCTACACTGTGTGTATGTATGTATGTATGTGTGTATGCATGTGTATATATATGTATATGTGTATTTGTATTATGTGTTTATATATGTACATGTGTGTATATATATATATATATATATATATATATATATATATATATATATATATATATATATATATATATATATATATATATATATATATATATATATATATATATATATATATATATATATATGTGTGTGTGTGTGTGTGTGTGTGTATGTGTATATATGTGTATATGTGTGTGTGTGTATCTGTGTGTGTGTATGTGTATATGTAGTATGTTTTATATGGGTATATTTATGTATGCATGTGTGTATATATGTAAAAGCCAAAAACCCTAATCTTAAAACCCTAATGTTTGTCTGGAGCATTGTCGTCAAACTCCATTTAATATTGTCCTCCTTCGAACTCCAAAGAACTCAAGCCAAAGCACTCATGCAAAACTAAACAGAAGAAAAATTAGAAAAGGGAAAACACAAAGAAAGAGAAAGAGTGCTATGGTGTGTGCGATATTCACCAAAATTTCAGATCTAGAGAAATAGAGAGGTGTGTGTAGAGAAAGAGAGAGAGAGAGAGAAAGAGAGAGATGTGTGTACACAATATTCTCAGAATATAGTTCATGTGCACAAACTCGACAGTAGCAGGCTTTGGTTCAAAATGCGAGCAAATATCGAATTTTTGCTCTCAGATCTAGTTAAAACCTTGACTGAGTATAAGCGTTGGTAATTTCTAGTAAATTATGGATGCATATACCGACGCTCATACTGTTGGTCTTCCATCCCTGATTTTTCAAGCATTTTCAACGGTCATATCGATGCCGAGGCAGGACGCTCGGTATGGAGAACTTTGGTAGGCCCCTCTTATGTTGTAGTGTGAGGTAATTTCTCCAGCCATTGTATTAGAGAATTTTGGAATCTTGGAGTCATCATGTACAAGAACGAAGAACTCTTGGAGCTGGTGTTTAGAGCTTTTATCACCAAAAGCTTGTTGGATCTAGTGCAAATCAAGCCGGAGCTGTTCTACACCAATTTTCAAGAGGCAAGGCTTGTATCTAAGGAAAGATTTTAATTAAGGAAACTTTAGGGCCTCTTTATATTTTACACATATTGAAGCATTATCCAAAGGGATAGATCAAGTATCAAGACTAGAAACAGGAGAGTTCAACACTCAAATTAAAAAGCTAGACAAAGGGAACTATTAATCATGAAGATTTAATGTCTCCAACTACCTTATATGCAAGGACCTATGGGGATTCATTAGTGAAAGTGAACCAAGAATTAGATTGAATAAAAATTCAACCAATAAAGAGATAAGGGCCTATAAGAAACCGAATGAAAGACACAAGAGGATGATCTTTATCTTTCCACAACACATAAGCAATAGCATGATAGGCCATTTCCAAGAATTTGGTTCAATCAAGAGGGTACAAGAGACAATTGAGAGGATCTATTCAACGAGAACCAAAAGAAATAATATTGAGCTCAAGAATGAGCTCAAAAACCTTAGAAGAGCTTAAGGACTATCATAAATAACTACCTACTCAAGTTCAAGGAATTGATAGTCATAATGGACCCATTGGAAGTTAGGTAGATGATGATGATCTTGTGGATTATATTCTCAATGATTTGGGAGTTGATGAGAACTAGAAACTCTTAAACACTTTACTATGTAAGCGATAATCTCCTTGATTTTGAGTAATGGGTTTTTGTGATGATTAGAGAAGAGATGAACATAAGTGGAGGATCAACTAAAAGAAGGGATGCAAAAGTATTTTATTCAACTAATTGAAAGGACAATGGAAGATGAGGACAAAGCACGGGCAATGGAAGGCTTGAAGGAAGACAAGGCCACTCAAAAAATCAAGGACATGATCAATGCATCTCCTCATAAAGAGGTAAAGGAAGAAGAAGCAGAAGAGGAGGAAGACATGAAAAAAATAGGAATCAAAATGGAGAAGGGTGTTACATATTTGGAAAGTTTAGCCACTATGATAGATATTTCTAAAAGGGAGGAAACCAAAGGAGGTATTATCAAAGCTCCTATTACAATGGAGAAGGTAATTATCCTTGCACGAGTTCAAAAAATGATAATGTTTTTTATCATGCACATGAATGGTAATTCAAACAAAGTAGATATCACTTGATATATCAATAATGGATGTGGAAACCATATATAGCCCATGAGATCTCCCATGTTGTATTTGTAGCTATGGATGACAACTATGAGGGAACATGTGTCAACGATGTCTTGCATGTACCGACCATCTCAAAGGACTTGGTGTCCATAGGAAAAATGGTTGAAAGAGGGCATCACGTAAGGTTCAAAAAAGGTGGATGCTTTATTGAGAAACTTATAGAAGTGTAAAACATCATAGCAAGATGAAGGAAGCAAGGAGGACTCTTTACTTTGCAAATAAACTCTAATTCCACTCAACATCTCTGCTTCACATATGGCAATAGGTAGATTTTGGTCACAAAAACATACAAAGAATGAAGGAAATTCAATTAAAGGGGCTTCTTCAAGGGATTCCCAACTTCTAAGGAGAAATTATGAAACATTTATATGAATCTTGTGAATTAGGAAAGTAAGCAAGACTTCCAATGAAGAAGAGTGACTACATAAGCCAACAAGGATTGGATTCGATACATATAGATGTGCGGGAGCTAACCAAATAGAAATCCACTGGATCTAACAAGTAATTTCTCACTTTTATAGATGAATGCACAAGGATGGTTTGAGTTTATTTCATCAACCGTAAATCATGTCTTTACATGTTTCAAAGCATTCAAGGCAATGGTAGAAAAGGAAAAAGCTACATGCATTAAGAAGTTAAGGTCAGATGGAGGGAGTGAACATTTCTCCAATGGTTTCACATTTTTATGGAATCAATGCATCAACATGCAAGAAACAAACATGTACAGACCCCAAGAAAATGCATATGTAGGGAGAAAGAATAGATAGATTGGAGAGATTGCTAGAGCAATGTCTAAGGAGATGAAGATACCTAACAAGTTTTGGAGTGATGTGCCAAATATTTCCATGCATCTTATGAATAGGGGTCCTACCTTGGAGATTCGTGTCTTGAAACCATATCAATCCTAATATGGTATGAAACGTGATGTTTCCCATTTGAAACGGTGGGACGTCCTCTCTATGTGATGTGTAGTTCTTTCTTTTCCGCAAGTTTTTCCAGAGCAACATGCTCATCATCAAAGCTCACTAAAGTCGTTCGAAGCAAAATATTTTTTATTGTTTTGCAAGCAAAGCGAGCATAAACCGCCATCAACCACGTTCTAGCATAAATTGTCATTTGAGTAAGTGAATCAAGAGTAAACCAAGATTTAGTCCCCCTTGATATACGAAAACGAAGAAACATGTGATAATTGAGTCATGTATATGTAAGTACTTTTAATAGTTTATGAGTCTCCTACTAGAATACTACATTGTGTTTATACTGTGTCTTACGTTTACTTATGCGTTTTAGATCAGTTTATACAATAATTTTTCCATACACAGGAAGACGTCGTGAGCCCATATCATATATATATATATATATATATATATATATATATATATATATATATATATATATATATATATATATATATATATATATATATATATATATATATACAGAGAGAGAGAGAGACCGAGATAGAGAGAAGTAGAAAGAGATAAAGCGAATATTTGCAGCCTTCGAAGAAAGAAACAATTCAATTCATAGAGATAAAGATGTCTTATATAATCTAATTATCATTTTTTAATTCTATATTTAATAGAAAATCTATGTAAACCCGAAGATTGTTTATGCTTTCGTATACAAACGCCCAAGATTGACTGCATAGACGCTTTCACTGCATTAGAAAAAATGATAATCATAAGACCCTTTAGAGGAACTGCATTTCCGAAAGGATGGGGAATTACTTCAAATTTCTAAGTGCCAGTTTCAAGGTTAAAATTGCAGTGTACCGAAAGCGCAGAGCATGTATGTTTCTTTGTCTACCAAAGGATTCACCACTAGCTTTTGTGGTTCGTCACTGCATACTTTACCTATGCTCCTCTCGTAGCTGAAATTTTAACGTTTGTCGAATAGATACTGAAATAATGTGCGTGTGTGTTAGAGAGAGAGAGAGAGAGAGAGAGAGAGAGAGAGAGAGAGAGAGAGAGAGAGAGAGAGAGAGAGATTTGTGGTTCGTCACTGCATACTTTACCTATGCTCCTCTCGTAGCTGAAATTTTAACGTTTGTCGAATAGATACTGAAATAATGTGCGTGTGTGTTAGAGAGAGAGAGAGAGAGAGAGAGAGAGAGAGAGAGAGAGAGAGAGAGAGAGAGGAGCCTGGGCTTTCCCGACGAATACCAATGAGCGAAAGTTTTTCTGAATGAATGCGTGCATTTGACATGAAGGACCCCCTTGCTCAGCTGAAACTTTTGGCATGCTTTGATATTTACCCCAGTTTTTGGGCGTGCATTGACCAATGCTTGACCAATGTTTGGGCGTGCATTGACCAATCTTTGATCTTTGGCTATGTTTCGTTAGAGTCCAATTGAATTTTTCGCACTTTGAAGAAATATGACATGAGTACTGTACTTAACGGTTGCCAAGACCACTTTTCCGAATCATGTGACACGAGTTCAACACGAGGGATTGACTTTACGGAATGAATCCAACAAGCACAGGTCCTTTTTCTTAAAGCTGGTTTTAAATTTTCATACTTTGGGCATGCTTTGAGACTTTGGGCATGTCTTGATCTTCACCCCAATCTTTGGCTATGCCATAATCAAATTGAAGTTTTCGTACTTGAAGTTCTCATACTTGATGAAACATGAAATGAGTACAATAGTTAAATCAAGCCGCGATGACGTGTTCCAAATCGTGAACGCATTCTTTTGCATCTGTGAAAGCTACAAACGTACAAAATCTTATTTATGTGATCATTTGACTCGATTGATGGCTAACAATACTTTACTATGTATGAAAGTTATCAGTTGATCGATTGAATGCTAACAATACATAATTTGACAGCGAGAGCATCTTGCTAGTTTGATTGCTCTTGTATATATAGCTATTGAGGACTTTGTAAGATTATCTTTAATTGAGAACACTCTTTAGAAATAAAACTTTAACTTTTCCAATAAATACATGCCATCTTTTTGTCCATTGATTCTCCACCACCCTTTAACACAAAAGGTGCTAAATTGTAGGAAAAGATCTCAATCAATCTAAACTACCGACCCCCTCTCCCCCTTATTTTGACTTCATGAGGAAAATGTGTGTTCATAGCCTCAAGAGTATATGTATGGTCTCTAAAACCTTTTTACATTAAGTAGGTTGTTCATCTGAAGTATTAGATATACTCTCTGATCATTGCTTCGTGCTACCCCTATTCTCTGCTCATTCCTCATACTCAGTTAATGTCTAGAAATTGTGCTCTCTCTAAAGAGCTCTAAATCAAGTCAAGTCACTTGGTTGATTTGTTTCAGACAAATCTGAGTTTTAGATTCTCGAGGTCATTGTCTACACATCCTTAAGAAGTCAAGAAGATATCCAATTAGTATTAAGGTGATTGCTCCTTGATTTATTGATATAAATTAGAGCTTTTATGCATTTTTGCAACCCAACCAAATGTCTACTAGTTTTTTGGACCAACTTCACCACTTGACAACTCAACTTTCCAAGCGACCTCAAATTTCTCCAATGTCTTTCAATGATAACTACCTCTGCTTTAGAATGTTACACAAATACACATACATATAAATATACATACATACACATACAAATACACACATAGACATATACACACACATACATTCACATGCATTCATATACGCACATGCATACATATACACACATGCATGCATAGGCTTGTGCATAGATACATACAACACATATACACATAAACACATATACACATACACATATACACAAACACACATACACTGATATATACATGTAGACACAAAGATACACATAAACATATATATACATATATACATGTAGACACAAAGATACACATAAACATACATATACATATACACACATAGAAACTTACACATACACACAAAACTACATACACACATACACATTCAGATGCATACACACACATATTCATACATATGCATACACACCGACATACACAAACATCCATATATACATAGATATATACGCATGCGTTTGCATTAACGGAGTCGTATGTAACAGACTTTTGAAGCATATTGAAATTGATGAAAGTATATCTGGACTTGCGCATTGTTTTATGCGTTTGTTTGCATTACGTGAAGAAATGATTTTAAAGAAACACTGTTTTACATGCGATTATTGACGTGGACTCATGGTCGACCATTTATTCATGTAGGCATGCATGTTAGTCAATGTTGCTTTGGAAGCACAAGTTTTGTAGTGAACAGTCATTTGATTACAGAAACATTGCATTTTTTGAAACAAGTTTCATAATACTTCAGTCTTGTAAAAACTTATCTACTGTTGTGGCTTTGGGAAGAAATTAAAACTAACACAAATATTGATGTCAGAGTTCGGCATGATTTTTTTAGATATTTGGTTTGGACCAGTCCAGCAATAATGAACTGCATGTGTATTTACAAACAAAGAATAGTGAACTGCATGTGTATTTACAAACTGCATGTGAACTGTTTGCTGATGAATTTCTTGAAATTATCTTAAAGTTGCGTAAAGGGCATAATTCTCTTGTGATAAATTTTATGAGTTAATAGTTTTGGATGAGACACAAGTTTCACATCATGTCTACGAGTGGTTCATGCGCTTGATACCACCAATAAACTTTTTTTTGAAGATACTAGAGCACATCCAAAATAAACTCATAGCATTGAATGATCTTCTTTGGCGATCAAAGCTCTGTAGATTTTCTTTAAAAGGAACGAGACAATGTTTTGATGTGACTCAGTGAATTGCGATATCTCTTCATCACATGAAGGAATTGATCAACGTTTTGCTTCCAAGTTTAGTCCTTTACTAGTTAAGCGTAATTTTTAGCATTCCATGATTTCGCTGATAAGCGCCCTATGTGTGTCATCATAGGAACTTGGGCAGTTGAAGTGATCCACAAACTGAGCCCTCTGTCGTTGACATAGGTGAACTACACCTGTCTTTATTCAGACCCCATGACATACCTAGTGAACCGGACGTGAAAGAAGTTTAGTGTAGAGACTTCTAGCTTAGGAGTGAAAGCTTAGCAAGTAGTGTAGTTTTAGAAAGCTCTTTGTGTTTGACTATTTATGGAAAACACTACAACTTGCGAAATAGACGTTATAACCGAGCTCCTGTACTTCCAACAGGATGAAAAAAGACCAAGTGCCATTCGAGCATTCCATGAATGAGTTATTAAATGGAGTGATTACTTCGATGGTAGAAATGTCATGTGATTTTGTAAAGAATACAAATTGAAAGTTGGATACCTTGGAACCGGACTTACTCCGCTAAATGATATAGAACTTATTGAAAACTTCTTATATGTGTCCAAGTTGCACTTACATGATAGGTGAACAATGGAGCCCTAGACAATATGACCACAATACAAATTGGCTATTATAAAAATGTTCGATCTCGAGGACATTGATAAGGTGACTCGAGCAACGTTCTTAAAGTGGATTCCTAAATTAAAAGAGCAAACTATTTCGGATATTAAAAGAGAATTTGACTAATATTATAATGACTCAACAAAACATTATCGTTGGTATAAGTATCGGTATAAGCGATAGTATAAGCGACGATATAAGCCATGGTATGCCCCTAGGCAAAATAGCCGGTCTAAGCATCGATATGTGCCTGGGTATACCAACGTTTATAGTGTCGCCTATACCGACGACCATATCTGTAAAATGTTTTTGGGCAAAGTATGTTGTTTCTTGCGACAACAACATTCCCATGCTGCTGTCTAGCAAAAGACAATACACTCTACCCAAGAAAAACCCGGGTATAAAAACATGTATGACAAGTGAGAAATATTGACACTATATTTATAGACAACAACCAAAACACATGTCTATATGTGTATGCCTATGTATATACATGTGTATGTGTATATGTATTATGTGTGTATATTTGTATATGTGTGAATATTTGTATGCATTTTTAAAAGCCCTAAAACCCTAATCCTAAAGACCTAGACCTAAAACATGTGTATGTGTGTATTTTTATGTATCTATATGTGTATGTGAATATATATATGTGTGTATGTGTGTGTGTATGCATATGTGTATCTATGTAAAAACCCTAAAACCCTAATCCTGAAGACCTAGACCTAAAACATGTATATGTGTATGCATGTGTGCATATATGTAAAAGCCAAAAATCCTAATATTAAAACCCTAACCCTAAAACATGCCTATGTGTGTATGTATATGTCACATGTGTGTATGTGTGTATGCATGTGTGTATATATATATATATGTGTGTGTGTGTATGTATGTATGTATGTATGTGTGTATGCATGTGTGTATATATGTAGAAGCCAAAAAGCCTAATCCAAAAACCCTAACCCTAAAACATGCATACGTTTGTATGGCTATATATATATATATATATATATATATATATATATATATATATATATATATATATATATATATATATATATATATATATATATATATATATATATATATATATATGTGTGTGTGTGTGTGTGTGTGTGTGTGTATGTATGTATGTATATGTGTGTGTATATGTATTATGTTTTATATGTCTATATGTGTGTATGCATGTGTGTATATATGTAAAAGCCAAAAACCCTAATCTTAAAACCCTAATCCTAAAACATGCATATGTGTGTATGCATATATGATGTGTGTTTATGTGTATGTATGTATGCATGTGTATATGTGTGCATGTATGTATGTATTATGTGCCTATATGTGTAAACATCAAAAAGACTAATCCTAAAACCCTAACCCTAAAACATGTATATATGTGTGTGTGTATGTATGCACATGCATATGCATATGTATATGTAATATGTATGAATGTGTGTGTATGTATCTCTATGTCTCTCTCTTTCTATCTATCTATATCTCTCTCTCTCTCTTTTTCATCTTTCTCTCCCTCTTTCTCTTTCTCTATCTCTCTCTTATTCTCTCTCTCTTTCATCTCTCTCACTCTCTCTCTCTCTTTATAAAAAAGAACAAAACAATCACTTACATCGATGTAATTCTTTTGATCGTTCTTGTGAAAGCCCAATCAACGTTCTCTCTTGTGAAATTCCAAAGAATCGATGCCAAGAAGCTCCTGCAAAACAAAAGAAAAGTTAAATTAAAAAAGAGAAGACATAGATGTGTGTGTGGGGAGAGAGAGCGAGAGAGAGAGAGAGAGAGAGAGAGAGAGAGAGAGAGAGAGAGAGAGAGAGAGAGAGAGAGAGAGAGAGAGAGATGTGTGTAGGAGGAGAGCGAGAGAAGGAGATGTGTGTATGCATGTGTATATGTGTGCATGTGTTTATGTATTATATGTGTATATGTGTAAAAGTCAAAAACCATAATCCTAAAACCCTAACCCTAAAACATGTATATGTGTGTATGTGTGTATGCATGACGCTTTCTCTGAATTGGCTGGTTGAAATCACTTCAAACTTTTACAACATGTAGATGACTTTGAGCTGAATCCAAAAAGCTTTGAATCACTGAATCTGAAGTAGTATTGACTGAGATATGCCCTTGACAAGTTGACAGACTTTTGAGTAGACTAGCATAGAACACAACGATGAATGATGTAAATGTATCTATTGATTAACAATTGTGTACTATCCCATTGGCATGACTAGCATTGCCTATTGGTGTAGAGAGGTGTAGGCTATGGTATAGTCCTTACACACACTCAAGCTCAATAGAATGAGCCTCGGGAATGGAGTGATCTACCCGTGACTTTTTCACATCCAATTTTATAGGAAATGACTTAGGATTTGAATTCAAATTCAAATCTTTGGCTTCCTATGATCAAGCATCTAAAAGTTTGGAGATATTCTCTCAATCAAGTGATCTACGTTTCCACGAATCACTTAGGTAGGTGATTACAAAAGATTCTAAGTCAAATTAGACTTTTACAATGAGGTAAAGTGGTAATAAACCACTAGCATATGTTCCTATGGTTCTTCATGCATGTGGAGTCTTCATGATGTCTTCCAAGCCAAATGTGTAGGCTTGTGATTTACACCAACAGCTCCCCCTCAAGCCAAACATTTTGGCTTAAGTATTCATCTTCAATCTTCAAGTATGTCCTGCAATCCAATCATAGATTTGAACCTGCAAAGTTTGGTCCCATCCAAAGCTTTAGTCAGCAAATCTCCACATTGCATGTTGGTTGACACATAGGTCAGTTGAATGCCCTTGCTTATCAACTTCTCCCTCACATAATGATAATGAACTTCTATGTGTTTGGTCCTGGCATGATAGATAGGATTAGCTGCAAGGTGAAAAGAGCTTGTATTATCTCTAAAGATAATTGGAGGCCTAGTATATAAGCCCAATTTTGTGTACAAAAGCTTAATCCAAATTGCTTCTTGAGTAGCATTAGCTAGCCCTCTATATTTTGCCTCTGTAGAAGATAATGCTACAGTAGGTTGCTTCTTTGCAGACCATGAGATTGGTTTGTCTCCTGCAAAAGAAATGTATCCTAAAGTGCTTCTCCTATCATCCTTGCATCCTGCCCAATCTGCATCTGAATAAACTTTTATATCAATATATGAAGTGTAAGGAAAGTACAAACCATGGTTCTGTGTACCCTTGAGATACTTCAAGATTCTTTTGGCAGCCTCTAAGTGAGGTATCCTTGGCTTGTGCATAAATTGACTTAGCACACTAACTCCATATGCAATATCAATTCTTGTAAGAGTAGCATAGTTTAAGCTACCTACCATACTTTGATAACCTGTATTGTCTTGGACTTCATCACCTTCATGAGCACTTAGCTTTAGGTTCACCTCCATTGGAGTACTAGCTGCTTTAGCATCCTGCAAGTGAAATTTCCTTAACATGTCCTGCACATACTTCTTCTGAGTAATGTATATTCCTGAATTAGTGTAAACTAATTCAAGTCCCAAAAAATACTTCAATAGCCCAAGATCATTGATCTTGAACTCCTTCATCATTTGGCTTTTGATGCTTTTGATTCCATTAACATCATTACCTGTAATGATGATGTCATCAACATAGACACAGAGATGGATTATCTCTGAATTACTTCTCTTAATGAACAGAGACGTGTCAGCCTTACTCATGAAAAAACCTTGGTCTTGGAGGTATGTAGTTAGCTTGTAATTCCATGCCCTAGGTGCCTGCTTCAATCCATATAAAGCCTTCTTTAATTTGCAAACATAAGTTACCTTCTTAGGGTCTTCATAGCCCAGAGGTTGTGACATATAAACCTCTTTTGAAATCCATCCATTCAAGAAAGCATTCTTGACATCCAATTGGTACATGTTCCAATTCTTTGATGCAGCCACACTCACCAACACTCTAATTGTTGGCATCTTGGCCACAGGAGAAAATGTTTCTTCATAGTCAATGCCTTGGGTTTGTGCAAAACCCTTGGCTACCAATCTGGCCTTGTACCTGTTAATTGTGCCATCAGAATTTCTTTTCAATTTATAGATCCATATGGATCCCATTACCTTCATGGAGTCCTTCTTGGGTACTAACTCCCATGTATCACTCTCCTTGAGTGCTTCAATCTCCTCATCCATAGCTTCCTTCCATTCTGATTTTGTGATTGCTTCTTCATATGATCCTGGTTCTTCATTTAGCAAATCCTTTGCAAGATAAATTGAATGTTTAGTAACAAGAGATGTATCATATCCATATCTAATAGGTTTTTTGCTTTCTCTTTGAGACCTTCTGATTGATTGAGTTGAAGATTCTGGTATCTCCTCAAGCTTCTTCATCTTCATTTTGCCTTTGGACTTCCATGCCTTGAACTCTTCAAGGTTGATTGTATCTTCATCATCTGAACTTGACTCTCCATCCTCAGTAGGTTGCTCCTTTGTAAGTTTTGAAAATTCTTCTTCCAAATCATAGGGTAGTTTGACCTTCCTGCATTCATTCTCATACCAAGAATCATTCTCATCAAAGATCACATCTCTGCTTACCATAAACTCCTTATTGGTAGGGTTATAAAACCTGTAACCTTTTTGATTTAAATCATATCCAATGAGAATACATTTTTCAGCCTTGGGATCTAGCTTTCCTCTTACCTGAGAAGGAATCTGTACATATGCTACACATCCAAAAATTTTGCAGTGATCCAATGATGGTCTCTTACCATGCCATGCTTCATATGGTGTCATACCATCAAGTGACTTTGATGGTAACCTGTTTATGAGATAGGTGGCAGTAGAAACACTCTCTGCCCATAGGTAGTTAGGTAATTTCTTCTCATTAAGCATAGATCTAGCTGTCTCAACAATTAACCTATTTCTTCTTTCAGCTACCCCATTCTGTTCAAGAGAGTACCTTGTGGTTATTTCCCTTTTGATGCCTGTTTCCTGCAAGAAGTCCTCAAATTCATTGGCGAAGTACTCACCTCCTCCATCTGACCTTAGCCTCTTCAAATTCCTTCCTGTCTGATTTTCAACTAATGCAAGATATTTCTTAAAACAATTAAATACCTCATCCTTGTGCTTCATAAAGTATAATACAGTCGATCTGCTATAGTCATCAATAAAAGACACATAGTACCTTGAACCTGAGACTGAGGGGTCTTTGCTAGGTCCCCATACATCTGTGTGTACAAGCTCTAGATAGTCTTCATGCATATATCCTTTCTTGGAGAAGGGTAACCTGTGAGACTTACCAAATTGACAAGCACCACACTTGTAAATCATATGTTGCTTGGATACATTAGGTATCCCAAGCACATATTGGTCCCTGCACATTTGCTTCAAGGTCCTTTCTCCTATGTGCCCTAATCTCTTGTGCCAAATCTCAAGCTCTGAAAGTGTCTGATCCTTATAACTGTATAATGCAATATGTTTTGTATCTTCCAACTCAAAAGTGAAAAGTCTACCGGATTTTTCTCCTTTAGCTATCCTTTTGAATCCATGTCTTGGGTCCTCCACAAATGCTCCATATTGATTGAACCTGACCTGCAACCCTTTCTCTACAATCTGACCAACACTCATTAAGTTCTTTGTAATTGTAGGTACATAAAGTACTCTGCTCAACAAATTCTGATTACCATCACAAGTTTTCACATTTCCAACTTCAACTACAGAATGCTTTGTATCATCACCTGTTTGAACTTGGTGTTTACCTTTTGGTTCCTCAAGATCAGAGAGTAGTGCAACATTACCAGCCACATGATTTGACCACCTTGAATCAATATAAAATAAGTGATCATCATTTGTACCTCACTTTGAAGTCATGTTCATGATCAAGAGAGAACCATCCTGCTCCTCTGTGTAGTTGTTGTAGTCCTTTCTGTTTCTGAATCCTCCTTGGTAGTTGCCATTGTAATTGTTGTTGTAGTTGTTGTTATAATTGTTGTTGTGGCCTTGGTGATGGTTGAACCTTCCTCTAGACTGAGAGTATCCACCTCTTTGATAGCCTCTTCCTCTTTGATTTTTGTAATTCCTGTAACACTCATCTGTGGTGTGGTTTGACAAACCACAAATGTTACATGGTGATGAGTTATAGGGTCTCCCCCTACCTTGCTTACCTCCTCTGCCCCTACCTCTTGAAGATCTACCTCTCCCTGCATAGTTGGCTTGGAAGGTAGAGCATTCATCTTCCACCTTCTTACTCTTGCCTTTATCCTTAGATTTCTTATCAGTGTATAGGGCAGAAGAGTTGTTACCTTTGGTAGTATCTCCACTCTTGGTAAGCTTTGCTTCATGTGTGAATAGTTGACCCATGAGATTCGTAAGATCTGGAGTGTGCATGTCCATGTAGAGATCCATTACAGTGGTGCAGCTTTCCCACTTGTCATCAGCCTTGATTCCGTTAATTACCTGCCTTACAATTTTTTCTTCTTCAATTTCTTCTCCTATGCTTGCTAACTGATCTGCAACATCTCTGATCTTGGTCACAAATTCTGAAACAGCTTGTTAGGTTGCTTCCTTAGTGTTGTGAATTCAATCCACAACTGATTTTTCCTAGCCCTTGTATTAGAGGAAAAATATGATGACAAGGTTTCCCAAGTCTCTTGGGAAGTCTCACAATTTCTGATATGAGGTAAAAGAAAGTCAGATATAGAGTTGAGTAAATAAGACCTTGCCAATGCATCCCTTGCACACCATGTGTTGAGTTTTTCTTGCTCCTCCTTGCTTGGCAAACCTCTTGCTTTGAATGAGGGCAATTCCTCATCTCCTGAGATGTATCCATAGAGACTCCTTCCTTGTAAGTAGGTCTTCATCCTTAGAGACCAAGCTTGATAGTTGTTCCTGTCCAATTCATCAATGAATGAAGGAAAACCATCTCCTATTTTACCTTATTTTCTCTGATACCACTGTTGGGAAAGATGGATGGATGATCCAAGAGATTGAGTAGGTACTGCTAAAACCTGCTTTGTACCAGCCCTCTTTAGCTTCAGACTTGATTAGTAGACTCCCTTAGCTTTCCAATGACACCAAGAAATCGCCTATGTCCTTTGGAAATGATATGTGTAATGATTGAATCAAAACAGATAACTTTGGAAGTCACAAAGTCAAGAAAACCTTCTATTTTGGTCTTGATACCTACTCAATGTTTTGCTCAGTGTGACCAGCACAGTAGCAATTGATAAAATCCCTTCTAGGGGTATTCAATTAGCTTAGTAAGCTACCATTTGCAAGTGGAATGATGTAAAATAATGAGCTATGCTAAGAGAAATTAATTTAGCAACATTTGGTATACCCCCCAATTTTTAGGACTGTAGCAGAAATAGACCAGTGAGCACCTCGACGATGATTTCTCTGAATTGGCTGAATGAAATCACTTCAAACTCTGTCAGCTGTAGATGACTTTGAGCTGAATCCAACAAGATTTGAATCACTGAATTTAAAGTAGTATTGACTGAGATATGCCCTTGACAAGTTGATAGACTTTTGAGTAGACTAGCAGAGAACACAAAGATGAATGATGTAAATGTATCTATTGATTAACAATTGTGTACAATCCCATTGGCATGACTAGCATTGACTAATGGTGTAGAGAGGTGTACGCTATGGTATAGTCCTTACACACAATCAAGCTCAACAGAATGAGCCTCGGGAATGGAGTGATCTACCTGCGACTTTTTCACATCCAATTTTATAGGAAATGACTTAGGATTTGAATTCAAATTCAAATCTTTGGCTTCCTATGATCAAGCATCTAAAAGTTTGGAGATATTCTCTCAATCAAGTGATCTACTTTTCCATGAATCACTTAGGTAGGTGATTACAAAAGATTCTAAGTCAAATTAGACTTTTACAATGAGGTAAAGTGGTAATAAACCACTAGCATATGTTCCTATGGTTCTTCCTGCATGTGGAGTCTTCATGATGTCTTCCAAGCCAAATGTGTAGGCTTGTGATTTACACCAACAATATGTATGTGTATGTATATGCATGTGTGTATGTAATATCTATGTGAGTGTCTATGTAATATGCATGTGTGTATGTAATATGTACTTGAGTATGTGTATGCATATGTCTATGTATGTATGTATGCATCTCTCTCTCTCTATCTCATTCTCTTACTATTTCATCTCTCTCTCTCCTTCACTCTCTCTCTATCTCTCTCTTTCATCTCTCTCTCTTTCTCTCTCTCTCTCTCTCTCGCTCTTTATGTTTCTCTATATCTCTCTCTGTCTTTCATCTCTCTCTCTCTATATCATTCTATATCAATAAAAAGAAACAATCACTTACCTTGATGTAATTGTTTGGAGCATTGTCGTCAAAGTCCACTTAGTGTTGTCCTCCTTCAAACTCCAAAGAACTCACGTCAAAACACTCCTGCAAAACTAAAGAGAAGAGAAATTAGAAAAGGGAAAACACAAAGAAAGAGATAAAGTGCTATAATGTATGCGATATACACCAAAATTTCAGATCTAGAGAAATAGAGAGGTGTGTGTAGAGAGAGAGAGGGAGAGAGAAAGAGAGAGATGTGAGTACACAATATGCTCAGAATGTAGTTCGTGTGCACAAACTTGACAGTAGCAAACTTTGGTTCAAAACGCGAGCAAATGTCGAATTTTTGCTCTCGGGTATGGTTAAAACGTTGCCTTAGTATAAGCGTCGATATGAGTGTCGGTATAAGCATTGGTAATTTCTAGTAAATTATCGATGCATATACCGGTGCTCATACCGTTGGTCTTCCATCCTTGATTTCTCAAGCATTTTCAACGGTCATACCGACACCGAGGCATGACGACCGGTATGGACAACTTTGGTATGCCCCGCATATGTTGTAGTGTGAGGTAATTTCTCCAACCATTGTATTAGAGAATTTTGGAATCTTGGAGGCATCACATACAAGAACGAAGAACTCTTGGACATGGTGTTTAGAGCTCTTATCACCAAAAGCTTGTTGGATCTAGCAGAAATCAAGCGGGAGCTGTTATACACCAATTTTCAAGAGGCAAGGCTTGTATCTAAGGAAAGATTTTGATTAAGGCAACGTTAGGGCCTCTTTATATTTTACACATATTGAAGCATTATCCAAAGGGATAGATCAAGTAAAAAGACTAGAAATAGGAGATTTCAACATTGAAATTGAAAAGCTACACAAAGGGAACTATTAACCATGAAGATTTAATGTCTCCAACTACCTTATATGCAATGACCTATGGAGATTCATTAGTGAAAGTGAACCAAGAATTATATTGAATAAAAATCCAACCAATGAATAGCTAAGGGCCTATAAGAAACAGAAGGAAAGACACAAGAGGATGCTCTTTATCTTTCCACAACACATAAGCAATAGCATGATAGGCCATATCCAAGAACTTGGTTCAAGCATGAGGGTACAAGAGACAATTGAGAGGATCTATTCAACGACAACCAAAAGACATAATATCGAATTCAAGAATGAGCTCAAAAACCTTAGAAGAGCTTAAGGACTATCATAAATGACTACCTCCTCAAGTTCAAGGAATTGATAGTTATAATGGGACTCATTGGAAGTTGGGTAGATGATGATGATCTTGTGGATTATATTCTCAATGACTTGCTAGTTGATGAGAACTAGAAACTCTTAAACACTTTACTATGTAAGGGATAATCCCCTTGATTTTGAGTAATGGGTTTCTGTGATGATTAGAGAAGAGATGAAAATAAGTGGAGGATCAACTAAAAGAAGGGATGCACAAGTATTTTCTTCAAGTAATTAAAGGGACAAAGGAAGACGAGGACAAAGCATGGGTAATGGAAGGCTTGAAGGAAGACAAGGCCACTCAAGAAATCAAGGACATGATCAATGCATCTCATCGTAAACAGGTAAAGGAAGAAGAAGCAGAAGAGGAGGAAGGAATGAAGAAAATAGGAATAAAGATGGACAAGGGTGTTACATATTTGGAAAGTTTGGCCACTATGATAGAGATTTCTAACAAGGAGGAAACCCAAGGAGGTATTATCAAAGCTCTTATTACAAAGCACAAGGTAATTATGCTTGCACGAGTTGAAAAAATGATAATGTTTTTCATCATGCACATGATTGGTAATTCAAACAAAGTAGATATCACTTGATATATCAATAATGGATGTGGCAACCATATATAGCCCATGAGATCTCCTATTTTGTATTTGTAGCTATGGATGACAACTATGAGGGAACATGTCTCAACGATGTCTTGCATGTACTGACCATCTCAAAGGACTTGGTGTCCATAGGAAAAATGGTTGAAAGAGGGCATCAAGTAAGGTTCAAAAAAGGTGGAAGCTTTTTTGAGAACCTTATATAAGTGTAAAACATCATAGCAAGATGAAGGAAGCAAGGAGGACTCTTTACTTTGCAAATAAACTTTAATTCCACTCAACATCTCTACCGCACAAATGGCAATAAGTAGATTTTGGTCACAAAAACATACAAAGAATGAAGCAAATTAAATTCAAGGGGCTTCTTCAAGGGCTTCCCAACTTCCAAGGACAAAGTATGAAACATTTATATGAATCTTGTGAATTAGGAAAGTAAGCAAGAATTCCATTGAAGAATAGTGACTACATAAGCCAACAAGGATTGGATTCGATACATACAGATGTGCGGGAGCTAACCAAATAGAAATCCATTGGATACAACATGTAATTTATCACTTTTATAGATGAATGCACAAGGATGGTTTGAGTTTATTTCATCAAACGTACATCATATGTCTTTACATGTTTCAAAGCATTCAAGGCAACGGTACAAAAGGAAAAAGCTACATACATTAAGAAGTTAAGGTCAGATGGAGGGAGGGAACATTTCTCCAATGTTTTCACTTTTTTATGGAATCAATGCATCAACATGCAAGAAACAAGCATGTACAAACCCCAATAAAATGCATATGTAGAGAGAAAGAATAGATATATTGGAGAGATTGCTAGAGCAATGTGTAAGGAGATGAAGGTACCTAACAAGTTTTGGAGTGATGTGCCAAATATTTCCATGCATCTTATGAATAGGGATCTTACCTTGGAGATTCGTGTCTTGAAACCATATCAATCCTAATATGGTATGAAACGTGATGTTTCCCATTTGAAACGGTGGGACGTCCTCTCTATGTGATGTGTAGTTCTCTCTTTTCCGCAAGTTTTTGTAGAGCAACATGCTCATCATCAAAGCTCACTTTTCTACTATTAGGGCATCCTCGATGAGTTCTTGTGAAGAAGATATATCAAAGTTCATTGCCATCACACCACTGTACTTGTATTAAAGTCGTTTGAAGCAAAATATTTTTTATTGTATTGCAAGCAAAGCGAGCATTAGCATAAATTGTCATTTGAGTAAGTGAATCAAGACTAACCCAAGATTTAGTCCCCCCTTGATATACGAAAACGAAGAAACATGTAATAATTGAGTCTCCTACTAGAATACTACATTGTGTTTATACTGTGTCTTACGTTTACTTATGCGTTTTAGTTCAGTTTATGCAATAATTTTTTCATACACAGGAAGACGTCGTGAGCCCATATCATATATATATATATATATATATATATATATATATATATATATATATATATATATATATATATATATATATATATATATATATATATATATATATATATGAATATATATATATAGATAGAGAGAGAGAAAGAGAATATTTAGATAGAAAGAGAGAGACCGAGATAGAGAGAAATAGAAAGAGATCAAGCGAATATTTGCAGCCTTCGAAGAAAGAAACAATTCAATTCATAGAGATAAAGATGTCTTATATAATCTAATTATCATTCTTTAATTCTATATTTAATACAAAATCTATGTAAATCCGAAGATTGCTTATGCTTTCGTATACAAACCCAAGATTGACTGCATAGACACTTTCATTGCATTAGAAAAAATGATAATCGTAAGACCCTTTAGAGGAACTCCATTTCCGAAAGGATGGGGAATTACTTCAAAGTTCTAAGTGCTAGTTTCAAGGTTAAAATTGCAGTGTACCGAAAGGGCGGAGAATGTATGTTTCTTTGTCTGTCAGAGGATTGAGCTCTCCCTTTTGTGGTTCGTCAGTGCATACTGAAATAGATACTGAAATAATATACGTGTGTGCGTGTGTGTTAGAGAGAGAGAGAGAGAGGAGCCTGGGCTTTCCCGATGAATACCCATGAGCGAAAGCTTTTCTGAATGAATGCGTGCATTTGACATGAAGGACTCCCTTGCTCAGCTGAAACTTTTGGCATGCTTTGATATTTACCCCAGTTTTTGGGCGTGCATTGACCAATGCTTGACCAATGTTGTGGCGTGCATTGACCAATCTTTGATCTTTGGCTATGTTTGGTTAGAGTCCAATTGAACTTTTCGCACTTGAAGAAATATGACATGTGTACTGTACTTAACGGATGCCAAGACCACTTTTCCGAATCATGTGACACTTGACTTCAACACGAGGGATTGACTTTACGGAATGAATCCAACAAGCGCAGGTCCTTTTTCTTAAAGCTGGTTTTAAATTTTCATACTTTGGGCATGCTTTGAGACTTTGGGCATGTCTTGATCTTCACCCCAATCTTTGGCTATGCCATAATCAAATTGAAGTTTTCGTACTTGAAGTTCTCATACTTGATGAAACATGAAATGAGTACAATAGTTAAATCAAGCCGCGATGACGTGTTCCAAATCGTGAACGCATTCTTTTGCATCTGTGAAAGCTTATTTATGTGATCATTTGACTCGATTGAAGGCTAACAATACTTTGCTATGTATGAATGTTATCAGTTGATCGATTGAATGCTAACAATACATAATTTGACATCGTGAGCATCTTGCTAGTTTGCTTGCTCTTGTCCCAACCAAACTTGTATATATAGCTATTGAGGACTTTGTAAGATTATCTTTAATTGAGAACACTCTTTAGAAATAAAACATTAATTTCTCCAATAAATACATGCCATCTTTTTGTCCATTGATTCTCCACCACCCTTTAACACAAAAGGTGCTAAATTGTAGGAAACGATCTCAATCAATCTAAACTACCGACGCCCTCCCCCCTTATTTTGACTTCATGAAGAAAATGCGTGTTAATAGCTTCAAGAGTATATGTATGGTCTCTAAAACCTTTTAACATTAAGTAGGTTGTTCATCTGACGTATTACATATACTCTCTGATCATTGCTTGGTGTTACCCCTATTCTCTGCTCCTTCCTCATACTCAGTTAATGTCTAGAGATTGTGCTTTCTCTAAAGAGCTCTAAATCAAGTCAAGTCACTTGGTTGATTAGTTTC
>CM035444.1:94538899-94546399 GCA_020310875.1 Ceratopteris richardii | reverse complement strand
ATAGATTCAGATACACACATATACTTACATGCATACAGGCTCTTTGCACTCTGTGGTTAAGAGCTTACTATAGGAAGTCACTCTATGGTGTGGATACAGAGCGTGGGCTTCCCATTGGAGGGCTAATAGCACTATAGTGTGAAGAGAGTGGCCTGGCTTTGTCTTTTAGTGTGAGTCAGTGGTATTTTTATGCTCTTCTCCTTAGAGCAATTCTTTAGACTTTGTATTGATCAAGACTAACCTGCATCTAGCTGTGTTCATGGTATGGATTGGACGAATCTCTTGTAATGAATGTGTTTAGTTCTGGAGTGGCATGCTAGCTCAGAGCATCAACCTTAGAGCATTCCTCTTGCCTATGTTGTAATCATCCGTTCGAACTAAGGAGTTATTGGTCCTCCGTCATTGTCAGTTGTCATTAATATTTTCTTAAGTATTCACAACTATGTGCAATCATTGGTATTTGCCTGCTCACAGAAGTGTTAAAGGGTATATTTCCCTAAGGAGAACCTCCCTTGAGTAGGTGAAGTACTGGAGTGCTTGCTGCATGCTCCTATTAAAAGTAGATACCCAAGTACCTCCTCTAGAGTTTGGCAGGCATGGTGGGACACTTGCATTTTTGTGAGAGGTATTTTTACCCTATTACATTTGCAAGTAGGTACATGACCCATACGCGAGTAGATAAGGAGCCTCTTCGTGTACGAAGAAGCCTTAACAAGTCAGCTATATCTTTGACTAGTGAACCTACCTCCCCTCTACCCTCCTTGAATTTATCTATAGATTTGGGTGTGACACCACTGTCAAAGGAGAAGCATAGGAGAACATTAGACTTCTCAGATACGTCAGAAGAAACACCAGTACAATGGAGGATCTCTCTCATTTACTCTCCAGACTCAATATCAAGTTCCCTACCTTCAAGGGACAAGCTTATGAGGATGTTGATGATCACGTGAGGAGGTTCATCTCCTTATGCCGTGGAGGAGGTTTGCATCATAGAGAGGATGCAATGTTGGTACTCTTCCCGTCCACATATGAAGGCCTTGCTGACAAATGGTACAGTCAATATGCAGATGGCCATTTTGCTACATGGGAGGCTCTGAAGATGGTGTTCTCACAAAATTTCGACCTAATGACTCCTCGTTAAGAGGTCTAGATCAGCTAGAGAACCTAAAGTTAAGATCATGTGAATCCTTTCATGAACTTCACACTACGACAAAAGCACTTGTTGCACGTCTGTCACATGCTCCAGGTGATTTCTTGGTTAAGGAATGGATAGAAAAAGCTTTGCCCAGGTCATCTTAGGAGAAGCTCGGTGAGTCTCTGAGATTGGATGCAACCCTTAATGATTTTGTTGCAGTAGTGTCACACATTGAAGAAGCTAGGCAACATTTTGAAGGGGATACACAACCAAATTATGCTGCAGAACTAGACCCTATTGGGCAATTGAGGAAGGAACTGAAGGCATTGAGAGTGCAACAAAAACAACAAGAAGAGAAGGTCTGGCCACCACAGCGTCGGAGTGATGATGAAGTAGCCCAACTTTGTCGTGAGTTAGAAGATTTGCGGACCACTCAGGATATAAGAAGGCAGATTTGGTGTACAATATGTAACAACAATGGACATTCCAATGCTAATTGTCCTAACAAGGTAAGCTGTCAATTTTGTGGAAAAGATGGTCATGAAGCTAGAGACTGTTACTACCTCAAGGGTTCATAGCAACGAGGTAACCCTCAAGCTTTGGATTCATATTATGCTAGTACTTCGAATGCACCTAATAGGGAGGAACATCGTACGACAAAGTCTAGATATAATAGGCCATTGATGTGTTATCGCTGTGGTGAGTATGGCCATATGCAAAATAGGTGTTCCCTTCTAGAAGATGCACCTCCTTGTCAACATTGTCCAGAGGACAAGGATCATTATACCAAAGTCTGCCCAAGAAGCCGTCCTGCTCCAATCAACATGATTGCAGTCTCTCCACAAGAAGAAGGTATAACCACTCAGTCTTATGTTGTTTCATCCTCTGCAATGCCCATGATGACTAGAGCCAGACAAGCAGTAACAATCCGTAGAGAGGAACAACAAGGATTCCAGGATAAAGAGGAGGAAAAGAAGGCTGGGTGGAAGGGCGAGGCAGAAATTGAAGGAGCTTATGAAAGGATGGCTACTTCTCTAAGGGACTAACCAACCAGTGTGCAAGAAGACACTCATGAGGTAAACATTGAACAGATCTTGAAAGGTATTCATCACAAGGTTAGTCTGTACGAACTTATAAGGATGGATTCAAAAATAACAAGTGACTTATTGAAGATTATACACTCTACTCACTTGATGCAATCACCCAGTATAGATGGTTTCATGGTTGATTTTCCCACTGCACCCTTGGTAGACTACCAAAGCTCAAGATTATCTGTTTGTATAAAGGATGAAGCTCTCACAGGTGTGATCATAGATGGAGGCTCTGGTATCAATTTGATGCCAGATTTCACAATGAAGAAACTGAATTTGCACCACACCAAGATGGCACCATTCACAGTAACACTAGCAAATCAACATCGGGTTGCGCCTCTTGGCATTATTGAAAAGGTACTGATGATAGTACAGGGTTGCCACTTTGTTCTATATTTTTTTGTTATTGCACTTCCACAGGAGACTTCTTATCCATTACTGCTGGGAAGACCTTGGCTAAGGCAAGCAAAAGCTTTGCAAGATTGGGGGAAAATCAAACTATGGATTTCAACAAGAAGCAATAGCCAGCTGCAACTACATTTGGAAGAAGGATTTGACTCAAGGAAAACTATTGGGTATACTATGGAGGCTCAGGTAATGCCCTCTCTACCCCAAGAAGAAGATACATTATATAACTGGATGATGGAAAGTGCAGAGTGTTGCACGGTGGAAATCAATGAAATAGAAGAAGTTACGGATAAAGGAGTTGCAGGAAAAGGCCATGAAGTTCCCAAGGAGTTGAAGAATGGAAGTTTGCAGGAGAATACAAACATTGTAGGGGCAACAACTATAGAAGTTCCAGAAAAGGAAAGTTATGAACATGTATGTAGAGAGGATATACCTCAAGGATGGACCAGGGAACATATTGCAGAATATAAGCTAAATTCCACTCCTGCATATAGTGGAGATGATTTCTCAAGTAAGACCACTCCTGAAACACTAGTTCAAGAATTAAATTTAGGGGATGAAGAGAATCCACTTGGCCTCTTGGCTCAACTAGTCCACTTGGCCTCTTGGCTATGGCCTTATCCTCCTTTACTGTAGAAGGTAACTTCTTTACTTTTTGCCTACAAAAATGTCTTCGCATGGTCCTACAAAGATCTAACAGGGATACTAGAGGAGCTTGGATTACATCGGATACCGTTAGTTGAGGGAGCCACGCCTACAAGAAGTAGGCCATATCGACTCAATCCGAAGTATGTAGAGGCAGTAAAATTGGAAATTACGAAACTAGAAGAAGCAGGTATAATTGTTCCAGTAGAACATTCCAGGTGGCTTTCTTCCATGGTTATTGTACCCAAGAAAACTAGTGGAAAAATAAGATTTTGCGTTGATTTTCGTGCCTTGAATAAAGTGACTGTTGAAGATGGATGTCCTCAACCCTTCACAGAGCAAGTACTTGAGGAAGTAGCTGGTCACACTTTGTATAGCTTCTTGGATGGTTTTAGTGGCTACAATCAAATAGTGATCCATCTTGATGATAGGGACAAAACAGCCTTTGTTACTCCGTGGGGCACTTATGTCTATACTCACATGTATTTTGGCTTGAAGAATTCACCAGCTTCATTTAATAGAACAATGTATCTCATATTTGGCAAGTGGTTAACAACCTTTCTCCGCATTTTCATGGATGACTTTTCAGTGTTTTCAGGCACAGATAGAAGAGCAGCAGTTCAAGATTTCCATGATCATTTGGAAAATCTAAAGGAAATCTTTGAGCAATGTCTCAAAATAGGTTTGAAGTTAAATCCTGCTAAATGTCATTTTTTGGTCACCAAGGGCACTCTTTTTGGTCACATAGTATCTGCTGAAGGGATAACGGTTGACCCTGCAAAGGTTACTGCTATTCTTTCTATGCCTATTCCACAAAGCCCGGGAAGTGCAAAGTTTTTTGGGCCCTGCAGGATACCATAGAGATTCATACGAATGTATTCAGAAATAGCTAAGGCCTTGTCAAGGCTTACCAGTAAAAAGGTCCCCTTCTCATGGAGTGATGAAGTTGAGAAAGCATTTTTGTGAACTAAGATTGAGGCTAGGTACTACTCCACTTTTAAGTGTTCCTAACTGGTCATTGGAGTTTCATGTGCATACAGATGCTAGTCTTCATGCTATTGGTGCAGTTCTAGCTCAACCATCATCACACAAGGTTGATAGACCTATCTCCTATGCTAGCAGATTACTCACCAAGGCAGAAAGGAACTACAGTACGACTGAAAGGGAAGGTTTGGCTATTGTGTTTGCTCTTCAGAAGTTTTGTCATTAACTTCTCGGTGTACATTTTATAGTCATATCTGATCATCAGCCCTTGAAGTACTTGATAAACAAGCCTAGAGTAGCTGGAAGGATTTGGAGATGGTTACTCCTCTTTCAAGAATTCAACTTTGATATTCATATTAAGCCAGGAAGAGAGCACTACATGGCAGATCAAGTGTCTAGGACTGTAATGAGCAAGAAGGAAACAGGTATTAATGATGAATGGGTGGATAGTAATCTCTTCTTAGTAGCAAATCAGACTGATTGGTATGATAGAATTCTCAACCTTCTTACTACTGGAAAACTCCTTAGCATTTTTCACCTATAGAAAAGAAAAGATTGCTCCTGAAAACCAAAGCCTATTCACTTATAAATGGAAATTTATATAAATACTGTCAGGATGATATCTTGAGGAAGTGTGTTTATCGAGAGGAGGTGAATCTTTTGCTAGAAGCTGCACACAGTGAAGGGCATCTAAAGGGGGAAGAATTGGCTCACAGAATCATCCACAAAGGACTATGGTGGTCGCATATCTACAAGGATGCGATCAAATTTGCTAAAGAATGCCACATTTGCCAGAGATGTGCTCCTACACCAACCAGATTGAATTTCCAACCATTAGTCATATCTATAGGATGGCTCCCATTTGAACGATGGGGTCTTGATTTCATAGGACCAATTAGTCCAACTGGTCAACCTGGGGGTAAGAAGTATATTTTGATGGCCACATGTTATGCAACTGAATGGATAGAGGCTAAAGCTACTTTGGATTGCACAACCTTAACAGTAGCTAAGTTCTTGTATAAACGTATTTTCTCAAGATTTGCTTGCCCACTGGAAGTCACTAATGATAGGGGAACACATTTTGTAAACCAGCTGCACCAATTTATATTTGACACGTACAAGGTCTTCCATAAAAAATCTTGTGCCTACTATCCAAGAGCAAATGGCCAAGTAGAGAGCTCCAATAAGATTTTGATCGGGTTGCTGCGCAAATTATCTTTTGATCATCAAAGCTTCTGGCCACAAGCTTTGATCGGTGCAATTTGGGCTTTCAGAACTACGAAGAGGGGAACCACTGGTGGGAGTCCATTTCACTTAGTTTATGGAAAAGAGGCATTAGCACCATTTGAATTTATTATCAAAAAGGAAATGGGAGCCAAAACCATGGGAATTGAACCTCCTATTAGGAGATTGGTGGCATTAGAAGAATACACAGACGGAGCAATGGAGAAACTTCAGATAACCCAAGAAGATCGCAAAAGATTGCATGACAAGTATCTTAGGTCCAAAGAAGTACAAAAAGGATCCATGGTTTTAGTGCATCAGATCCCAACACTTTCAACCAAATTGGTACCCAAATGGATAGGACCTTACAGAGTGGTAAAGGTACTACCTCATGGAGCAGTACATCTGGAGGATTTGTATGGTAAAAAGATACCCCTTGTCAATATCTCAAGGGTGAAAAATCACCTAAACTAAATCAAAATGGAAGCACTTCATTCACTGTGCATACCATATTTCACTCAACATTGGCAGTTTGTTCAAATAACGCAATGAAGAAAAGTTGCACCGAGACGGTGCAAAAACTTGATGTGGGGGTCTGTAACACCCCTTCTTTCTCTCTCTCCTCGTTTCATCCTGTCTCTTCCTCGTTTTGCTCCATCGCTATGTTGTCTCTTTTCGAACAGAAATCCACCCTTCGAGCTTTGTTTCTCTTTCTCTCTTTCTCCTTAGAGCTGGAGCTAAGGTGGCCTTTTCGTCTATTTTTAGGAATTCTCTCTCTTGCTCTTTCCCCTTCCCTCCGCCCCCCGCAGCCCCTCAATTCCTTACCACCCCTCCTCTGCCCCCCTCAACTCCCATGTGCCCCTCCCCTCCTCTCTTTCTCTCTCTCTCTCTCTCTCTCTCTCTCTCTCTCTCCCTCTCTCTCTCTCTCTCTCTCTCTCTCTCTCTCTCTCTCTCTCTCCTCTCGTTGATACTGCCCCCCACCTTCCCCGCTGAACCCGCCCCCCACTTCCCCCTCAGCCCCCGCGTGCCCCTCCCCCCTCTCTCTCTCTCTCTCTCTCTCTCTCTCTCTCTCTCTCTCTCTCTCTCTCTCTCTCTCTCTCTCTCTCTCTTTCCCCGCTCAACCCACCCTCCCCTCTCTCTCTCTCTCTCTTCCCCCGCTGACCACTGACCCCTGCTTCCCCCTCAGCCCCCACGTGCCCCTCCCCCCCCTCTCTCTCCCTCTCTCTCTCTCTCTCTCTCTCTCTCTCTCTCTCTCTCTCCCCTCCCACTAACCCCGCCCCCCGCTTCCCCCTTAGCCCCCGTGTGCCCCTTCTCTCTCTCTCTCTCTCTCTCTCTCTCTCTCTCTCTCTCTCTCTCTCTCTCTCTCTCTCTCTCTCTCTCTCTCTCTCTCTTTCTCTCTCTCTCTCTCTCTCTCTCTCTCTCTCTCTCTCTCTCTCTCTCCTCCTACTGACCTTGCCCCCCACCTCCCCCACTGGCCCCCGCCCCCCGCTTCCCCCTCCTCTCTCTCTCTCTCTCTCTCTCTCTCTCTCTCTCTCTCTCTCTCTCTCTCTCTCTCTCTCTCTCTCTCTCTCTCTCTCTCTCTCTCCCCTCCTACCCCCGCAACAACTCCTCCACCCCCGCCTCTCGCCTCAGGCCCCTCTCCCCTCAGGCCCGTCTCCCTGCAGCCCCTCAGGAACTCCACAGTCCCCGCCCTTTCACACCGCAACCCTCCTTCTCTCTCTCTCTCGCCTCTCCTAAGTTCGTGAGGCCCCTTTTGGGAAGAATGTTACAAAGTTTTTATGAAAATGAGTTAACCCCGGGCAAGTTCACAAAGAATTGAAGCATGCACATCAATGGGTCTCTTCCTTGGCCTCAAGATACTTGACTCGTACAAACTCGAGGAGGTGACTTGAACTCTCAAGTGACCGTGGGTGTGGAATATGAAGGACTCCACCGTTGCTGTAAGGAAAGAAGAAGTAAGTGGAACAATGAATGGACTTTCGACTATTAATGTTCCTACCCCCACCTGTCATT
>CM035444.1:94523899-94533899 GCA_020310875.1 Ceratopteris richardii | reverse complement strand
CTCTCTCTCTCTGGCTCTTTATGTTTCTCTATATCTCTCTCTTTCTTTCATCTCTCTCTTTCTCTCTATCTCATTCTATATCAATAAAAAAAACAATCACTTACCTCGATGTAAATGTTTGGAGCATTGTCGTCAAATTCCACTTAATGTTGTCCTCCTTCGAACTCCAAAGAACTCACATGAAAACACTCCTGCAAAACTAAAGAGAAGAGAAATTAGAAAAGGGAAACACAAAGAAAGAGAAAGAGTGCTATAGTGTGTGCGATATTCACCAAAATTTTAGATCTAGAGAAATATAGAGGCGTGTGTAGAGAAAGAGAGAGAGAGAGAGGGAGAGAGAAAGAGAGAGATGTGTGTACACAATATGCTCAGAATGTAGTTCACGTGCGTAAACTCGACAGTAGCAAACTTTGGTTCAAAACGCGAGCAAATGTCGAATTTTTGCTCTCGGGTCTGCTTAAAACTTTGCCTCAGTATAAGCGTCCGTATGAGCATTGGTATAAGCATTGGTAATTTCCAGTAAATTACCGATGCATATACTGACACTCATACCGTTGGTCTTCCATCCCTGATTTTTCAAGCATTTTCAAGGGTCATACTAACGCCGATGCATGGCGATCGGTATGAACAACTTTGGTATGCCCCTCATATGTTGTAGTGTGAGGTAATTCCTCCAACCATTGTATTACAGAATTTTGGAATCTTGGAGGCATCACATACAAGAACAAAGAACTCTTGCACTACAACATATGAGGGGCATACCGACGCTGCATATACCGACGGTCATAGTCGGCGTCGGTATAGCCCTCAGAAAATCTCACTAAGAGATACCCACGGTCAAGTGACCGTCGGTATGATCGTTTTAAACGGATCGTCGGTGTGGCCCGCAGCTGCCGGTATAAGCATCGATATAGGCGTCGGTATAGGCATCCGTATGAGCATCGGTATAAGCGTCGGTAATTTACTAGCAACTACCGGTGCGTATACCGACGTCCATACCGGCGCCTATACCGGCGGCGAATTTTACACATACCGCAAACCCGAGAGCAAAACTTCACATTTTTGCACACACATACACACACACACAGATCTCTCTCTCTACACATACACACTCTCTCTCGGCTTAGATCTCACATCTTGGTAAGTGCTGCGCGTACTGTTAGCATTTGTGTTTCTCTATGCTTTAGGGTTTCTAATTTCTCTTTTCGTTGATTTTGCAGAAGTTCGTTGGCGTCGATTGTTTGGAATTGGACGGGAGACGACCTACATTACGCTTTGATGAAAACTATTCAAAGAGGGACATACTTGTAAGTGATTCTTTTATTCGCTATTGATAGAGAGAGAAGGGGAGAGAGAGAGAGAGAGAGAGAGAGAGAGAGAGAGAGAGAGAGAGAGAGAGAGAGAGAGAAAGAAAGAGAGAGAGAAGAGAAAGGAAGATACACATTAATTTACACATGCATACATACACACATACATGTACACACATACATGTACACACATGCATGCTTACATACACACACCTATACACACATGCATGCTTACATACACACACATATACACATATGCATGCATACACACACACACACATAAATTTACACACATGCATACATACACACACATGCATACAAACATACATACACACATATATATATACATATGCATACATACACATACACACACACATATACACACATACATACACACATGCATATAAACACACATATACACACATGCATGCATACATACACACACATATACCGGCATGCATGCATACACACATATATACACACATGCATACATACACACATATACACACATGCATGTATACATACACACACATGTATACACATGCATACACATACACACACATACACATACATGCATGCATACATACACACACGTACACACACATGCACACACATGCATGCCTACATACACACACATACACATACACACACATGTATACATATGTATACATACACACACACACACATGTACACATGCATACATACACACACATATATACACACATGCATACATACACACATGCATACATACACACATATAATCCTATTTTTATTTTGAAGTTTTTTTTTACATCAAATATATAAAAATAGGATTAGGGTTTTAGGGTTAAATATTTAAGATTAGGGTTTTAGGGTTTTAGGGTTTTAACACCTACATAACATATATGCACACATACACATGTACATATAATACATAGATACATGTATATACATATGTATACAAACATATACATATTTTAGGTCTAGATATTTAAGATTAGGGTTTTAGGGTTTAGTATTTCAGATTTAAGTCTAAGTCTTTCTGATTAGGGTTTTAGGATTTTAATACGTAGATAACATATATACACAAACACACATATACATATTATACATACATACATGTAGATACACATGCATACAAAAATATACATATTTTAGATTTAAATCTTTAAGATTAGGGTTTTAGGATTATAACATCTACATAACATATATGCACACATACACATACACATGTAATACATATATACATGTATATACACATGTATACAGAAATATACATATTTTAGGTCTAGATATTTAAGATTAGGGTTTTAGGGTTTAGTATTTCAGATTTAAATCTAAGTCTTTTTTATTAGGGTTTTAGGATTTTAATATGTAGATAACATATATACACAAGCACACATATACATATAATACATACATACATGTAGATACACATGCATACAAAAATATACATATTTTAGATTTAAATCTTTAAGATTAGGGTTTAGGGTTATAAAACCTACTTAAGATATATGCACACATACACATGCACATGTAATACATATATACATGTCTATACATATGTATATAGAAATATACATATTTTAGGTCTACATATTTAAGACTAGGGTTTTATGGTTTAGTATTTCAGATTTAAGTCTAAGTCTTTCTGATTAGGGTTTTAGGATTTTAATATGTAGATAACATATATACACAAACACACATATACATATAATACATACATACATGTAGATACACATGCATACAAAAATATACATATTTTAGATTTAAATCTTTAAGATTAGGCTTTTAGGGTTATAACACCTACATAAGATATATGCACACATACACATGCACATGTAATACATATATACATGTATATACACATGTATACAGAAATATACATATTTTCGGTCTACATCTTTAAGATTAGGGTTTTAGGGTTTAGTATTTCAGATCTAGAATTTTAAGATTAGGGTTTTAATTAAATATATATAATTAAATATATAAAATTAAATATATAAAAATAGGATTACGTAAGGAAAAAAAATCTGAATATATAAATAAATAGATATATAAAATAAGATAACTATATACATAAATAAATATTAAAAGAACTAGTGTTTTAAGTAATTTAATGAAATATTTATAATTAAATATATAAACTTAAATATATAAAAATAGGATTATGTAAGCAAAAAAAAAAATATATATATAAATAAATATATATATATAAAATAAGATAATTATATACATAAATAAATATAAAAAGAACTAGTGTTTTAAATAATTTAATTAAATATATATAATTAAATATGTAAAATTAAATATATAAAAATCGGATTACGTAAGGAAAAAAATCTGAATATATAAATAAATATATATATAAAATAAGATAATTATGTACATAAATAAATATAAAAAGAACTAGTATTTTAAATAATTTAATTAAATATATATAAATAAATATATAAAATTAAATATATAAAAATAGGATTACGTAAGGAAAAAAAATCTGAATATATAAATAAAAATATATATAAAATAAGATAATTATATACATAGATAAATATAAAAAGAACTAGTGTTTTAAATTATTTAATTAAATATATATAATTAAATATAATTAAGTAAAAAAAATCTGAATATATAAATAAATATATATATAAGGTAGGATAATTATATAGATAATAAAATATGATAAGAACTAGTATTTTAAATAAATAAATGAAATATAAATGATTAAATATACAAAAATAGGTTTAAATTTAATCATTTTAAATAGAGTGAATATATATACAATACACAAACACACATACTTATATACCTATCTATATTCACATATATATACATGTACACATATATATACACATGCATACATATATATACATGTTTTAGTTCTAGGTCATTTGGATTAGGGTTTTAGGGTTTTAACACGTACATAACATATATGCACACATACACATACACAAATAATACATATATACATGTATATACACATGTGTATAGAAATATACATAATTTAGGTCTAGATATTTAAAATTAGGGTTTTAGGTTTTAGGCATACATATAACTAAATTAAGAGAAAAAGAATCTGAATAAATAAATATATATATATATATATATATATATATATATATATATATATATATATATATATATATATATATAATAGGATCAATCAAGAAAAAATCCGAATATATAGATAAAATAAGATAGCTATATAGATTAGGGTTTTGAAACTACGGTTTTAAGTTTTTTTAGGTATTTAAGTATTTAGTTCTTTAAGAGTTAGATTTTTAGGTTTAATAAAAAAGCAAATGTTCTAAAATGTCCATATTGTAGCAGATGGCTTCTTTGGATCTTGAAGAGAGAATGGCATGTCCTTGCACAAAGTGCAAGTATCAAATTTATGGGAAACGACGGATTTTCGAATCGCAC
Organism: Ceratopteris richardii; assembly: GCA_020310875.1. Lineage (NCBI taxonomy): Eukaryota > Viridiplantae > Streptophyta > Polypodiopsida > Polypodiales > Pteridaceae > Ceratopteris > Ceratopteris richardii. Next base: position 94,529,190 of record CM035444.1, on the reverse strand, counting down.
GAATTGATCAAAACTGGTCTACTTTTGATAGTGGAGTGATGGTGAATGTTTTGCAAAAATGTAGAGCGAGTGCAAGAGATGATAATGCTCTAGAAGGCGAGTTAGATTATTGTGGTGTGATTCAAGACATATTGAAACTATCTTTCAGAAAGTTTGATTACTTTGTTTTTGACGTGAAATGGTTCAAAGTAGTCACCTCTGGAAGAAACGCAACAGTGAGACGAGATAAGAGCGGTTTGCTTCAAGTCAACTCCACAAGATTATGGACAGATGAAAGGGATACATTTGTACTTCCTGAACACTATGAGCAAATTGTTTTTATACCAGATTCAAAAGACCGAGAGTGGCTATTTGTTTTACAAGTCGCTCCATGTAGTAGACAAATTTTTGAAAACATAGATGTAGAAGAAAGTCCATCTCTAGTGGACTCAGAGATTCATTTGATAGTTGAGGAGGAAGATATCATTGTTCGAGAAAAAGAGGTCATTGAAGAAGAGCTCATTGTTCGAGAAGACGAAGCAATAGACGATGATCAGGAGGAAACCAGCATAGCAAGCGATTTAGAAGCCATCAATTTAGAGATAGATATTCTCCGTGCATCGGATCTTCAAGAGGATGCTAGAATAGAGGACTTTTGAATAAAAGACTTGTACATACTAATTTTTGGTTTTTTTTTTGTTTATTCCCTATATAATTTTTCTTATCGCATGCTAATTATTTGAGTTCTTTTATTACAGAGCACGATGGGCGACAGTCCTCCAGTCACTCCATAGTCCATGATAGAGGAGCAGTTTTTGAAGTTCATCTCTTAGGTTCCTCCTGCGTATATGGCCGCTGCATCATAGTATTGGATCGCTCGTGGTAGCACTCCTCCCGGCCTCACTCCTGGCAGCCTTACTCCTGCCGGCCTCACTCCTGTTGGCCTCACTCCCGTCGGTGTCACTCCGGTCGGTGTCACTCCTGAGGGTGGTGCTACTCCCGTAGGAGGTATGTCTCCTAGCTTTGTGACTCCACCGCGACCATCTTTGCAGTCATCTCCTACTGGGTCTACTAGTAGACATGTGCGTTTGACACCTCAGTGTGATACAGGGTCTGGCCCGTCTCGTAGATCAAGGTCACGCTCTGGAGCAGGAGGTTCTAGGAGTGGATCTACAGGTAGGTTTGGAGGCGGAGGAGGCAGTTGTTGTGGAGGCAGTGCGACGGATGTTGTGTCGCCCGCTTCTACTCCTAGGAGGAGTACCTCAGATGTAGGTACGCCACGCAGTACACCACGCACTACACCACGTACACCTTGGGGTGCTCATGACCATGATGACTCCAAGGTGTATAATATCCGAGATGGAGCTCCGGTGATGGATGCGGCTAGCAAAGCAATGTGTGCACGCATATGACAACTTTTCTCCATCTAGTTTGGACACTCCATTATGCTAAAATGGAGTGAACAAGATAAAGATCGGAAGAATTATATCACACAGACGATTTACCAGGAGTTCCGACCAGTCAATGGACAGTCGATTGTCAGTTCAGAGTGGATTCTGCACACCGCACGTGAGGTCATGTCGCATCGATGATCCGAGGCTCGTGATGCATTCAGAGAAGGCTTACCAAAGCGTGTGTGGTTAGATGCTGAGGAGTGGGACATGATTTGTGATGAGCAGCAGCAGACTCCTGATCGATATCGCCAGTAGCACGATTGGACCGTCACATTTGGGCAGCGGTGGATATGACACGATGCATCATGAGTTTGTAAGTATCATTTCATTTATTGAATTTATTTGTGTTAAATTTCTCATATATATTTCTCTAATCTTTTTATATTTGTTTCAGGAGCTGGCAATGGGACGTCCTCCAACACGAACGGAGGAGTCTTATGGATATAGTCATGGGTTGACTGCACTATTGCAGGGCTTGGAGGGACGCGGTGTGGTAGTTTCATGGGAGCATTTGCGATGAGGTAATTAATTTATAAACTTGGCTTTTACTTGTTTGTAATTTTCCTGTGAATTTATCTCATTCCATTAATGTTCTTTGTTGCAGGACTGTTGATATGGAACGTTCTTTGCATGTGTATGGTAGTGGAAGACCAATATTTTGTATTTGATTTCCATATGGCAATACATTGCTTTGCCACATTGTGTAAAAGCGTCATATATGACAGTGGTTTTCCACACTCTTGTACATGCTTCATTATTGAAATATATAACGTCTTTTGTACATGGTTCATTGTTCATTCTGATTATCGATCTCTTTTGTGTACAATAATACTCTGTTTCATGAAATCATATTTCGGTTGTCATTAGAGTACACATCACATGTACTCGATTTTTTTGGGCAGAGTGTATTGTCTTTTGTTCAACAACATCATGGTAATGTTGTTGTAGCAAAAGACAAAACACTCTACCCAAAAAAAATTTTGTAGGTATGGCCATGGATATACGCGACGGTACTCACAGTAGTGTCATCGGAAAAACCGTCCGTACACCTAAGAGGCGATGCAGCAGAAGCCAATTATTCATGCATATACCGACGTTTATACCGACGCATATACCTACACCTATACCGACGTTTATACCGACGCCTATATCAACTCTTTGGTACCGATGCGCAAACCAACCTCTACACCGGCATCGCGGCAAATAAAGCCGCGTTCATTTTCTTCGGTATACCATCGATCTGCACTAGAGCTTTTATCACCGAAAGCTTGTTGGATCTAGTGCAAATCAAGTGGGAGCTGTTCTACACCAATTTTCAAGAGACAAGGCTTGTATCTAAGGAAAGATTTTGATTAAGGCAAATTTTGGGCCTCTTTATATATCTAAGTATCAAGACTAGAAATAGGAGATTTCAACACTCAAATTGAAAACCTAGACAAAGGCAACTATTAACCATGAAAATTTAATGTCTCCAACTACCTTATATGCAAGCACCCATGGGGATTCATTAGTGAAAGTGAACCAAGAATTAGATTGAATAAAAATCCAACCAATGAAAAGCTAAGGTCCTATAAGGAACGGAATGAAAGACACAAGAGGATGATCTTTATCTTTCCACAACACATAAGGAATAGCATGATAGGCCATATCCAAGAATTTGGTTCAATCATGACAGTAGAAGAGACAATTGAGAGGATCTATTCAACGAGAACCAAAAGAAATAATATCGAGCTAAAGAATGAGCTCAAAAACCTTAGAAGAGCTTAAGGACTATCATCAATGACTACTTACTCAAGTTCAAGGAATTGATAGTCATAATGGGACCCATTGGAAGTTAGGTAGATGATGATGATCTTGTGGATCATATTCTCAATGATTTGCGAGTTAATGAGAAATAGAAACACTTCAACACTTTACTATGTAAGCGATAATCTCCTTGATTTTGAATAATGGATTTTTGTGATGATTACAGAAGAGATGAACATAAGTGGAGGATCAACTAAAAGAAGGGACGCACAAGTATTTTATTCAACTAATGAAAGGGACAAAGGAAGACGAGGACAAAACATGGGCAATGAAAGGCTTGAAGGAAGACAAGGCCACTCAAGAAATCAAGGACATGATCAATGCATCTCATCATAAAGAGCTAAAGGAAGAAGAAGCAGAAGAGGAGGAAGGCATGAAGAAAATAGGAATCAAGACGGAGAAGGGTGTTACACATTTGGAAAGTTTGGCCACTATGATAGAGATTTCTAACAAGGAGGAAACCAAACGAGGTATTATCAAAGCTCTTATTACAAAGGACAAAGTAATTATGCTTGCACGAGTTCAAAAAATGATAATGTTTTTTATCATGCACATGAATGGTAATTCAAACAAAGTATATATCACTTGATATATCAATAATGGATGTGGCAAACATATATAGCCCATGGGATCTCCCATGTTGTATTTGTAGCTATGGATGAAAACTATGAGGGAACATGTCTCAATGATGTCTTGCATATACCGACCATCTCAAAGGACTTGGTGTCCATAGGGAAAATGGTTGAAAGAGGGCATCAAGTAAGGTTCAAAAAAGATGGATGCTTTATTGAGAACCTTATAGAACTATAAAACATCATAGCAAGATGAAGGAAGCAAGGAGGACTCTTTACTTTGGAAATAAACTCTAATTCCACTCAACATCTCTACTTCATATATGGCAATAAGTAGATTTTGGTCACAAAAACATACAAAGAATGAAGGAAATTCAATTCAAGGGGCTTCTTCAAGGCTTCCCAACTTCCAAGGACAAAGTATGAAACATTTATGTTAATCTTGTGAATTAGGAAAGTAAGCAGGACCTCCATTGAAGAAGAGTGACTACATAAGCCAACAAGGATTGGATTCGATACATACAGATGTGCGAGAGCTAACCAAATAGAAATCCATTGGGTCTAACAAGTAATTTCTCACTTTTATAGATGAATGCACAAGGATGGTTTGAGTTTATTTCATCAAATGTAAATCATATGTCTTTACATGTTTCAAAGCATTCAAGGCAACTGTACAAAAGGAAAAAGCTACATACATTAAGAAGTTAAGGTCAGATGGAGGGAGGGAATATTTCTCCAATGTTTTCACTTTTTTATGGAATCAATGCATCAACATGCAAGAGACAAGGATGTACAGACCCCAAGCAAATGCATATGTAGAGAGAAAGAATAGATAGATTGGAGAGATTGCTAGAGCAATGTCTAAGGAGATGAAGGTACCTAACAAGTTTTGGAGTGATGTGCCAAATATTTCCATGCATCTTATGAATAGGGATCCTTCCTTGGAGATTCGTGTCTTGAAACCATATCAATTCTAATATGGTATGAAACCTGATGTTCCCCATTTGAAACGGTGTGACGTTCTCTCTATGTGATGTGTAGTTCTTTCTTTTCCGCATTTTTTTGCAGAGCACCATACTCATCATCAAAGCTCACTTTTCTACTATTACGGCATCCTCGATGAGTTCTTGTGAAAAAGAATATAAGAAAGTTCATTGCCATCACACCACTGTACTTGTATTAAAGTCGTTTGAAGCAAAGTATTTTTTATTGTGTTGCAAGCAAAGCGAGCATAAACCGGCATCAACCACTTTCTAGCATAGATTGTCATTTGAGTAAGTGAATCAAGACTAAACCAAGATTTAGTCCCCCTTGATATACGAAAACGAAGAAACATGTAATAATTGAGTCATGTATATGTAAGTACTTGTAATAGTTTATGAGTCTCCTACTAGAATACTACATTGTGTTTATACTGTGTCTTACGTTTACTTATGCGTTTTAGTTCAGTTTATACAATAATGTTTTCATACACAGGAAG
>CM035444.1:94508899-94518899 GCA_020310875.1 Ceratopteris richardii | reverse complement strand
AATCGACATCGTCTCTTGTCAACTTCCAAAGAATCGATGCCAAAAAGCTCCTGCAAAACAAAAGAAAAGATTAGACATAGAGAAAGAGAGACAGTGAAAGAGTACACGTATCACTTGTTAAAAGTCAAGCTTCAAGCTACAAATTCGTGGGGAATCTTTTATGGACATGTGGAGCAATCAAAGGAAGCCAAAAGCCACGAGATTCCATCAAGAAAAGTCACTCTGCCACTCCCCAAGTCATCTCAACTAAGTCCTCCAAGTTATGAGGCTGATTTGGAAAGGTAGTTCCTAGATTTTAGGGGCTCACTTCTCACTATAAAAGGAGGATGTATCCCGACTTCTTTTGGCCCATCTTCTTGGCGTTTTAGCTCATGTAAAGTGAGCACTAAGTGCTGGAGTTGTGATAAGCAAGCCCCTTTCTTAAGCTAGCCCCTTGCTTGCTTGTTTGTTTTCTTTTAGTAGGCATATCTATGTGTGTGCGCAGGCAGTGTTGCAACTCTCTACCCCTGAGTTGTTAGCATTGGTTCTCCCTCATATTGTATCTATTTGATGTAATTCTTGTCTCATTGGATAGCTATTAGAGTCTATTTTATGCTCACAAAATCTCTGGATCATTCTCTGAGTAATCTGGGAGCAACATTCATTTTAGTGAAGTTGTGTGATTGGTAACTCTCTTGGTGTGTAGGCTCTGTTGGAATTATTTTGCTCTCTGTTGTAAGGGCTGGTTCTCCTTCTCTATGTATCCATTTGCTATGATTTTGGTGTCATTGGGTAGCTATTAGAGTCTTCTAAAGTTGAATCAAGTTTGAGATTCATTCTCTGTATAATCTATGAGAAAAGCTTGCCTGAGTGAAGTGAGGTATCTGCTTGACTGACAGTTGTGAGCATTCAACTAGCTCATGTTGTAGACATTTTTTCTCCTTGTGTAAGCATCCATTTGAAGTGAAATTTGTTTTGTTGGAAAGCTTCTGGTGTCTACTACAGGTGTACAAAAACTCACTGGAGTTCTCTTTATAAGCTCTGAGTAAGAGCATTTTTGGTGTGCAGAGGTCAAAGAAGGATACCTATGGAGGTCATTCACACTTCATCGTTGCTTAGGGGTTGAGATACTTCCCCCATCAGTGGTATCAGAGCATTTGGGCATCTTGGAGGCATCACATACAAGCACGAAGACCTCTTGGAGTTGGTGGTTGAAGATTTGCATCAACAAAAGATTCTTGGAGGTAGCTCACATCAAGGGGGAGCTATTCTACTCAAAGTTTCAAAGAGCACAAGGTGTCCATCTAAGGAAAGCTTTGGATTGAGGTAACCTCAGAGCCTCATTTTGATTTTACACACATTGGAGCATTAGCCAAGGGCTAGGTCAAGTATCAAAGACTAGATATGGGAGACTTCAACACTCAAATTGAAAAGCTAGACAAAGGGAACTATCAACCATGGAGATTTAGTGTCTCCAACTATCTTATGGGCAAGGGCCTTTGGGGGTTGATTAGTGGAAGTGAACCAAGACCTAGGTTGGATGAGAATCCAACCAATGACCAGAGAATGGCCTTTAGGGAATGGAATGAAAGAGACAAGAGGGTTATCTTTATCCTTTCCCAACACATTAGCAATAGCATGATCGGCCATATCGAAGACTTGGATTCAAGCATGAAGGTATGGGAGACACTTGAAAGGCTTTATTCAACAAGCACCAAAGCAAGGAAGATCCAACTCAAGAATGAGCTCAACAACCTTAGGAAGAGCTCAGGGAGTAGCATAAATGACTACATACTTAAGGTCAAGGAGTTATCAGATGCATTGGGATCCATTGGAAGCCACGTAGACGATGACGATCTTGTGGCTTATACTCTCAATGATTTGAGAGATGATGAGAAGTGGAAACCCTTTACCACTTCAGTATATGTAAGGGATAATCTTCCCGATTTTGAGCAATTGGTTGCTCTCATGGTCACCGAAGAAATGAACATAGGTGGAAGTTCAACTAAAAGCAAGGATGCACAAGTTTTCTATGCAGGTAATCAAAGGGGCAAAGGAAGACGAGGACAAGGAAGGGGCAAAGGAAGGTTTGGAGGAAGGCAAGGCCACTCAAGCAATCAAGGACATGACCAAGGCACCTCATCACAAAGAGGGAGAGGAAGAACAAAAGGAAGAGGAGGACGACATCAACAAAACAGGAATCAAGATGGTGAAGGATGTTACATATGTGGCAAGTTTGGCCACTATGCTAGAGATTGCTACCAAGGAGGAAACCAAAGGAGCTATAATCAAGGTTCTTCATACAAAGGCCAAGGTAATTATGCTTCTACAAGTTCAGAAAATGACAATCTCTTGATGATGCACATGAATGGGAATTCAAGCAAAGTAGATAACACTTGGTATATTGATAGTGGATGTAGCAACCATATGAGTTGCAATGCTTCTTGGTTTACTAATCTACATGTTCCCAGAGGTAAAGGACATGTAGAAACAGGTGATGATACAACCCATGAGATCTCCCATGTTGGAGATGTAGCTTTGGATGACAAGGAGGAAGGAAGATGTCTCAAGGATGTCTTGCATGTACCTACTATCACAAAGAACTTGGTGTCTGTTGGGCAAATGGTTGAAAGAGGCTATCAAGTAAGGTTCAACAAAGGTGGATGCTTTGTGGAGAACCCTAAGCAAGGTTACAAGGTCATAGCAAGAGGAAAGAAGCAAGGGAGACTCTTCACTTTGGAGGTAAATTCTCATTCCACTCAACATGTCTACTTCACATATGGAAACAAGGGGATTTCGGAGTTGGACTTGTGGCACAAGAGGATAGGTCACATCAACATACAAAGAATGAAGGAAATGCAATTCAAGAGGTTGGTTGAAGGTCTTCCCAACTTCCAAGAACAAGGTATGAAGCATTTATGTGAATCTTGTCAACTAGGGAAGCAAGCAAGACTTCCATTCAAGAAGAGTGGCTACATAAGCCAACATCCATTGGAGTTGATACATACAGATGTGCGGGGGCCAACCGAAGAGCAATCCATTGGAGGTAACTAGTACTTTGTCACTTTTATAGATGATTTCACAAGGATGGTTTGGGTTTATTTCATCAAAAACAAATCAGATGTGTTTACATGTTTCAAAGCATTCAAGGCAATGGTAGAGAAGGAAACAGGTACATATATCAAGAAGCTAAGGTCCGATGGAGGGGGAGAATATTTCTCAAATGAGTTTTCTGATTTTTTAATGGATCAAGGCATCAAGAGGCAAGTAACATGCAGGTACACACCCCAACAAAATGGAGTAGCAGAGAGAAACAATAGATACATTGCCGAGATCTCTAGAGCAATGCTTAATGAGATGAATGTACCTAACATGTTTTGGAGTGATGCAGCAAATACCGCCGTGTATCTTATGAATAGGGCTCCTACCTCAGGGATCCATGGCTTGACACCATATCAAGCCTATTATGGTAAGAAACCTGATCTTTCCCACTTGAAGATATTTGGATGTACTTGTTATGTACATGTGCCAAGTGAATTGAGGCACAAGCTACAACCAAAGGCCGCAAAGTGTGTGTTTCTAGGATATTCAAATGATCATAAAGGTTACAGGTGCTTTAACCCAAACACAAAGGACTTGAGGATATCAAGGGATGTAGCATTTGATGAGCTACTCCCTTGGTATAAGAAGTATGATTGTATGCAGGACTATGAAGAAGAAAAGCATGGACATGATGAAGAACAAATCGACCTAGAGCTAAGCGGCCCAAGGTGTTCCATCAATGAACATAGTTCAAGCATGAACTCACCATGGAGGGGGAGATCTTCATCAAGCTATGAAGCACAATCAATCAACAAAGGCAAAGCAACATTGGTGGAGTTGGATGAAGAAGGTAATGAAGTTGAAGATGACGAAGGACACATGATGGAGAAAGAAGCCATGTCAAAGAAAGAGATCAAGTTCCCAAGGCAAAGGAGGTTTATTCCTCCAAAAGGTGAAGAAAGGAAGTCTTCTAGAGTTAATTATCCAACTCGAAGGTTTACTTATGATTCATACATGGCAACTCATTATGCATATATGAACAAAGTAGTAGAAGATCATGAGCCCGATTGCTATGAAGATGCAAGCAGGTACACCGAATGGAAAGAGGCAATGCAAGAAGAGATCGACGCACTTGAGGAAAGTCAAACATGGACTCTAGTGCCCAAGAAGGATAACATGAAGGTAATAGGTAATAAGTGGGTGTATAAAGTAAAGAGGAATTCAGATGGATCTATTTCTAGGTTCAAAGCAAGATTGGTGGCCAAGGGTTTTGCACAAACCTATGGAGTGGACTTTGAAGAGACATTCAGCCCTGTGGAAAAGATGAGCACCATTAGCACACTCATTGCAATGGCTGCTAGCAAAGGATGGAAGCTTTTCCAATTGGATATCAAGAATGCCTTTCTCAATGGAGACTTGGAAGAAGAGGTATACATGGAGCAACCACTAGGTTTTGTTCATAAAGAGTTTCCACATCATGTTTGTAGGTTGAAGAAGGCACTTTATGGCCTAAAGCAAGCTCCAAGGGCTTGGAACCAAAGATTGGTGGACTATTTGATCAAATGTGGTTACAATCAATGCAAGGAGGATCCATCTCTCTTCATCAAACAAAGAGGAGAACTTCTAGTCTACATGTGCGTGTATGTAGATGATCTTATCATTACCGGTAATGATACAAAGGGCATTGAGGAGATCAAGGCAAAGCTTGGAAAGGAGTTTAGGATCTCTGATCTTGGAGATCTTAGGTATTTTCTTGGCATTGAAGTTGTATACAAAGAAGAAGGTATTATGCTCATACAAAGGAAGTATATTCTAGACCTACTTGAGAGGTTTGGGATGCTACATTGCAAGCCTATTTCAAATCCCATGGAAGTTAATGTAAAGCTAAGCTCCATTGATGGAGAGCCATTAGAGGATGTAACCTTGTATCGATCTATTGTAGGATCTTTCAATTATGCCACAATAACTAGGACCGACATAGAATATGGAGTTGGAGTATTATCACAATTTATGTATAGTCCAAGGACTACACACTTGCAAGCTGCAAGAAGAATGTTACGATATCTCAAGGCCACTATAAATGAAGGATTGTTCTATTCATTTGATGGTGATATGCAGGTCAAAGCTTATTCTGATGCCGATTGGGCCGGTTCGAAGGAGGATAGAAGAAGTACAAGTGGTTACCTAGTCATGCTAGGTAGCAAGATCATCTCATGGATTTCAAAGAAGCAACCCACGGTGGCATTATCTTCCACATAGGCTGAGTATAGAGCTTTGGCTCAAGTCACATGTGAGCTAATGTGGATTAAGAAGTTATTTATGGAGCTTAATTTGCAGGTTGACACATATCCATTTTTTTGTGACAACATGAGTAGCATTCATCTAGCATCGAATCCTGTCTATCATGCTAGAACCAAGAATATTGAAGTGCACTATCACTTCATAAGGGAAAAGGTGATATCCAAGGAAGTTTCAGTACATCATATTGGTACCAAGGACCAAGTTGCGGACATGTTTACAAAGGCTTTGGATGGCATGAAGATTTCAAAATTCAAGCAATGCATCAACATGAAGGAGCTTGGATGAGAACGAAGAATTGAAGCTTGAGGGGGAGTGTTAAAAGTCAAGCTTCAAGCTACAAATTCGTGGGGAATCTTTTATGGACATGTGGAGCAATCAAAGGAAGCCAAGAGCCACGAGATTCCATCAAGAAAAGTCACTCAACCACTCCCCAAGTCATCTCAACTAAGTCCTCCAAGTTAGGAGGCTGATTTGGAAAGGTAGTTCCTAGATTTTAGGGGCACACTTCTCACTATAAAAGGAACATGTATCCCGACTTCTTTTGGCCCATCTTCTTGGAGTTTTAGCTCATGTAAAGTGAGCACTAAGTGCTGGAGTTGTGATAAGCAAGCCCCTTGCTTAAGCTAGCCCCTTGCTTGCTTGTTTGTTTTCTTTTAGTAGGCATATCTATGTGTGTGTGCAGGTAGTGTTGCAACTCTCTACCCCTGAGTTGTTAGCATTGGTTCTCCCTCATATTGTATCCATTTGATGTAATTCGTGTCTCATTGGATAGCTATTAGAGTCTATTTTATGCTCACAAAAGCTCTCTATCATTCTCTGAGTAATCTGGGAGCAACATTCATTTTAGTTAAGTTGTGTGATTGGTATCTCTCTTGGTGTGTAGGCTCTGTTGGAAATATTTTGCTCTCTGTTGTAAGGGCTGGTTCTCCTCCTCTATGTATCCATTTTCTATGTATTTGGTGTCATTGGGTAGCTATTAGAGTCTTCTAAATTTGACTCAATTTTGAGATTCATTCTCTGTATAATCTATGAGAAAAGTTTGCTGGAGTGAAGTGAGGTATCTGCTTGACTGGCAGTTGTGAGCATTCAACTAGCTCATGTTGTAGACATTTTTTCTCCTTGTGTAAGCATCCATTTGAAGTGAAATCTGTTTTGTTGGAAAGCTCTTGGTGTCTACTAGAGGTCTGCAAAAGCGCACTGGAGTTCTCTGCATAAGCTCTGAGTAAGAGCATTTTTGGTGTGCAGAGGTCAAAGAAGGATACCTATGGAGGTCATTCACGCTTCGTCGTTGCTTAGGGGTTGAGATACTTCCCCCATCATCACTTACCAAGATGTGAGAGAGAGATGTGTGTGTAGGGAGAGAGAAAGAGAGAGAGAGAGAGATAGAGAGAGAGCGAGAGAAAGATATGTGTGTGTAGGAGGAGAGAGAGAGAGAGAGAGAAAGAGATGTGTGTATGCATGTGTATATGTGTGCATGTGTCTATGTATTATGTGTGTATATGTGTAAAATTCAAAAACCATAATCCTTAAACCTTAACCCTAAAACATGTATATGTATGTATGTGTGTATGTATATGTGGTGTGTGTGCGTATGTGTATGTGCATGTATGCATGCATGTGTATACATATGTGAATGTGTATATATATGTGCATGTGTATGTAATATGCATGTGTGTATGTATGCATGTGTGTGTACATGCATATGTGTGTGTATGTATGTATGCTCATGCATGTGTGTATGCACATATGTGTGTGTATACATATGTGAGTGTGTATGTATATGTGCATGTGTATGTATGTATGTGTGAGTACATGCAAATATGTGTGTATGTATGTATGCATATGCATGTGTGTACGTATACATGTGTGTGTGTACATGTATGTATGTATATGTGTGTGTACATGTATCTATGTGAGTATGAGAATGCATATGTGTGTGTATGTAATATGCATGTGTCTATGTAATATGCATGTATGTATGTATATATGTGTATGCATATGCATGTGAGTATGTAATGTGTATGTGTATGTATATGCATGTGTGTATGTAATATGTATGTGAGTGTGTATGCAATATGCATGTGTGTATGTAATATGTACGTGAGTATGTGTATGCATATGTCTATGTATGTATGTATGCATCTCTCTCTCTATCTCATTCTCTTTCTACTTTAATATCTCTCTCTCTTTCACTCTCTCTCTATCTCTCTCTTTCATCTCTCTCTTTCACTCTCTCTCTCTCGCTTGCTCTTTATGTTTCTCTATATCTCTCTCTTTCTTTCATCTCTCTCTCTCTCTATCTCATTCTATATCAATTAAAAAAACAATCACTTACCTCGATTTAATTGTTTGGAGCATTGTCCTCAATGTCCACTTAATGTTGTTCAAGGATAAAATTGCAGTGTACCGAAAGTGCGGAGAATGTACGTTTGTTTGTCTATCAAAGGATTGAGCTCTCGCTTTTGTGGTTCGTCACTGCATACTTTACCTATGCTCCTCTCGTAGCTTAAATTTTAACGTTTGTCGAATAGATACTGAAATAATATGCGTGTGTGCGTGTGTGTTAGAGAGAGAGAGGACGGAGCATGGGCTTTCCCGATTAATACCAACGAGCGAAAGTTTTTCTGAATGAATGCGTGCATTTGACATGAAGGACCCCCTTGCTCAGCTGAAACTTTTGGCATGCTTTGATATTTACCCCAGTTTTTGGGCGTGCATTGACCAATGTTTGGGCGTGCATTGACCAATCTTTGATCTTTGGCTATGTTTGGTTAGAGTCCAATTGAATTTTTCGCAATTGAAGAAATATGACATGAGTACTGTACTTAACGGATGCCATGCCACGACATCTTTTCCGAATCACCTGACACTTGACTTCAACACGAGGGATTGACTTTACGGAATGAATCCAACAAGCGCAGGTCCTTTTTCTTAAAGCTGGTTTTAAATTTTCATACTTTGGGCATGCTTTGAGAATTTGGGCATGTCTTGATCTTCACCCCAATCTTTGGCTATGCCATAATCAAATTGAAGTTTTCATACTTGAAGTTCTCATACTTGATGAAACATGAAATGAGTACAAGAGTTAAATCAAGCCGCGATGACGTGTTCCAAATCGTGAACGCATTCTTTTGCATCTGTGAAAGCTACAAAAGTACAAAACCTTATTTATGTGATCATTTGATTCGATTGAAGGCTAACAATACTTTACTATGTATGAATGTTATCAGTTGATCGATTGAATGCTAACAATACATGATTTGACATCGAGAGCATCTTGCTAGTTTGCTTGCTCTTGTCCCCACCAAACTTGTATATATAGCTATTGACGACTTTTAAAAATTATCTTTAATTGAGAACACTCTTTAGAAATAAAATTTTAATTTTTCCAATAAATACATGCCATCTTTTCGTCCATTGATTCTCCACCACCCTTTAACACAAAAGGTGATAGTTAGATAGAATGGTCCACAACATTGCGGCTTATAGAGCTCTCGCGGGTGCAAAGTTAAAATCCTAGTGTATATGGAATCCTAGCTTGTAGGCCAAACATCAACTTGAAAAGACTGAATTCAGCTGATCTGCTCTCATGCGTTCTCGGCACTAGAGGAAGGTAATCTCCCAAATGAGTTTGTTTGGAAGTAACATAAAATTCTTTAGATGATCTCAAACTTAGTTTAGTTTAAGTCTACTAAAGATCGCTTTCTAGAAATGACTTCTGAATCTAGCACCTTCATGAGAGACTATGTGTACTAGATGACAATGTAGTAGGTCACATACAAATACTTTTCTCTACTCACGAGTCTTACAAGTATTCTTGACTAGAATATACTAACGTAACTTAGTCAACCCATCTACTAGAACCCAAACATAATCTAGCTTTTGTGGGTGCATGATAATTATGAAATGAAATCCATGGACATGCTTTCCTCTTTTCTTTGGGAATCTCAAAATGATGCAAAAATCCTTTAATTTTGAATCTTTCAAATTTATTCATTTGATATTTATAGCATCTAAATGCATATCTTAATACACCTCGATTTATACTAGGTCAATAGAATTGTGGTTTAACTAGATCATTGGTTTGGTTAACACCTGGACGTCCTTCACTTCACACGAATCTTTTTGTTCAGACTAGAATGTGTTTCTGGACACTAATATTTTAGCGTACATCCCTCTTGTCAAGCCCGAGCAAAGCCTTAGACGTTTGCTACAATTACTCAATGATATAAGATAACGAAGAAAGATATATTAATTGACATATGTATACGTAAGTGCTTGTAATATTTATACTCTGTGTTAAGTATACTTATGACTTTTAGTTCGCTTTATACGACATGATTTTTTCATACAGAAATAGGGGTCGTGAGCCCATGTGATTGAGAGAGAGAGAGAGAGAGAGAGAGAGAGAGAGAGAGAGAGAGAGAGAGAGAGAGAGAGAGAGCGAGACTTTGGGCACTGGATCGTTCAAGTCCGTCACGGGTTCAAACCTTCTTCTGAATCTACGAAAATCATAAATCAATACATACTCCACATAATTGAAAGTGTTCAAAGGAAAAATTCGTATGACAACAGCCCTCATAGTACATTATCAGATACCTTTCATTTATATGTTGATATATTTAGCTAGTGATGTGTGTGAACACATTAGGACTGCTGGGCACCCACTTTAGTTGGT
>CM035444.1:94258899-94501399 GCA_020310875.1 Ceratopteris richardii | reverse complement strand
ATATCCTATACGTGTTCGAATCGGTTGAGTACTATTGTTGATAGTTTGTATCTCTTTTATTGTAAGTATCCAACGAGCAGGTGCATAAGTTGTTTCTTGTCAATTTCTATCAGAAATTGGCCCTAAATTTGGTTTTGATTTTTGATCGTTTTAATCATTTCCTGATGCTATTGTGTCTTTGAATCCAAGAAGATGTTTGAATAATGAATAACCAATATTCTTGAATATATGCATAGGATCCAAAAGATGACATACCTTTAACTCTACCATATCAACATATTCTTTGCTAACGCTAATTTTCCTTTACCTTGAGTATTTAAATTCTCATCATCCTCATCATCACTAAAGATTTCACCTTCTAGATCTATAAGAGGCCCATATGTCCATTTTTTATACCAATCCAAAGGTGTAATTGGTTTTGGACACTTACTTATTTCAATCTTTCCATTGAAATGTAAGGATTCTCTTTTGCATGTTAATGGATGATCATCACGCAAAAACTGTTGATGTCGAAGATAAATATTTTTATTGAGATTCTTACTATAAACTGATCTCAACCAATCACCACAATGCAGACAAGACTCATATCCCTCAGTAGATATTTCTACATCATGAACCCAAAAGGAATGCTTTGGCAATGATCTCTACGTGAAAAAATGCATGATCTCCATGCTTTAGAAGGACCATATCTTTATTCAGCCTCTTTGTCCTTATATTGAAGAGATTGACATTTTGGACATGTCAAAGAGTCTGCATATTCACCTCTATATTAAAGAAATCGTTAGGGCATGCATGTATTCATTGATAATCTATACCAAGATTTATCTTCTTCATTTCATCACGTGATGTAGGAAGAATATTTTTGCTTGGTAAAAACTTATCAAATAGTAACGTGTAAGTTCATGGAAAAAGATGACATGAATGAAAACAAATAAATAAATAAAAAATTTAAAATTATGCCTTAATATTGCTTAAACACTTATGTTACTCCATCCAAAACAATTGTGAAGAGTGAGAATACATAAGCTTGCACCTAGTCGTGTCAAGCGACTTTCTGATACCAATCCTCAATAAAACTTCCCATAATATCATCTTCATGATTATCCCAAAAGTTTTACTCTTTATCTTCTTTTTAATTCAAGTCTTTCAATCTTGCATATTTGATAGGATCACATTTGCATAGCCTCCTCATGGAAGCTTCTGATGAATCAGGTCTAATTGGCAACTCTAAATGGTGTGGTCGAAGATCATCAATTCTATACATCGGAATCTACATACATGAATAAAAATCATTAGTATTCCATAAATGAACGAAAAGTAAACTTTAAGCATAAATTTAAATATGTTATTTTATTTCAAAAGAGTTTCAATAAATTAGAAAGTTCTCATTGCTCTCTAGCTAAAAGGTGGTCTTGGAGGTCTACACCATCCATAATTCACTAACAATTCATGACCGACATGTAATGAAGCAATATCATTGACAACTATGTATCTTGCTACATTTCTACTCATGTATGGTGAACGTGACCATTTTTTAGCTCCTCAATTGTGCAATTATTCATTGAACTATTGTATCCTCAACTACTGTTTATTAAACCTGCTATATTTCCATGCATGTAGGGTCTTCCATCGATATATAACCTTCTATTTTTGGCACATGTAATCCATCTACTAGCTAAAGTTGCATTCAGGCATAATCCATAATAGTCATGCTTTCAACATAATATGGAAGTTGATGCCAATCTCCCCATCCATATATAGAACCTCAAAATGACATAAGAGTGCCTTCAGAGTTTGGAGGCACATATATATCCTCTACAATAAAGAGACCATGACAAGCACCAGCAATAATGGAGGAAAAAATATTATAGCGATCACCCCAAAAGTTAAAAACCTCTCCATCTAAAGGAAGTGGTCCTCTATTCCATCCTCCATATCTTCTTCTATCATATGTTTGTATTAGAGGAGGATCAAGAGTTCGCAATGGATAATCTTCAGACATTTCAGTCTATAAACCAAGAGGTAGAGGATTTTGAGAAACCTCTGCTTGTAATTGATAAACAACATATTAAAAATCACACCAACATATAGTATGATTTTGATAGTAAAAATCTTCATAATTCCTATCGAAGGACACGTGTGAAAATGTTGCATGGATAGGAGGTGTGGAGTACCCTCTGATTGATCAGAATCTAATTATAATATAACAATAAAGTAACATCTATCACTCATGTATGTATCTTTCAAGTATTAGAATTAAAAGTTTAATATACTTATAATACTTAGTCCTTGCAGGATTAGGAGATGTTGGTGGAGTTCCCTCTCATTGATCAAAAGCTGATTGTGTAGAAAACAAAGGTATTAGATATTAATCATCTGATTATTTACATATGTACACATTCACATATAGACATTTACACATACACACATATTCACATATAGAAAAATACACATTCTGACATATAAATACACATACAAAACTGTAAATGTATGACATGTGTATGTATGTATGTATATGTGGATGTATGTGTGTGTATGTGTTTGTGTGCATGTGTGGATGTATATGTGGATGTATATGTATGTATGTGTATGTGTGGGTATGTATGTATATGTAAATATATGCATATGTGTGTATGCATGTATGGGTGTGTATGCATGTATGTGTGTGTATATGTATACATAAGTGTATATATGTATATATAATTATATATATATATATATATATATATATATATATATATGTATATATATATATATGTATATATATATATATATGTGTGTGTGTGTGTATGTGTATGTGTATGCATGTACATGTGTGTATATGTATGTATTGATATGTATGTATGTGCAATTGTATGTGTATGTGTATGTGTAAGCATGTATGTATATGTGTATGTGTATGTATATGTGTATGTGTATGTATATGTGTGGGTATGTATGCATAAATGTATGTATATATGTATGTGTATGCATGTATCTGTGTGTATATGTACGTCTTTCTATATGTGTACTTTCGAGTATGTATGTATGTGTAAGTGTATGCATATGTGTATGTGTAGGCATGTATGTGTGTGTATGTATATTTAAGTGTATGTATGTATGTGTAAGTGTATGTATATGTGTATGTGTATGCATGTATGTGTGTGTATATATGTATGTGTGTGGGTATGTAGTTACTATGTATGTGTATGTATGTTTATGTGTATGTGTATGCATGTATTGTTGATATATTTAGGTAGTGATGTGTGTGAACACTCTAGGACCATCGAGGCACTTTTTTCCCTCTTTAGGAGGTTCTTTTCCCTTGCCTTGTGTATACACATTTCCCTTACAGGCTACTTATCTTTGTACATTCTTGTGGTAATACATTCAGTATAGTGTGTTGTGCTCCAAGCTTCTTCTACTTCCTTGTGTTGTCTACGAGCTTCCATAGACATATAATTCCAACAATTACTATGAGAGTAGGTCACCACTTCATCTAGGGCATCATAGACATCCCTTCAATCATAGTCTCAGAATTGCATGAAATTTGGTATGCATACTCAAAGTCATTAGGACATCAAAACTGCTTCGCTCTATGGTGCCAAAATTACAATGTGAGCTCATTTCGGCCTTCGAATGCACTATCATAGTCCTTGTGCAGGGTATTTTGTTATTTTGTGCCAATGATATATACTAGTTTCGGTTCCCTAGTATAACCGTCTCAGAGTCATCTAAAGTTTTAGTAGAAATTGTGAGGGTACTTCTATTCAACTTTTTCAGATACAATTACTCTTCTACATCAGGGTATTTTAGTTAGTGGCCATGGCTAAAAGCAGTGATGTACTCCATATGTTGGCTATTGAGGATAAGTTGGATGGTACCAATTACCCATTATGGGCTTATATAATGCGACATGTATTGGTTGCAAAAGGACTATGGAACATTGTGAAGGGTATTGTAAAATATCCTATTACACTTGCAAATATAGGTAATGAAGCTGATGCAAAGGCATTGAAGATGCTGATATTCTTTAGATTCTTGTTGTCCCACGGTATCTACACACCTACTGTATCACAAACTTGTTGGGATGACAAAGATGCATAGGCACATGCAGTGATAGCCTTGTCTGTCAAACATGCCATTATTCCTCACATTTGCTCTTGTAGAAAAACTAAGGATGCTTGGGATACACTTACCACATTGTACCTGGCTAGGAATGAGGCTCCTATTGCTTACCTCCAAAACAGTTGAAGAGTGAGCATACGAATGAAGGTGATTCTATGGACAATTTTCTAACAAAGATCAAAGACTTAAAGGAATAGTTAATTTCTGTTGATGAAGTTATACCAGATAACTCACTTGTGCAAACTGTTTTGAATGATGTTCCTGATTCATATTGGGGTTTTAATCTAATCTTTGTTTGATGATGAAAGCCAATCAAAACACCTTGTCATTTGAGGAGTTAGTTTCAATTTTATTGCAAGAAGATCAATCTAGGTAGAACATGTCTATTATGCATGTTGCAGATCAAGCTTTCTTGTCTAGGCAGAAGGGCAAATGTAAATAGAGCTCGTCTACTAGTAAGCAAAAATCTAGAAATGCTATACATTCAAAGAAGGAAGACAAAGATAAGAAGAAATTAAAAAAGCAATTTTTTTTTGCAAATAATCTAAAGCAGATGATTTTGTCATTAAGAGCTATCCAAAACTAGCTGCAAAAGAGGGAAAGAAAAAGGAGGCTTGATTGGTTGTTGTAGAGGCCTCTACACCAAAAATAGAGTCTGTTAATCTTGTGCAGAATGAACAAAGGGCATTTACCATTGTTTCTAGTTTTGATCCATCTTCTCATGAGTATGTCTGTAGTAGACTCAGATGTTTGGTACTTTGATAGTGGGGCAACCAAACCTATTAGCTCACAACACAGTTCTTCACTTCACTCAAGCCTGCCCCTACAAGAAATACTATAAGATACGCCAACAACTCCTCTTATCCTATCATGGGAGTTCCTAAGATCATTCTGAATACTATTGATGGTAGATCTTTCACTTTTTGAGATGCTTATTTTGTGCGATGCATCAAGAAGAATCTCTTATCAGTTTTCGCTTTAGCCAAGAATGGCTTGGTTGTGAAATTTGTTGACGAAAAGTGTACAATTCATAATCTGTCAAAAGGCGACTTGATTATTACTTCTGGCATTTTATGGTGTGGGTTGTATAAGGTCATAGAAAACGAAAGATTTGTGAATGATTCAACATGTGTAGTACATGATTCCTAGGCTATGTCAGATGCAAAGCTTTGGCATGCATGCTTTGGTCATCTGCATTTTTCTAGCTTGCTATGCCTATAGAAATTTGAAATGGTATCCTCTTTGCCCAAACTTGAGGAACCCGATAAACATGGATGTGAAGGCTATATTTTGGGCAAAATGCAACGTTCCCCTTTCCTAAAAGATTGGAGCTTGTTCGTAGTGATGTCTATGGTCCTATGGACATGCCTTCTTTTGGGAACTATCATTACTTCGTGATTCTCATCAATGATTTTTCTAGGCATGCATGCCTATATCCATTGAAGGCAAAGTCCAAAGTGTTTATGTGCTTCAAACAGATTTTTATTTTGGTTGAAAATCTATCATCATGTAAAATGGGCACCCTCCATTTTGATCGAGGGGGGAATATATGTCTTCTCACTTTAATGCATTTCTGGCTGAATGTGGGATAAAAACTTGTTGATATATTTAGGTAGTGATGTTTGTCACCACACTAGGACCATCGGGGCACTTTTTTCCCTCTTTAGGAGGTTTTTTTTCCCCCGGCTTGTATATACGCCTATTGCCCTAATGGGCTACTTATCTTTGTACATTCTCTAGTAATACATTCAGTATTGTGTGTTTGTGCTCCAAGCTTCTTCTTCTTCCTTGTGTTGTTCGCGTGCTTCTGTAGACGTCTAACTCCAACAGTTGGTATCAGAGCAGGTCATCACTTCATATAGGGTGCCGTCCACACTCCTCCATTTGCAGTCTCAGATTCGCACCAAATTTGGTGAGCATACTCAAGGCCTTTCAGAGATCAAAATGGCTTCGCTCTGTGGTGCCGAAATCGCGATCTGAGCTTGTTTCAGCCTCCGAATGCACTATCACAACGCTTGTGCAGGCTATTTCATCTTTTTGTGCCAAAGGTATATAGTTATTTCTGTTCGCGAATATAAGCGTCTAGAAGTCTGCTATAGGTTTAGCAGAACTCATTTGGGCAATTGCGTTCAACTTTTTGAGATACAGTTAACTTTTTGCATCAAGGTATTTTAGTCATCGGCCATGGCTGAAAGCAGTGATGTATTCTATATGTTGGTTGTTGAGGATAAGTTGAATGATACCAACTATCCATTATGGGCTTATATGATGCGACATGTTTTGGTTGCAAAAGGATTGTGGAACATTGTGCAGGGTATTGAAAGACGTCGTGTTACACCTGTAACGACAGGTATTGCAAATACAGGTGCTAGAGCTAATGAAGATGGTGTCAAAGATGATATTCCACATATTCTTATTCGTGCTGTTGTTTTTGTTGCACCTAATGCAGAGCACATTCGTTGGGAGGGCAGAGATGCCCAGGCACATGCATTGATAGCTTTGTCTATCAAACGTGCCATTATTCCTCATATTCGCTCTTGTAGAACAGCTAGGGATGCTTGGGATACACCTACCACATTGTACCAAGCTAGGAATGAGGCTCATGTTGCTTACCTCTGGAAATAGTTGGAGAGTGAGCACATGAATGAAGGTGATTCTATGGACAGTTTCCTAACGAAGATCAAAGATTTGAAGGAACAGTTGATTTCTACTTATGAGGTTATACCAGATAGCTCACCTGTGTAGACCGTTCTGAATGGTCTTCTTGATTCATATCAGAGTTTTGCTTCTACTCTTCGGTTGATTATGAAAGAAAATCCCAATGCCTTATCATTTGAGGAGTTAGTCTCTGTTCTGTTGCACGAAGATCAGTCTAGGCAGAACAGGTCCATTATGCGTGTTGCAGATCAAGCTTTCCTTGCTACTCAGAAGGGCAAAGGAAAATGGAGCTCTTCTACTAGTAAGTAGAAATCTGCAAATGCTGCATATTCGAAGAACCAGGATAAAGATGAGAAGAAATCAGAAAAGCAGAAATTGTTTTGCAAGTACTGTAAAGGGAATGATCATATCATAAAGAACTGTCCAAAACTGGCTGCAAAAGAGGCAAAGAAAAAGGAGGCTGGAACGATTGTTGCAGAAGCCTCTACACCAAAAACAGAGTCTAAACCTTGTGCAGGAAGAAGAATGGGCGCTTACTACTATTTGCAGTTTTGACCCATCTTCTCATGAGCAGTGCATGTCTACAGTGGACTCAACAGTGCAATTTCTTCTCTTCACTCAAGCCTGCCCCTACAGAGAATACTCTCACATGCGCCAACAACTCCTCTTATCCTGTTATGGGAGTTGGTAAGATCATTCTGACTACTGCTCATGGTAGTTCTTTCACCTTGTCAGATGCTTTATTTGTGCCAGGGATCAAGAAGAATCTGTTCTCAGTTTCTGCATTAGCCAAGATTGGCTTGGTTGTGAAATTTGTTGATGACAGGTGTACAGTTCATGATCTATCAAATGGCGATGTGATTATTGCTTCTGGCATTTTATGTCGTGGTCTGTATAAGCTCATAGACTATGAAAGATCTATGAATGATTCGGCATGTGTAGTTCATGATTCTCACGCTGTCAGATGCAAAGCTTTGGCATGCATGCTTTGGTCATCTGAATTTTGCTAGTTTGCTACGCCTGCAAAAATCTGATTTGGTGTCTTCTTTGCCCAAGCTTGAGGCACCTGGAAAACATGTATGGGAAGGCTGTATTTTGGGCAAAATGCAGCGTTCCTCCTTTCCAAAAGATGGTTCAGTTCGGGCTACGCAGAAATTGCAGCTTGTACATAGTGATGTCTGTGGTCCTATGCAGACACCCTCCTTCGGGAATTACCTTTACTTCGTGACTTTCATTGATGATTTTTCCAGGCATGCATGGGTATATCCACTCAAAGCAAAGTCGGAAGTGTTCATGTGCTTTAAACTGTTTTTTGTTTTGGCTAAGAATCTGTTAGCATGTAAAATGGGCACCCTCTATTCTGATCGAGGGGGGGAATATATGTCTTCTGATTTTAATGCATTTCTAGTTGAACGTGGGATAAAACACCAGTGTACAGTGCCATATACACCTCAACAGAATGGAGTTGCTAAATGAAAGAACAGGTCACTCATGGAGATGGCGAGGTGCATGATCAAGAGTTAGGCTTTACCACATAGTTTCTGGCTTGAGGTTGTCATGTGTGCAACATATGTATTGAACAGGTGTCCCACTAAAGTGCTGCACTCTATCACTCCATATGAGGCTTGGCATGACCGCAAGCCATCTGATGCTCATCTGTGTGTTTTTGGTTGTTTGGCATATGCATTAGTGCCTGAACAACATCGCAGAAAATTGGATTATGAGGCAGTAAAATGTATTTTTGTTGGGTACAATTCTGAAAGTAAAGGCTATCATTTGTATCATCCACAGACTAAACACATTCTAGTTAGCTGTGATGTTGTCTTTGTGGAAGATGCTATTCAGCCATTGCTTTCATGTACTAAGGAGACATGTGTTAGCTCCAAAGACATGTATGATACTTTGATGCCTCTTTTTACAGGTGGACAGTCTAGTGCTGGTCCTAATGAGGCAAATTTTCAGCCTTTGCATGTTTCATATGATGATGCAGATCATTCTATTTCTGATGCAGATTTACATGATGCACTTGATGAGAGAGTTGATATTGAGCAGGCAAAAACTATGCCAAAATGGCTGGTGCAGACTTTGTGTGACAGCAAATTAGATGCACCTTGTTCATACCATACTCGTTCAGGCTCTCATAGTGCCTCCTTTGCATCAAATTGCTATACTATGGCTGCGTCTAGTCTCTGTGATGAGAATGAGCCTGTTTCTTTTGATGAAGCACAGAATTCAGAAAATTGGATGGCTACTATGCAATCTGAATATGATGCTATAATGAAGAATGGTACATGGTCTTTATGTGACTTGCCTCCTGGCAAGAAGGCCATTGGCACTAAGTGGGCATACAAGTTGAAGCGTAAACTTGATGGTACAGTTGATAGGTATAAGGCTAGGCTTGTTTCAAAGTGTTATGCACATGAAAGAGGCATTGATTTTGATGAGACCTTTGCACCTACATGCCGTATGACTACTATTCGGAGCATTTGTGCACTTGCAGCCCATCATGGTTGGAATGTACATTAGTTGGACATTAAAACAGTATTTCTGAATCGTGACTTGCATGAAGAAGTGTATGTTTTTCAGCCCCGTGCCTTTGTTTAGAAAGGGCATGAAAACCAGGTGTGCAGGATAAAGAAGGCATTATATGGTTTAATGCAAGCAACACATGATTGGTATGAGACGATACATGCCTATCTGGTTGCACATGGTCTTGAGAACAGTCCAACTAAAAGAACCTTATATGTTAAGCATGCTAATGATGTGCTTCTAATCATTGTCGTCTATGTTGACGACATGCTGCTCACTGGTCCTATTCAGAAGCATATTGCTGATTTCAAGGCTGATTTGCATGCCTCATTTGAGATGTGTGATTTGGGGCATTCGCATCACTATTTGGGCATTCAGTTTATGCAAGTTGATGGTGGAATGGCTTTGTGTCAAACAAAATATATTGACACATTATTGCAGCGTTTTGGCCTTGAAGACTGTAAGCCTATTGCCACTCCTATGGAGACAGGTTTAGGATTGAGTCTTCATGATGCTGGAGATGCATTTGATGCTGTTCTCTATCAGCAGGCTATTGGATGCTTGATTTACTTATGCATTACTCGGCCATATATTCAGTTTGCTATCTCACAGATGAGCAGGTTTATGCATTGCTGAGGAGTCACACATTGGAAGGCGGTTAAGCACATCTTTCGCTACTTGAGTGGTACTCGGATACTTGGGTTGTTTTATCCCAAGGGGGGATCACTACCGCTAGTGGTTTTTGCTTCACTGCCTACTGTGGCCACTTGCAGTTGTGAGGCTGAGTATAGGGCAGCTTTCACAGCAACTGTTGAGTGAGTGTGGCTCAGATGCCTTATGGCTGATTTGGGTGTTGGCCAGTGTTTTGCCACCACCATCTTCACTGACAGTCAGAGCACATTGGCAGTTGCGAGGTACCCTGTGTTCCATGCTCACACTAAGCACATTGAGGTGCATTTTCACTATGTCAGGGAGAGTTTCTCTGCTAGGGAGATCAGTTTGGCATATGTGCCCACGCAGGAGAACATAGCAGACCTTTTCACGAAGGCTCTGCCTAGGGAGAAGTTTGAAGCTTTCCGCAAAGCTTTGGGCTTACTTCCTTTTGTGGAGTGATTTCCACATAGCTTGGCACTTCCTTATACATGAGTGCCAGCTCCTTGTTCACCGCATCACTCCTAGGGGGATTTGTTGATATATTTAGGTAGTGATGTGTGTGAACACACTAGGACTGTCGGGGCACTTTCTCCCCTCTTTAGGAGGTTTTTTTTCCCCGGCTTGTATATATGCCTATTGCCCTAATGGGCTACTTATCTTTGTACATTCTCTAGTAATACATTCAGTATTGTGTGTTTGTGCTCCAAGCTTCTTCTTCTTCCTTGTGCTGTTTGCATGCTTCTATAGACGTCTAACTCCAGCAAAAATTAGTTTATAGTGCCCTATGAACCTAAACGGAATGGATTTGCTCAAGCTAAGAATAGGTCCCTTATGGAGATGGCGAGATGCATGGTCAAGAATCAGGCTTGCCCACATAGTTTTTGGGTTGAGGCTCTCATGTGTGCAACATATGTACTTAATTGGTGTCCCACTAAACTACTGTAGTCTATCACTCCATATGATCCTTGGTATGATTGCAAGCCATTAGTTGTTCATTTGCATGTTTTTGGTTATCTAGCATATGCATTAATGCGGGTACAACATTGCAAGAAATTGGATGATAAAGTAGTAAACTATATTTTGATTGGGTACACTTCTAAAATCAAATGCTATCGTTTGTATCACTGACACACTAAATGCATTTTGCTTAGCCGTGAAATTGTTTTTGTGGAAGATGCTATTCAACCTTTACTTTCATGTATGAAGGAGATATCTATTAGCTCCAAAGACATGTATGATACTTGGTTGCCTCTTTTTCTAGGTGGAGAATCTAGTGCTAGTCCTAGTGAGACAACTTCTCAGCTATTGTGGTTTCGTGTGATGATACAAATCATATTATTTCTCATGCAGATTTACATGATGCACTTGTTGATGAGAGACTTGATATTAAGGAGGCAAAAACTATGCCAAAATGGCTGATGCAGACTTTGCATGACAACAAGTTAGATGCACCTCTATCATATCATACTCATTCATGCTCTCATTGTACCTCTTTTGCATCATATTGTTATGGTATTGTTGCATCTAGTCTCTGCGATGAGACTGATCCTGTTGTGTATGATGAAAAAAAAAATTCTGAACATTGGATGGTTGCAATGCAATTTAAATATGATGCTATGATGAGAAATGGCACCGGGTCTTTATGTGACTTACCTCGTAGCAAGAAGGCCATTGGCACTAAGTGGGTATACAACGGGGTATTTGTTCACTGCATCACTCCCAGGGGGGATTTGTTGATATATTTAGCTAGTGATGTGTGTGAGCACTCTAGGACCGCCACAACACTTTTTTTCACTCTTTAGGAGGTTTTTCCCCCCGGCTTGTATGTATGCCTATTGCCCTAATGGGCTACTTATCTTTGTACATTCTAGTGGTAATACATTTTGTATTGTGTGTTGTGCTCAAAGCTTCTTCTTCTTCCTTGTGTTGTTTGTGTTCTTCCATAAACGTCTAATTCCAAAATGTATGTGTGTGTATATGTGTATGTGTGGGTATGCATGTATAAGTGTATGCATATGTGTATGTCTATCCATGTTTGTGTATGTATATGTAAGTGTATCTATGTATGTGTAAGTGTATGTATATGTGTATGTGTATGCATGTATGTGTGTGTGTATATATATGTATGTGTGTGGATATGTATTTACTATGTATTTATATGTATGTATATGTGCATGTGTATGTATGTATATGTGTATGTGTATGCATGTATGTGCATGTATATGTGTATGTGTGGGTATGTATGTATGTGTAAGTGTATGCATATGTGTATGTGTATGCATGTATGTGTGTGTATGTATATGTAACTGTATGTGTGTGTATGCATATGTAAGTGTATGTATGTATGTGTAGGTGTATGTATATGTGTATGTGTATGCATGTATGTTTGTGTGTATATGTATGTGTGTGGGTATCTATTTATATTGCATGTATTTTTGTATGTGTATGCATGTATGTGTGTGTATATGTGTATGTGTGGGTATGTACGTATGTGTAAGTGCATGCATATGTGTATGTGTATGCATGCATGTGTGTGTATGTATGTATATGTAAGTGTATGTATGTATGTGTAAGTGTATGTATATGTTTATGTATGTGCATGTATATGTGTACATATATATGTATGTGTGTGGGTATGTATTTACTATGTATGTGTGTCTATATGTATGTGTGTATGTCTGTATATGCATGTTTAAAATTTAAAGATTTTTTATAATCTGATTCTTTTTCTTTGTTTGAGATTGAAATAAGAGGAGATATTGTATGGTAGGACAAAATAAGAGAAGACCTTACATACCATCTAGGATATGGTAGTATTTTTGTAGACAACTACATCTTTAGTAATCATTTCCTCAGTAGAAGGTATACAAATTATATAGTTTATATTAGACTAACTTATAATTCTCATATGTTTTATATTTAATCTAATTTTTTTGTTTCATTAAATAAATGGAGGTGGCTGCAAAGAAGAGAGTCGAGTTTTGTCATACATTACACTTAGGCCAAATGGGCCATCATGATTAGTAGCTACATTTGTAAGTATATGTAGGATTGAAACTTTATTTTTTATTTTAGTTAAAACACTAATCAATATTATCTTTTATTTCTTTGAATGCAAAGAAAGGATTATGGTCGTTATCCTACAAAAAAGGAAATTGATTTCACTACACATTTTGGATATCAATGTCTCAACCAGTACATGCAAGCTCATCCAAATGCTTTTGTGAGTATTAGTAAATTTCATATAACTTTTTTATTTTTATTGATGTTTTATATGTTTTGTTTATAAGTACCAACTTCTTCTTCACAATCTCCCTCCTAGGGCTTTTGTTGATATACTTTGGTGTGCATATGTGTGAATGTACTTAGCATTGTTGGGGCACTTTGTTCCCTCTTTAGGAGGTTTTTTCCACTAGTTTGTATATCCGCGTATAACCCTTACAACTCACTTATCTTTGTACACTCACTTGGTAATACATTCAATATTGTGGGTTGTGCTTCAAGCTTCTTCATCTTCCTTGTCATGTCCATGTGTTGTCACTAACCTCAAACTCTAACCATGTCAATAAGTAGTACTAGATCCATCATGTTTATTTCAATGCTAGTATCATGTGTTGCATGATTCATACATACCTCATGAAATGATAGCAGGGTCCCTAGATCTAGGGATATCCTAAGATAGTCAATGGTAATGGGGATGAGTGTTGCATGGTGGCCACATGTCAGACTCGATCATTCTAGAGCATTAGTATTTTGGATACAAGGGAATATAATGGATGGGAGGAGACACACATTAGGCAAATCTTACTATATATATATATATATATATATATATATATATATATATATATATATATATATATATATATATATATATATATATATATATATATATATATATATATATATATATATGTATGTGTGTGTGTGTGTGTAATATGTATGTATGTGTGTGTATGTATGTATTATTTGTGTATATATGTATATTTATTTGTATTTGTATATATATCTGTATTTGTAAATGTATATGTATTTGTGTTTGTATATGTGTATGTGTATGTGCATGTAATTGTATGTGTATATGTAAATGTGTTGTATGTGTTTGTATGTATGTATATGTATTTGTATATGTATAGGTACATGGAAACGTGATAACTAACAAAATGTCTTATATCTCCCAAATCACATATCTTTAAATCTCTCATAAGCATTCATTTGATGTGCTTGATGGCTTACTCATGTTTATTTTTTTGTGATCATAAGGTCCTCATGATATACATCTAACTAAATAAATGTATCAAAGATTTTCGTGAAGAAAAGAAATGGGTGTGCATTGCTCTCATTGTAATAAAAAATCATCATATAGTCCCGGAATCTTTGAATCACTAAGGTAGGTGATATCTTATGACCATAGACGGCATTATTGATCTAGTTAGGGAAACTTATCTAGCTTTCCGTTCGAAAAAGCATTCTTCGCATCTAGTTCCAATAGGCTTAAAACTATGTTCTTGTAGTCTCTATGAATGCTTCTATTATTGTCATCTTCAAAATCAATCTAAAGATCACCTAAAAGTCAATGAAATATGTTTCAAGAAATCCTTTTTCTAAAAGCCTCCCTTTCTACTATTCGTAATATCTCTAAGATTTGAACTATAATTTTTCTATAAATTGATAATACAGGGCTTTGTTTATTGCTTGAAGATGGCAACGTCTTGGACCTTACATGAATTCTAAAAGTGTTGATGCAGCATATGTGGGGCAAGTGTTAGTAATGGAATAGATTAATCCTAAAAGTTTTTCCCTTTACATTTTTCAATGGTTTTCAACATCTAAGTCCATGGTTAGACAAGACATCCGCAACATACTTTCTCACATAGTAGTGCATTAAAAGACCATTAAAAATCCAAGAACAAAATTGAAACCACTTATTAGAGATCATAAACTATGAATTGCTAGTGTCATAGCCCACCAAGGGTTGGTTTCATGTCCTAGGGTCTTGTTAAAGTCAATATAGGACCTTCTTCAGCCTAAAAGAATTCGATGAGTTTGGTTTTATTCTCAAAAGTTTCATCATGCTCTATGCACGGAATCTCCTCTAGCTCTGCAATGAAAAAATCATTTTTCACCTATGGTCTTAATATATTCCATAATTCTAGCTACAATTTTCATCAAGAAAGTCGTATAATTGTTTCTTCTCGCTCTCTTGTGAGTAATCGCATGTCAATATTTCTAGAAGGATTGGAAACATCATCCAACTTTGACTAACATGGGACCATGCTATACATGAACACATTCGCAAAGCTGATTTTTTTTTCATTTCTCACAACTCACACGTCGTACCAGGTACCAGATGTTCAATGCATATTGAAGATACTTCTACTTGTGTTAAGTTATTCGTTTAGAAAATTCCATAACATTTCTTCTAGTCAAGTGAAAGCTTACATATTCAATATGTCTTTTTGCATGGGGAGATAGACGAGATTGTCTTCATGGAGCAACTATTAGCACGAATCGTTTAGGTTATAGCATGTATTCAATAATAGCATGTCAGTGAGAGAGAGAGAGATGAGAACAAAGAGATAAAGTGAATGTTTTCAGTTGTTGAAGAAGAAAGACAGAGAAAAAAAAGCGCTAGATAAAGATGTCTTTTATAATCTATGTTTCATTGCTTAAACTTTCGTATAAGAAGGGAACCAACATGTGAATGGCGGAATACACACACACACACACACACACATATATATATATATATATATATATATATATATATATATATATATATATATATATATATAAACGCCCAAGATTCATTGCTTAAGGCCTTGTTGAGATAATTCAATGCATTATCCAAAAAAAAAAGATAATCATAAGAGCCTTTCGAGAAAATGCATATCCGCAAATGCGGAAAATTACTTCAAAGTTATAAGAGCCGGTTTCAAGGTCAAAGTTGCGGTCTATCAAAGGTCTTTAATTACGATTTTCTCCAATCCTTGGAGAATACTGTTTTGTTTATGTGTAGTTTGCCACTGCATATTTAACAATGCCTATGATCCTCTCTAAAGCTGAAAGTCGACGGTTTGAGAGAGAGAGAGAGAGAGAGAGAGAGAGAGAGAGAGAGAGAGAAATGTCTGAGAGAGAGAGAGAGAGAAAAAGAGACAGAGAAGACGGAGCATGGAGTTTACAAAGCGAATATCGATGAGCGAAAGTTTACTCATTTTTCAGCTTAAGTTTGACCCCATCTCTCAGCTAAAAGTTTTGACATGCTGTAAAATTGACCCCAGATTTTGGTCCCATTAAAGTTTTCCAGTTGGAGTTTCTTGAGTCCAATTGAAGTTTTTCCAATGTTTGGTAAGAGCCCACTTCACGAGCATGACCATCTGCAAGGAACGGTCGAGTTGCAACCTTCTTTGCGGAATGAATCCAACAAATGGAGACATGCTTTTGACATTCTCAAAGCTCACTTCAAATTTCCTTGAAACGTTCGGGATGTATGTTGGTGCAAGAGAATCCAATCCTACATACTTGGATGATTAGTGTCATGGACACAAAGGAAACTATCCTTAACCTTAGATTCCATGTCCCTTTTTACATCTCATGATTGGTTCAGAATCTCGAGAAACCAATGCTTGGATTGCGTCCGGAACGTGCAGAACGCGGGGCAAGATCAATTTTCTATTTCTTGAATTCTAACCAGCCAAAAGGTCTAGTTTTCTGGTTGATGATATCATGAATGAGATCCGAAACTCGTAACCACCCTTGGAAAACCTATATAAGGAGGGGTTCACCTCATTCATTCTCAATCTTGTGGATTCCAGTCTAGGGAGCTCAAGGAGTCATGACCATCAAGTAAGTACTCTCCAGGTTCCAATTCCTATTCTTATCTTGTTCCTTGTTCTAGTCTTGTATAGTCTTGTATCCTGGACATCTACTCTTGTCCTCTTGTAATCTTGTAGTACGAGATCTTTTCATGTTCTTTCATGCATCTAGTTCATCTCCTAGAAGGGAATTCTTATAATCCATATATCTTGTGTAATACTTGCGATCCCAAGTTGTGGGATCTCCTGTATCATCTCCAATCCTATTATTCATACCTATCAATCCTGGGTTGTGGGGGTGTTCTTGTAATCATAACTGTATTTGTGAAATCTTTTCTACTCTAGTCAGAGAGCACAATCTGGTGCTCTTGTGACATTTTGGCAAGACTATCACATCAAGCCAAGTCAAGAATGATGGATTGCATATCCATTCTCAAAAATATTGAATATTCTTTGGATGATATATGTAAAAACCCCTCCCATTTGGAAAGGAGGTTACTACAAGGTGATCGATCAGTTTCAAGCTATGTCTTTGATATCAAGGTATTACTTGGTGGATCTACATATCAAGAAGACTATGTGATTGATCAATTTCGAAGTGGCCTTAATCCTAAATCAAATATCTCTTCCTATCCATGTCTGAAGCAAATACATTGGAGGATGTTATCAATCAAGAAGTTCAATGTGAGAATCAATTATTCAAAGACATCCAAGTCCAAGCGCTAGAAGTGTTGAATATTCATGACAATATTCCTCACAAATTTGAACCAAGAACTTTCGAAGACGAAGAAGTCATTACGAATGATATGGAGCATACAAATTATGAAGATAAAAAGAAGATAAAGGACAAGCACGAGATCATGTTCAATCAAGGAGGTGCGCTTACTGAAGGCACTCCATCAAAGATCTTGGAAACACTAAAATGCACAACTAAAAGCACAAAGGACCTATCTTGTGACAAACCTAAGAAAGCTCAACGGAGACCCACTCCTTCACCACCTTTCAAGATTAAGGGTCATGAAGAATTCAAGGTCATGCATGTATTAGATTCAAGGATCTATTGAGGAAGATTGGAATGTCTTATTCACTGGAAAGCGTATGCCATCAGTGATCATACTTGGGAACTTACAAAAAAACTTCATAGCGAAAAAATCAAGTTTGTGGATTCGATAAGAAGAATCCAATGAAACCCAAGCTAGACAACATGCCGCTCCTCATGGAACTCGTCGCTTGAGGAGGAGGTGATTTCATGGACACAAAGGAAACTATCATGAACCTTAGATTCCATGTCAATTTCTATATCCCATGATTGGTTTAGGATTTGGAGAAACTAATGCTTTCATTGCATCTGCAACGTACCAAAAGCCCAATATCAACTATCCATTTGTTGAATTTTGATGCTTGAAGGTCTCGTTTGTACTTGATGATATCATCGATGATATCACCAATGACATCATCAACTCATAACCGCCCTTGCGAAACCTACATAAGGAGGGGTTGTGCACATTCATTCTCTGTCTCATGCATACCAATCTTGGGAGCTCCAAGACTCGTGACCATCACATAAGCACTCTCCAAGTTCCAGTTCCTATTCTTGTCTTCTTCCTTGTTCTAGTCTTGTCTAGTCTTGTATCCTAGACATCTAGCCTTGTCCTCTTGTAATCTCATACTATGAAATCTTGTCGTATTCTTTCTTCTATCTAGTTCATCTCCGAGAAGGGAATTCTTAAGATCCAAATATCTTGTGTTATACTTATGATCCGGGGTTATGGAATCTCCTATACCATCTCTAATCCTATTATTCATACCCATTGTTCAGGGTTGTGGGATATCTTGTATCAATCACATATTCTTGTATCATTTTCCCTATGTGGGTGTTCTTGTAGTTAGAAGTGTATTTATGAAATCTTGTGTACTATAGTCAGAGAGCACAATCTCATTTGTCATGATTTAAAGCGCCATAGATTCAATATATTAGCTACTTTAAATCTACAAAACTTGAATATCATTGCTTCTCTAAATTGTGAGATATTATCACTTCATTGCTCTCTAGTTTGTTAATTGATGCACCCGAAAAATGCCGGGCAAGTCCTATCATGTGCTAAACATCATACTTAGTGTGTAGTTCATCATTGTTGTTGAAATCACTCATGATTGATAGCTTTCTAAGTTAATTAGACATCATCAAAAGGAGTTACACTAATTGCTATCATGGTCAGAGCTCTATTCAAATTACTAAATAGGTGTAGAGACTAAAATAGCAAGTCTATGAACTTGGATTAAATCATTATCTATGTGTTTTGATCCATTGATTAGTGGATCATGTTACAAACAACATCGTAAATCAAAGGAACTAATAGTATCAAGGGATTTCAAGTTTGATTTGATTTTACTTTTGTATGCTATAGATATATCTATGCATGCTAGTGAAGATGAAAAATGACGCCTTAAAGGGATGGAACAGAAAGCATGTTTCATATTGGTCCAAAGGATTCAAGTATTCAACCATCATGGGATAAAAGAAGTCATACATTATGCCAAGTGAGTGATGCAAGTAGTAAGAGCAAGGCCAAAATCACTGACATAGAAAAAGTTGAAGACTTATGGATTCAACTCAATGGAGGGAAGGGTATCTAATGGAGGGTAGTGTATCTAGTTCAAAGGATTAATTATGAATCAATTATGGATAAAAATTATGCTTACATGAGCAAGATTATTGATGAACCCACATGCTTTGATGAAGAAAACACTTGTAGGGATCCGAATCAAGTTGTTTAAGAGGAGATCAAGGACTTACAAGAAAATCACACTTGGACTCTAGTGCAAAGGAAGAAGGATATGAAGGTACTTAAAAATAAGTGGGTTTCGAAAGTAAAAAGGCATTGAGATTTTAGTATATCTAGGTATAGATCTAGGCTTCTAGCTAAAAGGTTTGATCATGCATATGGATTAACTTATGACGAGACATTTCAAACTATGGTTAAGATGACTTCCATCAGAAACCTCTTTGCTAGTGCAACAAACAAGCATTGGAAGATGTATCATCCTTATGTGAAGAATCCATTTTTGCATGGGGAGATAGAGGAGATCGAGGTTCATTTGCAACACATAAGTACCAATGACTAGTTTGCTGACATGTTCACCAAAAAAATAGGACTGAATCAACATTAGAACATTCAATAATGGCATTTACTTGTTGGAGCTAGGATGAAGATTAGGAGTTTGAAGCTTGAGGGGGAGTGTTGAAATTCAAGCTTAAATGTAAGTGCATTAGTGGACCATGTGATGTATGCTACTTGGAGAAATATTGATAAAGAAATTAAGCATATGGAATGGAGCCGAGATTTGAATTTGGAAGCCCCCTTACATCAACCAAAGTTTATCTATCACACTTAAGTGTAATAAAGGGTATAATATAGGAAAAGTGATATTTAACATATAGGGAATCTTTTCAAATCTATATCAACACACATTGTACTTGGATTGTTTGATTATGTGTGTCTATATGTTATTTGAAAGCTTGAATAAGATAGTAGACCCTTTGCTCAACCGCCTACTTGCTTGAGTGATTTCACTCAACTTTATGTAGCCATATCTAGCTCAGAGATTTGTGTGTGTCCAATCTAGATAGCTCTAAGTGTTCAACACACTTTCCTCATCAAATCATATTCATTATTTCTAGACATGAAAAGTGGTTTGTGTGTATATGCCTAATGAAGCCAATAATGTGTCTTTCTTGGGGGCATTCATTCTAACAGTAGGACTCAGAATTTTGAGTAATATAAATTTAATTACCAAGATCATTAAGTTCAATCTATATGTCCAAAAGCTCTTGGCTTAGATCCTTAAGATTTCAAGTAACCATTCTTTTAAGTGAACTCTGGTTTTGTGAGTATGCGTGTGAGGCCATTTATTCTCTAAGACTGCATAGGGAAGGTTAATCTTCTTCCATCAGTTGGGTATTGGATATTGCTAAATCCATCAAGGCCATATCCTTAATAATATAGGCAGTTTGAAATAAGGTGGACTTTGTAGATATTTTCATAAGCAATGTGATAAAATCCCATACAAATAATGGAAATAATTAATTAGAATGCTCATAAAACCCTAGAGTACGTTTTTTTTAATATGGTTAAAAGTACTTTACTTGTAATTTGTTTCAAAATGTTTCCCACAGATAATAGGAAATTCTAAACTTGTATAGAACTGCATAATGCTACATGAGCACCATAATGAGCTAGTCAGGAAAGTGCATTCCATGATTTAAAACAAGTTCTAATGACACTTTAAAGTGCAGGGAAACTTCTAAAGTTAAAACATTTGTGATAAATCTAGTGGTGCTTGATTAAAAAGCCTATGGGTTGGCCCACCTTGTAGCATAATCCATAGAGTGAAGACTCATTGATGGTTAGTGGAAATTACTAGTGGAGAAATTGTACCTATAATATCTAATCACCACTTTTGGAAAGGGTGAAAAGCCAAAACTATGTTCAAAATAAATAAATTACTAGCAAGGGTTTTTGGGTATCTTGGCAAGGATCACAAATGCAAACATACCATCAACAATTTCCATACAATTGGGGTAACCATAGTCCGAATTGTAGACTTTACACAAGATAAGGTTTGCATATAGATGCCCTCCTCTGGAAGGAGTATGACCCATGTATAACACCAAAGGGATCTCATGGGTCGACAAGGAACTAAACAAAGCACCAAAATTATTGCAATATTAAAGTTGTCCAATCATAGCAATAAATTAATGATTGTACTAGGTAAGTTGCTTATGGACTTCTATAGATTGTGGAAGAATGCTTTATGGCAAAGAAAGCTAGAAAAAAATCATAATACAAGTGATCTAGATAGTATAGAGCATAGAATTCCTCACTAGTAGTTCTAAAAAGTGAATTATTTTGAAAAGATTCACTAATTTTAAAAGAATTCTCCCTAAAACCTAATCAACATAAAATATCATCAATTGCATCAAAAGAATAAGGTTTATAGATGACATTGTAATCAAAGTCATTTAGTAGGATCACCAAACAAGCTAGACAAATGACTAGATTTTATTGCTTGAATAAATACGTGAATTTTGAATCGTCTAGTGCATAATGTTTTAGCTTGTTTATAGAGTAGATTAGCCATAAGCAAGCACACTACGTAAATGAATAGTTACGCCTAGTAGTAGCTAAATAATAATTTCCATAATACACTAGTGGATAGAATTTTTTGCTTGCTTCAACAACATAATGTTGCTATCTATACCTAGAGCATCCAAAAATACATGAGAAGGTTGGGACCAATTGCGAGGTAGAAAGATGGCTTTGTCAAAAGGGACGCCAGTATGGTAATGACTTTGGCTACATATGCTCCTCAAATGAACATGATTGTTTCAAAAAGAACCATGATCAACATGAAAAAATTTTAAGAAAACCAAAGAATGAAAATTGATTTGTAATGGTTCATAGTGGAAACATGAAAGAACAGACTCTATGTTTTACATTGATAACATTTATGGCAACCACATGAGTTGCAAAAGAGAGATTCTCTACATTGGATCTACTCAAAGGAAATAAAGGCATGTAGAAATATAAGGTAATATATAGCACAAGATAACACACATATGCTATGCACAACATAATTGTACTTGTAGCTGGAAGTGTCTTAGTAATGTCCTCCATGTACCTAGAATCTCCTAGAATATACTATATGTCACAAACTAGGTAAAGAGAGGGTATGAAATTAAGCTCAATTCCAAATGTTGCTTTGGCAAGAAACATGAGATATTTATCTGAATGTAGGTAGGACTAAATCCATATCATACAACATAAATTTACTTAAAAAAGAACCGAATTGTAGAGGTCAGTCTATAGCACAATGGATTGCGCCATATCAAACTTCCTAAAATGAAAAATATACAGAAAAAGGGCTTGGAGAGTATTTTGAAAACATCCGAATTGTAGAGATAGATCTATAGCACAAAAGATTACGCCATATCCAACTTCCTCAAATGAAAAATATATAGAAAAAAGGCTTGGAGAGTACTCTTCCAGATATCCAATCTTAATATTTGTACACTTTGCGATGCATGTTAACATACATCAATAACATGAACATAGATACATATACATATGCACATCTACATATAATAATGAATTCGCATGCACACACATGTATGTGTGTATATATCTACATCAGAGTGATATCCATAACCGCATGTATCCTTATGAGCATATAGTATCAAATTCAAGAAGAACAAAAACAAGATCCGTTTTATGCACATATGTTGAATTCCCTGCATACAAAGACGGAATCGATGTATCATGTTACACACACAAACTTGCAAATACAAATGC
Organism: Ceratopteris richardii; assembly: GCA_020310875.1. Taxonomy (NCBI): domain Eukaryota; kingdom Viridiplantae; phylum Streptophyta; class Polypodiopsida; order Polypodiales; family Pteridaceae; genus Ceratopteris; species Ceratopteris richardii. The sequence continues at coordinate 94,478,283 of CM035444.1, read as the reverse complement.
ACGCATATGTACACAATAGAAACACATAAACGCACATACATTCTTTCATATACATAGACACATATTTTTATGGTCACTCAAACAAACACACACATGTAAGTTACTGAACATATGAACTTTTCAAACGAAAAAAAACATGCATTGTATGGAATAACATGACATGGCAACAAACACACTCGCATACAATTCTCATGCTAACACATGCAAACTTTCACACACATATATAAAATCACATAATGCACCAAACACGTACATAATTTCTTAAGAACATATACACACGTGCATTTATTCTCCTATATATATATATATATATATATATATATATATATATATATATATATATATATATATATATATATATATATATATATATATATATATGTGTGTGTGTGTGTGTGTGTGTGTGTGTGTGTATACACGACATTCGCATAATAGAACATAGAAAACAGCCAAATGAATGCACGATTATACAAGAGTGCGGATTGATTGCACATATGCTCAGTGAAACGGCAACAATGCACACGTTGGCAGACACATACTTCAGGTAATACAAATCCGTGTCGATCATTATATACACATATTCAACTTGACACTCGCATACTAACACAACTCATACATGCATTTATATACATACACACAGTTAGACATTCTTTCAAATACATATATGCTCGACATTTCTGAAATCTACATGCATACATTCATCCAATATAAGAAAATCACACATACTTAATCAACATATCCACATCTGTATCCGCACATCTGCAAGTACATATATGGATAGTGAACGTTGCACACATTTAAAATATACAGATAAGATAGCACATAAATTATCTCATGAATCGAGACAAATCCAAGAAAACATAAAGGGCCTTCAAACAGTAATGATGTTATGTAAGAAAAACAAATTTAAATCAATTCATGATCCCACACACAGACAGATACATACATACATACACACACACACACACACACACACATATATATATATATATATATATATATATATATATATATAATAGAACCATTAACATGTTTTAATGTTTGAGCACCTATTTGTACACACGTCACATGTATTCAATCATAAAATTGTAGTTATACACACAACAAATTACTCTTCATATGCCTTGTACCTTTACATCCGAAAAGACACAGGAAAATTAGATCCATTGATCAACTATACACATGTCGAAACATGCATCCTTAATATACACATCCACATTTTTTCAATATATGATAAGACACACATCCAATAAATCACACACATTCATAAAGTCACACATGAATATGCAACACACTCATAAATCAAATCCACATACACATACACAGAGAGACGTATGAGTATGCACATACACATATATGCATTTCATATTTTGATATTTCCTAAATGCATACATTGTGAAGAAATAAAGCAACTGGTGATAGCTTTTTTATTTGAACATCAAATATTTATTTCTTTAATGAATTTTCACTCTTCAACTCCATATACATGTACAAAAAAATCCCATCTCAAATTTAATTGAGCCATACTCACTTTACTCTTAGATCACGGTTGACGCTTCCATTAGATTTTCTAGATCATGCACCCTTTTCTGAAGTTGGGCAACAAAGTGTGACAAGATCCACTAGATGTACTAAGCCAGATACAAAATTGTTTGTGGAATAAACAAAATATTGTCGACTCTCATAAGTTTTTTGTAAGTAAGAGAAACAAAAGTAGTTTCGTTAGTGGAAAGCACATACATATGCATGTATATGTCCATATTGAATTAAGTGAAAGATTCTTACTTAAAGCCCCCCTTAGCATCTCTCAAGATTTGGTAACTCATAGATGTTTTCGCATTTCCTCTAATTTGTTTTATTCCATTCGTTCAGGAAATTTCAGTTTATTTACATTCTTTGCTTCCTAATTCTATTAATCGTAGAAGAGAAAAGAGGTGATTTAACTTAAATCTGAACTAAAACTGAGATCCATTTTCTTCCATGATCTACATCATGCTCTGATTTGAACGATAAATACATAAATCTAAACCTTAAATGTGGATCTAGAGGATTCTTTTGTCATATCTAGCACCATTGTTCTTCTCTCTCAACTATTTTTTTTGAACACATTCTTTCTCAAATCCTATAAGTTTTATTAATCTTATCGACAAAATAAAAAGAAAAATGTGTGTTATTATTATACTTACTTTTGAGATTGGTACTTGTTGATATATTTAGGTACTGATGTGTGTGAACACTCTAGGGCTATCAGGCATTTTTTTCCCTATTTAGTAGGTTTTTTCCCATGTCTTGTATATATGCCTATTGCCCTGATTGGTTACTTATCTTTTGAACATTCGAGTGGTAATACATTCAGTATTGTGTGTTATGATCCAAGCTTCTTTTTCTTTCGTGTGCAGTTTGCATGCTTTCCTAGACATCTAACTCCAACAATTGGTATCAGAGCATGTCGCCGCTTCACCTAGGGCATCATTGACACCCTGTGGTCACAGTCTCAGAATTGCATGAAATTTGGTACGTATACTCAAGGTGATTAGTAGATCAAAATGGCTTCACTTTGTGGTGCTGAAATCACGATGTGAGCTCATTTTGACCTCTCAACACACTATCCGAAAGCTTGTGTAGGCTATTTCGTCTTTTTGGACCAAAGATATATACCAATTTTGGTTCTTCAGTATAAGCTTCTCGAAGTTTGCTAAAGGTTTAGCAGAACTGGTCAGGGTACTTTTGTTCAACTTTATCAGATACAGTCATTTTTCTACATCAAGGTATTGTAGTCAGTGGCTATGGCTAAAAGTAGTGATGTATTCCATATGTTGGTTGTCGAAGATAAGTTGGATGGTACCAATTACCCATTGTGGGCTTATATGATGCAACATGTATTGGTTGCAAAAGGAATATGGAAGATTGTGCAGGGTGTTGAAAAACGTCCTATTACACTGAAGAACACAGGTATTAAAGCTAATGCACATGGTGTTGAAGATGTTGATATTCTTTAGATTCGTATTTATGTTGTTGTAGTTTTTGTTGCATCTACTGTAGAGAAAATTTGTTGGGATGTCATAAATGCTCAAGCACATGCATTGATAGCCTTGTCTCTCAAACGTGACATCATTCGTCACATTCACTCTTGTTGAATACCTAACGATGCTTGGGATACACTTACCACATTATACGAGACTAGGAATGAGGCTCATGTTGCTCACCTTTGAAAATAGTTAGAGAGTGAGCATATGAATGAAGGTGATTCTATGGAAAATTTTCTAATAAAGATCAAAGACCTGAAGGAACAATTCATTTCTATAGATGAAGTTATGCCAGCTAGCTCACTTGTGCAGACCGTTCTGAATGGTCTTCCTGATTCTTATTAGAGTTTTGCTTTTATTCTCCGTTTTATTACGAAAGTCAATCCAAATGCCTCATCATTCGAGGAGTTAGCTTCTGTTCTATTGTAAGAAGATTAGTCTAGGTACAACAAGTCTATTATGCATGTTGCAAATCAAGCTTTCTTGGCTAGTCAGAAGGGCAAAGGTAAATGGGGCTCATCTACTAGTAAGAAAACATCTGCAAATGTTGCACATTCAAAGAAGGAAGAAAAAGATGAGAAGAAATAAAAAAAACAAAAATTATTTTGCAAATACTATAAAGCAAATGATCATGTCATTAAGAGTTGTCCACAACTGGCTGCTAAAGAGGCAAAGAAAAAAGAGGCTTGAATGGTTGTTGTAGAGGCCTCTACACCGAAAACACAGTCCACTAAACTTGTATAGAATGAAGAATGGGCATTTACTACTGTTCACAATTTTGACCCATCTTCTCATGAGTAGTGTATGTCTGCGATAGGCTCAGATGTTTGGTATTTTAATAGTGGGGCAACCAAATAGATTGCCTCGCAGCGCAGTTTCTTCACTTCACTTCACCCTACCCCTATAGGGACTACTATCACATGTGCCAAGAACTCATCTTATCCTCTCATGGGAGTTGGTAAGATCATTCTAATTACTAGTGATGGTAGCTATTTCACTTTATCATATGCTTTATTTGTGTCAGGGATCAGTTGATGTGATTATTTCTTTTTTCATTTTATTTCGTGGAATCTTTAAGCTCATAGACTATAAAATATCTATGAATGATTTAGCATGTGGAGTACATGACTCTTAGGCTATGTTAGATGTAAAGATTTGGCATGCACACTTTGGTCATCTGAATTTTGCTAGTTTGCTAAGCCTGCAGAAATCTGAATTGGTGTCCTCTTTTCCCAAACTTAGGGCACCTAGTAAACATGTATGTGAAGGCTGTATTCTGGGAAAAATGCAACATAACTTGTTCCCAAAAGATAGTTCAATTCGGGCTACTCAGAAATTGCAGCTTGTTCATTTTGATGTCTGTGGTTCTATGAAGACACCTTTGTGAAGAGATGGATAGGTATGTGCTTGAAGATGAAGAGGTTTTGCAAAATCCTTGATCTACACCAGCCAAATGAACTCCAGAAGTATATGGTGGGCCTATTTAGCTTGCAAATGGATGTATTAGACACCCTATGTACCTTGGAAGATCACTCTCAAAAAGATAGATCAAAACAGATAAGTTGGAGTTAGCTCAGAGGTGAAAACTTGCTATTCTTGGTTCATACACCTGTCGAGTGTTTTACATAATTCTCTGAGCACAGCAGCAATTAGCTTAATTCCTCTTGAGGAAGTCTAGGTAACTTAAAGAGCTAATTTTCAAGAGTAATCTCATAAAAAATAATGAACCACACACTGAGAATGAGTTTTAACAACTGATGACATCATCCCGATTTTCACGGGCTGCTATAGTTTGAGACCAGTGAGCAGCAAAATCATCATAACTCAAAATGTAGGAATGCACTGATTATGAAAATTTGTATGGTTATAGTAGACAATAGGCGGAATCTAGCAAGCTTTAAATCACTGAATTTGAATAAGTAACCACTGAGAAACACCTCTGACAAGATGAGTGAAAAAATTGGGTACCTGACAGAGAAGTGAAGATGAACAGACCCTGTTGACTTCAAATGAACATAACTGAAGCTTTCAACCTCCAAATTACATGACAATTTGTGAGCGTATAGTAGACTTATAGAGCTAACTTTACCAAGTTAAATCACTGAAAATGATGCACCAAGCTCAGAGAAAACATCTCTGCAAGATGACTGAGAAAACTGAGAGATATGGCAGTGAGTAGTACACTTCACAAGAACATGGAAAGATGAACTCAAATAATCATGAAAATGAAAGCATATTGCTTGTACAATACAATGACTTACTGATACATATGTGTGCCTTGTAATCACACCTTGATATGGCATAAAGCTAAGCTCTTGGAGGTCCTCACATAGGTCTCTCTAACCACGACTAAAACTGCCATCTATTTATAGTTGAGTTTGGGAGGCTAACTTCCCTCAATCAATCTCCAATCAATCAATGATTGATTTGATTCTCTACCTACCACAAATCATGAATTCGTGGCTCCTCTTTCCATTCTTGATCAAGTGGACTCAACCACTTAAGATTCTTTCACTTTTACATTAAGTAAACTCTTCAAAAGTTACAAGAGGTGGTTCACAAGTGAACTTTACATAGTCTTCATTTTAAGGCTTTTTTTATGACTTTGTGGGACTCAAGCCAATACTTAGGCTTGTCATAGACTTAATCCAACAGCTCCCCCTCAAGCCAAGTATGCTTGAGGTCTTCAATCTTCCAAGATTACCTCCAAACCAATCATAGCCTTTAATTTGCAAAGCTTTGTACCATCCAATGCTTTGGTTAGAATATCTGCACATTGTTGATGAGTGGACACATATGATATTTGAATCTCTTTGCTTAGAACCTTTTCTCTTACATAGTGATAATGAACTTCAATATGTTTAGTCCTTGCATGAAAAATAGGATTAGCAGCCAAATGAATAGAACTCATATTGTCACCAAAAATAGTTGGAGTTCCAAACTCCAATCCAAGATCTTTGAATAATGTCTTCATCCACATAGCTTCTTGTGTAGCTATGGCAAGACCTCTATATTCAGCTTCAGTAGAAGAGAGAGCAACTGTGGGTTGCTTCTTGGATGACCATGAAATAAGCTTTGAACCCGCAAAGGTAAGATAACCTGAAGTGCTCCTTCTATCTTCCTTGGAGCCAGCCCAATCTGCATCAGAAAATAGCTTCAAACCTAAATCAGATACATAAGGATAATAAAGTCCTTCATTTATGGTTCCTTTGAGATACTTGAGAATCCTTTTGGTAGCATCCATATGTGGTTTCCTTGGTGTGTGCATAAATTGGCTTAGCACACTCACACTGTAACATATATCTACTCTTGTCAATGTGGCATAGTTGAGACTACCCACTAGACTTTGATATGATGTGATGTCCTCTATGAGTTCACCTTCATGTGAGCTCAATTTGTGATTGAACTCCATTGGAGTACCTGCAATCTTACAATCTTGCATCTTGAATTTTGCCAACATGTCCTTAATGTACTTTCTTTGAGTGAGAAACAAACCATGATCTTTGTAGACAACTTCCAAACCTAGGAAGTAGGTAAGTGAACCCAAATCACTTATCTTGAACTCTTCCCTCATCTGATCTTTGATCTTCTTCATACCATCTGCATCATTTCCTATCAATATAATATCATCTACATATACACATAGATAGATGATCTCAGAATTACTCTTTTTAATAAAGAGTGAAGGATCTGCCTTGCTTGGTTGAAAGCCTTTGTCCTGCAAGAATGAAACAAGCCTAAAATTCCAAGCTCTTGGAGCGTGCTTGAGACCATACAATGCTTTCTTAAGTTTACACACATAATCAGGATAAACTTGATTCTCAAAACCAGGTGGTTGTGCCATATATACCTCTTCTGTTATCCAACCATTCAAGAATGCATTCTTTACATCTAGTTGAAGTATCTTCCAATTCTTGGAAGAGGCAATACTAAGAAAAACCCTAATAGTAGGCATCTTTGCCACAGGAGAGAAGGTCTCCTCATAATCAATTCCCTGAGTTTGTGCAAAGCCTTTTGCTACAAGCCTTGCCTTATACCTGTTAATTGAACCATCTGAATTCTTCTTGAGTTTATAGACCCATCTTGAGCCTATTACCTTCATGGATGAAGTCTTGGGCACCGAATCCCAAGTGTTGTTTTCCTCAAGTGCTTCAATCTCTTCCTTCATTGCATGCTTCCATTCTGATTTTGCTTTGGCCTCTTCAAATGATGATGGCTCCTCTTGGTTTATATCCTGTGCTATTTAGATAGAGTGTTTAGTTACTAATGAGGTGTCAAACCCATACCTTTCTGGTTTTTTCTTTTCCCTCATAGATCTTCTTAGGCCATGATGTGATGATTCTGCCTCATGTCCAAGTTCCTGCAATTTTGCTTTACCTTTAGACTTCCATGCTTTGATCTTTTCCATGTGAGATTCTTCATCATCCTCTGAGGTGTCTTGTTCTTCAATCTTTGATTGTTCTCTACCAAGCTTTGGAAAATCTTCTTCAAGATTATATGGTAAATTGACCTTCCTGCATGAATCTTCATACCATGAATTGTTCTCATCAAAAACTACATCTCTGCTTACCAAGAATCCTTTGTTGGTAGGGTTGTATAACCTGTAGCCCTTTTGATTGTTGTCATATCCAATAAATACACACCTTTCTGCCTTTGGATCCATCTTGCCTCTAACCTGTGAAGGAACATGAGCAAAAGCAATACATCCAAAAATTTTACAATGATCTAAGCTTGGTCTTCTTCCATTCCAAGCCTCATATGGAGTCATCCCATCAAGGGATTTTGAAGGAAACCTGTTAATCAAGTAAGTGGCTGTAGATATAGCCTCAGCCCATAAATAATTAGGTAAATGCTTTTCATTTAGCATAGACCTTGCAGCTTGAACAATTGTCCTATTCCTCCTTTTTGCCACTCCATTTTGCTCAGGAGTGTACCTTGTAGTTACCTCTCTTTTGATTCTTTCTTTCTTGAAGAAAAGAATCAAAATCATGGGAGAAGTATTCGCCCCCTCCATCTGACCTTAGCCTTTTTAGTGATTTACCTGTTTGATTCTCCACAAGAGCCAAATATCTTTTGAAACATGAAAAAACTTCATCTTTGTGTTTCATAAAGAATAGGATAGTCTATCTGCTGCAATCATCAATAAAGGAAACATAATACCTTGATCCAGATATTGAAGCTTCCTTGCTAGGTCCCCATACATCTGTATGAACCAACTCCAAGAGATCTCCATGCATATAACCTTTCTTCATGAATGGTAACCTGTGAGACTTTCCAAATTGACATGCACTACACTTATAAATCATATGTTGTTTTGACAAATTAGGGAGTCCAAGTACACTTTTGTCCCTGCAGATTTGCTTTAATGACCTTTCACCAATATGTGCTAACCTTTTGTGCCATACTTCCAATTCTGTGAGTGTCTGACTACCATAATTAAAGAGAGCAATGTTTCTAGTGTCCTGTAATTCAAATGTGAACAATCTACCTGTCTTTTCACCTTTTGCAATTCTTCTGAATCCTTGACTTGGATCTTCAACAAATGCTCCTGCTTTTGTGAACCTGACTTGCAACCCTTTCTCTACTATCTGCCCAACACTTATCAAATTCTTTGTGATGGTAGGGACATAGAATACCTTACTGAGTAGGTTGATGTTTCCATCAGGTGCTTTGACATTGCCTATTTTCTCCACAGGATGTTTTGTATCATCTCCTGTTTGTACCTCATGCTTATTCCTTGGATCTTCTAAATCTGATAGGAGTGCCACATTTCTTGCCACATGATTTGAACAACCTGAATCTATGTAGAAAACATGCTCATCAGATTTACCTTCTGGCATAGCCATGTTCATGATCAATAATGAATCCTCTTTGTTTGAGTCTTCTGTGTAGTTATTGTAGTCTCTCCTTCCTTTGTAGCCTCCTTGATAGTTTGAATGATTGTAGTTGTTGTAGTTTCCATGGTAGTTCTTGAACCTTCCTCTTGAGTAGCCGTAACTTCCTCTATTGTATCCTCTGCCTCTTTGATTCCTGGAATTCCTAAAGCAATTTTCAGTTGTATGATTAGTTAATCCACAAATAGAACATGAGTTGGAGTCTTGGGATCTCCCCTTGCCTTGTCTACCTCCTCTTCCTCTACCTCTACCATGTCTTCCTCTACCTACATAGTTAGCTTGATATGTACCTGCTTCATCATCCACTTTCTTTGCCTTTCCTTTGTTATCTTTAGACTTGCTTTTATCCGTGTATAAAGCTGAAGATTGATTACCTTTAGAGCTTTCTCCATTTTTGATAAGCTTTGCCTCTTGAGTAAGTAGTTGTCCAATGAGTGTGTTGAAATCAGGTACATGCATGTCCATGTACAAATCCATAGTTGTGGTGAATGCTTCCCACTTGTCATCTGCCTTCAAGCCATTGATGACCTGCCTTACAATTTGCTCTTCATCTATTACCTCTCCAATGCTTTCCAATTGATCTCCTATGTCCTTGAGCTTTGTGACAAAATCAGTCACATTTTGTTTGGGAGCCTTCTTGAGAGTTGTGAAATCCATCCATAGTTGATGCTTCCTAGCTTTAGTACTTGAAGAAAAGAAAGCTTCAAGTGCATCCCACACTTCCTATGATATCTTACAACTTCTAATGTGAGGCAACAAAAAATCTGAGATAGAGTTGAGGAGATAAGACCTTGCAAGTGCATCCTTGGAGCACCATGTGCTCAATCTTTCTTGCTCTTCTTGTGTTGGTTGACTTTTGTTCTTGAAACTTGGCATAACTTCATCTCCAGCCACATAACCATATAAACTTCTACCTTGGAGATAAGCTTCCATCCTTAATGACCAAGATGAGTAGTTACCTCTGTCCAATTTGTCAATTGATGAAGGAAATCCATCTGCCATGTTGTCCAAACTTGCTCTGATACCACTGTGAAGAGATGGATAGGTATGTGCTTGAAGATGAAGAGGTGTTGCAAAATCCTTGATCTACACCAGCCAAATGAACTCCAGAAGTATATGGTGGGCCCTTTTAGCTTGCCAATGGATTTATTAGACACCCTATGTACCTTGGAAGATCACTCTCAAAAAGATGGATCAAAATAGATAAGTTGGAGTTAGCTCAGAGGTGGAAACTTGCTATTCTTGGTTCATACACCTGTCCAGTGTTCTACATAATTCTCTGAGCACAGCAGCAATTAGCTTAATTCCTCTTGGGGAAGTCTAGGAAACTTAAAGAACTAACTTTGAAGAGTAATCTCATCAAAAATAATGAACGACACACTGAGAATGAGTTTTAACAACTGATGACATCATCCCGATTTTCACGGGCTGCTACAGTTTGAGACGAGTGAGCAGAAAAATCAACATAACTCAAAATATAGGAATGAAATGATTATGAAAATTTGTGTGGTTTTAGTAGACAGTAGGTTGAATCCAACAAGCTTTAAATCAGTGAATTTGGATAAGTAACCACTGCGAAACACCTCTGACAAGATGAGTGAAAAAATCGGGTACCTGACAGAGAAGTGAAGATGAACAGACCCTGTTGACTTCAAATAAACATAACTGAAGATTTCAACATCCAAATGACATGACAATTTGTGAGCGTATAGTAGACTTATAGAGTTAACTTTACCAAGTTAAATCACTGAAAATGATGCACCAAGCTCAGAGAAAACATCTCTGCAAGATGACTGAGAAAACTTAGAGATATGGCAATGAGTAGTACACTTCACAAGAACATGGAAAGATGAACTCAAATAATCATGAAAATGAAAGTATATTGCTTGTACAATACAATGACTTACTGATAAATATGTGTGCCTTGTAATCACACCTTGATATGGCATAAAGCTCAGCTCTTGGAGGTCTTCACATAGGTCTCTCTAACCACGACTAAAACTGCCATCTATTTATAGTTGAGTTTGGGAGGCTAACTTCCCTCAATCAATCTCCAATCAATCAATGCTTGATTTGATTCTCTACCTACCACAAATCACGAATTCGTGGCTCCTCTTTCCATTCTTGATCAAGTGGACTCAACCACTTAAGATTCTTTCACTTTTACATTAAGTAAACTCTTCAAAAGTTACAAGAGGTAGTTCACAAGTGAACTTTACATAGTCTTCATTTTAAGGCTTTTTTTAAGACTTTGTGGGACTCAAGCCAATACTTAGGCTTGTCATAGACTTGCTCCAACAACCTTCTTTAGGGAACTATCTTTACTTCATGTCTTTCATTGATGATTTTTCTATGCATGCATGGGTATATCCATTGAAGGCAAAGTTGGAAGTGTTTATGTTCTTCAAATAGTTCCTTGCATGGACATCCACAATATCTGCCATCTGTTGTGGTCATGATTTGTGTTCAAGGTTGAAATAGCAATTAATAATCAACTCAAGGAAAATGTTGATGACATGATCACAACTTGTATATTGGTTATGTAGTTGAAGGTTCAAAAACTCATGAGAATGGCCGCTGAAAGGAAAATTCAGTGCAAGAGAGAAGGGTGGCTTCAAAAGATAAAGGATGAAGAGGGTGCAGGATGTAACATTTATGGTTCATTGGAGGTGAATTAAGTAGCTAGAAACTTCTATTTCGCTCCGGGTACAAGTTTTCAGCAGGCAAATACGCATGTTCATGACCTGTTGGCTTTCGAAAAGGATAGTTTCAATGTCAGCCACAAAATCAAGGAGCTAAGATTCGGTCCTCATTTTCCAGGAGTTGTAAATATTTTCCAGGAGTTGTAAATCTTTTGGATGGCGCCCAACACATACAGATGTCTCCATCAGGCATGTATCAGTATTTCATTAAGTTTGAGCATCATTGTTGCAATACATGTGAAGAAGTTCGAGAAGCATATAGAGGGAAAGGATGGGGAGTTACAAATCCCGATTTGATTGGGCAGCGTGAAAGAAAAGGGTGGCACTACGTGGAGCGGTTCGTTTTTATTGCTAATAAATGAAATGAGGAGGAGGACTCTCTCGAAGGACAGGCGTCGGGAAGGACTTCGGGAACAAGAACAGAAAAAAACTTGTGTGTGTTACTCAGGAATCATGGCATTCTCTATGCTCTGAACACAGGCTCGATGTTTCCGCATTTCTTTCTCTATGATTAAGAACCGTCTATCTTCGTTGTTCAGTCAATGGAGAGCCTCTACAAGGAGGATCGGGCTTCGTTGTCATAAGAGAAAGGGATCATCTGCAAACCAGTTAATGTATCTTGCTGAGGCCCATGCTCTTACTTTATTTAAGAAGTAGAAGGAATAGGCAATCAGCTCGCATGCATCCTGCAAATCGTCTCGCAACCTGGAATCACAATCTGTGATGTATGCAGCCACTCCATGGGACATTAGCGAGTCGGTTCTCAGACAGTCAGCGACACGTGAGCTTACAAGGTTTTCATGAATGCACTGCATTACACACATGAGGGTTTCTAGCATTTTGCAGACGATATATACATGCCTCTGGATCTGATTCAACCCGAGAATCATCTCGCTGAAGGTACTGGACATATCCCATCGACTCTTGTCCTTAGAAGGTGGACATCGGAAGCGCTCATTACCTTCATAGAGAGCAACACAATCGACATCATTCTTGAACTCTATGGCATTCATATGGTTGAGATGTTGACCCTTAGCTTGAATCAAAACTGCGGAGGTAGTGATGGAAGCATTCAAAAGAATCATGGGCGTTGTGCTTGATATCCACCAGCGCCGCCACCACGTGTAACCAAGGTCTTCTGGGAAATCTATCAATGTCCTTTGAAAGAATGTTAAGAAAGAAATTAGCGTCAAATATCTTATGGATGCTATCTGAAGTTAATGATGTTCCAAGCCCTTCAAGAAGAGAGAACAGGTCTGGAATTCGGTTTTGGCATGTCCAAGAACTAAATATATCCTTGATGCGATCAAGGCAATGTCTCACGTAAATCACCCTCCTAAAGACACCCGCACAGGCAAGCGAGGCATCTCAGGTTCCATCGTTACACATTGAGAGAAACTCAGTGAAGCGATGGAAGCCCCAGAAATTGAGCTTTCTGCATTGGTGCAACTGTATCTTGGAATCTTCGGCAAGCTTCACCCTGTGATGTAGCAACAGAAAAGTGATTATAGCTGCATTTGAGGAAGAGTCAGTATGGGCAAGCTTGAGCGATTCTAGACGATGTATAAGAGACATCAAGGAAAATCTGCTTTGGATGCTCCTCATTGAGGGAAGATAGTTCTGAATGTTGAAAGAAAGTGTCATTCGAAGGAGGCAGAAGATGACCGCGGCAATGAAGCACGACTCTTTATGGCATATGAGAGAGAGAGAGAGATAGAGAGAGAGAATGTGAACTCTTGGGCTCCAGACTTGAGCACATCTTAGGATGATGATGGTTGAGGTGCTGAAAACCTCTCGAGAACTTGGAAGTAGAACCGGGAGACGAAGGAATTCTCCTTTGGACAGCGGCGACTTATTTCAATTTAATAAACCAGCTTTACTATAGACTTATTTATCTTTTTTTTTAAGAATCCTGAATATGCGTTTCTTTTGGCATAAACCACTAATATTTGCTCTTGACAATTTTCCATTTCTTTAGCTAAAACTCTGCAGATCTATGCATACAAAATAATGTAGTGATTGCAAAGTTAAATTTCATTCAATTTCCCACACCGCTTTTATCTGGAATGCCTCGTTCATATTGTCACCATTGTATATGAATTTTCTTTCTAGTTTATACACGTAAAAGATAGTGTGTTTGATGAGCTGATGTATAGGATTAATTTCTGACCGTATCCGAAGAAATTTATGTTTAGATTTCTTCTCAAGTTAAACAAATGTAGTATTTCATTGATATTTCTATGGAGCAGTGAATGAAATAATCTGTATGCAAGATTTGTTAAATGATTTCTCTTACACAAAAGCAAGTTCGTATTGTCTTAAACAGTAACAATTAAGCGTCTGCCCTCTGAAGAGATTCGAACTCAAATTCAAACTTTTCTTAGATGAAATAACGTTAAATCTTCATATATTTGTGAAGCAAATGATTTAAATATTCGAGAGGCCTAGCACGTAGAGAGTACAAAGTTTTCACCACCGAAGATGTGAAAAATGGAATTATTTCTATAACATTGCATCACAAACGTACTTGAGGCAACCTTCGTCATTAGTCAATTTGCTTGAATGCTGGTCTATGAATCAATGTCTTCTTGAGATTCCATAGTTCGCTTACACTTTCGCAAAGGTAGCCTTTATACTACTATTCGAGAATTAAGTACATTTTTTTAGCTACACCTTCCTACATCTTCCTCCTTGTCACGAATATCCGAGACATACCTGGTGAACCCGATGCAAAAGGAGCGGGTGAGTTGATGCTAGAGATAGAAAATTGAGAAATCAAGTGGATGATCAAGTTTAGCAAATCTACTAAATTAAGAATAAAAGATCTCCTAGCTCAATTCGTATGCTTTCAAGAAGAGGATAGGCGCCTAAAAGCCATCCAAGTGCTTCATGACCGTTTAATCAAGCGATGTTGATTTTTCAAAGGTAAGAATATCTCGCGATTCCGAAAAACTCATGCGAATAAACCATTTGATATGGTCGCAATACAAAGCGATTCTCCTCAAGCAATTCATGATAGAGGACATAGATGAAGTGACTCGTAAGTCCTTCCTGAGGTGGGTTCATATACCCAAGAGCCAACCGATCCTAGAAGCTAAAAAATAGTTCGAGAAGCAATTCAAAGATATGTCCGAGTATGACCAGAGATGTATAATACATGAAAAGGTGTTCTTATTCCTACATGCGATAGATGTTAGAGCATGAGAGGAAGTAATTTTGTTTCTGGAAGACCTAGACTCTGAAATGGGTCTCGCATAGGATTGGACACTTGTTCATGATGTTGGAATAAGATATGTTAGAAAGCAGCAAATATTTGAGAACTTTTGAAATGATTGGAAATTGGATCTTCATGCGGATATAGCTAATGCATATATTTCATGCATGCGAATCCTTGAGAATAATGTGCACTCAAAAATACTTAAAAAATCGAGTCAAACAAGAAAGAAGTATGACTCAAAACCACATATATAATCATATCGAGGTTCATTAAAAAGAACCAATAATAATAAATGATACAAACCTTAAATCTTTAAGATGTCATGGGATAGTAGATGTCTTTGCAATAAATACATCTTTAAGTGTACCAAACGTACAAATCCTAATGAGAGGAGGAGTAAAGGAGCTGGGAGAAGCTAACCAAATACAAATTAATTAAGAAAGAATCAAATAAAAAATCAAGTTACTCAAACAAGGAATCAATATGAAGCTTTGTCTAGTCCAACAAACGCCTCAAATCTCATTGAATTATATAAATATTAAACCAAGATATACAATAAGCCAAAAGCCAAAGATGTCTACAATGTCTCAAGATAAACATGAAGAAATTATGAATAGAAATGATGTGAACATAAACGATGTCAAGATGAAGGAGATGTCGATAAGTAGTTCTCTAAAAAGTGAAATGCATTCCAAACATGATGAGTGCGATGATCGTCATGAGGATAACTCAATTACAGATCAAGTTCCTGATATTCCTTTGAGTGATACTACATTAGATATATGTCCTAAGATGGAGGACAATGATCCTACTTATACGATAGAGGATAAACCACTAATTGGAGTTCTAGAGAGTGATATGCATGTAGATGAGGCCACACTCTACGAAGACAGGTATGAGAATGTTCATGAGAAGGATGAAAATAAGTCGTCGATTTCTCATTCATATAGTGATATGTATGCCAATAATAATCATGCTGAGTTGAGTTTCCATGACGATGAGATTGAGCATGAAATATCAAATTAAACACTTATAGAAATGCATGACAAATCTGATGAAGAATCTATACCAAGTGAGGGTGAGCATGAAAAGATAGAAATTTATGACTCCACTGAAGAGGTTGGATTTACCCACTATGAATCAAAGGAAGAATGAGTTGATTCAATTGTAGCTGCAAAAGGATTCGTATGTGAGAATGCACTTGACCAAAAATCAATGATTGAGGAGATGTATGAAGAATGCACTCCTCATTGATTGAGGAGTGATCTGAGTTTTGAAGAAGTTGATGAAACAAGTGTTTAAGGCTTTCCACAAAGAGGAAGATGGGGCACTGGACATTGACTCTTCATGAGTTGAGGACATTCTCAATAGTACTCCTCAAGAAGTAGGAAGAGGTGAGAGAGATGAGGCTGATGTAGAGGAGAATAAAAAACATGATGAATTTTCTCTCAAGCTTAATCTTTTGCATGATGAAGAGTTGAATATATATGAAAAGGTGTCTAATGATGATGAGTGTGATGAATTTTTGAGTTTGATTGATTGTGAAGAGTTCTTTTCAATGGGTATGCATGAAAATCTATTAGCGCAAGATGAATTTATTGATGTCATGTATGCTAGTTTGAATTTGCATGACTTTGAGTGTGAATAGTTAGATGAATTAAATGAATGTTCTTCACGAAATGAATGTATGTTGGATGAAAACTTTGAATTTATTTCAAATCAAACAAATGCACCTAGTGTTCAAATGAATGAAATTTTTTCAAATGATGTTATTGAATATGATGTTTCTGATATCTGTTATGCATTTTTGAGTACACGTGCAGATGATTGGGAAGCAATTGAAGATCTTGAGTTTCATTGGATCATGCGAAAGGAAACTACTTTTGCATTGCTCGTTCATGTTTTACTGCAGATAGATTTTTGTGAATTTTTTCATGGATTGCATGTGAATATATACGGTTATTTGGATTCAATGCTTCTCATCTTGTGTCTATTTTTATCAGTGCAGAAATGATCAAGGAAAGACAATTGGGATGACAAATAAAGAATGAAAGTTCAAAGATCCTTTTTCAATAGCTACCTTGCTTTAACCTTGATTGTTGCACCATCTTTATGTTAAACTGCACATAAACGATGCATATTTTAAGTTGAAAAGAGCACATGTTTTTTTTTAATTCCATAGATGCACATGTAATCATCATGAATCAGACTAGGATAGAGCTATGAGTGGAATTGAGAGAAGAGAGTCATTTCATTTGTGAGAAAAACTACAATGAGTGAGTTTCTTTCTTTAGAAACCATGAAAATTGATTCCGTAATTGCACCATGATTGTGAATTGTTGCATTTAAAGTATGCATGCATGAATATGTATGCGCACAGAAATTTTCAAGCGCATAAACACATATCTAATTGCACATTGGAGGTGAAGGAAGTAGTTGAAAACTTCCATTTTGCTACAGGTAAAAGTTTTTAGTAGGCAAATATGCATGTTCATGACTTCTTGTAGTCGGCTTTCCAAAAGGACAATTTCAATGTCAGCCACAAAATGAAGGAGCTACGATTCAATCCTCATTCTCCAAGTGTTGTAAATCCTGTGGATGGTGCCCAATGCATACAGATTTCTCCATCCAGCATGTATCAATATTTCATTAAGTCTGAGCATGATTGTTGCAATACAGTCCGCATCTGTTTCTCTCTGATTGAGAACCGTCTGTCTTCCTTGTTGAGTCGATGGAGAACCTCTACAAGGAGGATCGGGCTTCGTTGTCAGAAGGAGAAAGGATCATCCCCAAACCAGTTAATGTATGTTGCTAAAGCCCACGCTCTTACTTTATTTAAGAAGTAGAGGGAATACGAAATCAGCTTCCGCGCATCCTGCAAATCATCTCGCAATCTGGAATCACAATCTGTGATGTATGCAGCCACTCCATGGAACATTCGCGAGTCAATTCTCAAACAGTCAATGATACGTGAGCTTGCAAGGTTTTCATGGATGCACTGCATTACAGACATGAGGGTTGTTAGCGTTTTGGAGACGATATATACATGCCTTTGGATCCCATTCAACCAGAGAATCATCTCACTGAAGGTACTCGACATATCCCATCGACTCTTGTCCTTAGAAAGTGGAAATTGGAACCGCTCATTACCTTCATAGACAGGAACACAATCAACATCATTCTTAAACTCTATGGCATTCATATGCTTGAGATGTTGACCCTTAGCTTGGAATCAAAGCTACGGAGGCAGTGATGGAACCATTCGAAAGAATCATGAGCGTTGTGCTTGATATCAACTAGTGCTGCTACCACATGTAACGAAGGTCTTCTGAGAAATCTATCAATGTCCTTTGAAATACTGTTAAGAAATAAATTAGTGTCAAATATCTTATGGATGCTATCTGAAGTTTATGATATTCGAATCCCTTCAAGAAGAGAGAGCAGGTCCGGAGTTAGGTTTTGGCATGTCGAGTAACTGAATATATCCTTGATGCAATCAAGGCAACGTATAACGTAAATCACCCTCGTAAAGACGCCCGCACAGGCAAGTGAGGTATCTCAAGCTCCATCATTACACATTGAGAGAAACTCAGTGAAGTGATGAAAGCCCCAAAATTTGAGCTTTCTGCCTTGGTGCAATTGTATCTTGCAATCTTCCGCAAGCTGCACCGTGTGATGTAGAAATAGGAAAGTGGCTACAACTTTTTCTGAGGAAGAATCTGTATGGCCAAGCTCGAGCAATTCTAAATGATGTAAAAGAGACATCAAGGAAAATCTGCTTTGGATGCTCTTCATTGAGGGAAGATAGTCCTGAATGTTGAAAGAAAGTGTCATTGGACTGGGGTAGAAGATGACTGCGGCAATGAAGCACGACCCTTTATGGCATATGTGTGTGTGTGCGTGTGTGTGTGTGTGAGAGAGAGAGAGAGAGAGAGAGAGAGAGAGAGAGAGAGAGAGAGAGAGAGAGAGAGAGAGAGAGAACGTGAACTCTTCGGCTCCACACCTGAGCACATCCTAAGATGATGATGGTTAAGGTGCTGAAAACCTCTCAAGAACTTGAAGTAGAACCGAGAGAAGATGGACGAAGGAATTCTCATTTGGACAGTGGCTACTTGTTTCAATTCAATAAACCAGGTTTACTGTAGACTTATTTATCATTTTGTTTTTTAGAATCCTGAATATGTGTTTCTTTTGGCATAAATCACTAATATCTGCTCTTGACAATTTCCATTTCGTTAGGTAAAACTCTGCAGATCTATGCATGCAAAATAATGTAGTGATTGCAAAGTTAAATTTCATTCAATTTCCCACAGCGCTTTTATCTGGAATGCTTCGTTCATATTTTCATCATTGTATCTGAATTTTGTTTCTAGTTCATACACGTAAATAATAGTGTGTTTGATGAGCTTATGCATAGGATTAACTTCAAACCGTATCCCAAGAAATTTATGTTTGGATTTCTTCTCAAGTTAAACGAATGTAGTATTTCATTGATATTTCTATGGAGCAGTGAATGAAATAATCTGTATGCAGGATTCGTTAAATGATTTCTCTTAGACAAAAGCAAGTTTGTATTGTCTTAAAACAGTAACGATTAAGTGTTTTCCCTTTGAAGAGATTCGATATCAAATTCAATCTCTTCTTAGATGAAATAACGTTAAATCTTCGGATATTTGTGAACCAAATGATTTCAATATTTGAGAGGCCTAGCATGTAGAGAGTCCAAAGTTTTCACCACCAAAGATAAGAAAACTTGAATTATTTCTGTAACTTTGCTTCACAAACGTACTTGAGGCAACATTTGCCATTAGTCAACTTGCTTGAATGTTGGACTATGAATGAATCTGCTCTTGAGATTCCATAGTTCGGTTACACTTTCGCAAACATAACCTTTATACTACTATTCGAGAATTAAGTAAATTTTTTTTTAGCTAGACTTTCCTAAATCCTCCTTCTTGTCATCAATATCCATGACAGGGTCCTTCTAAGAGGAGTTCCCATGATTTTCTATGAGGATTGCCAACTTGAGTATTGGTATGACTGAATAAGATGCATAGATAATGGATAGGGCAGCCACCAATTGAGTCACAATAAATGTAGTCATTAGCCACATTCTAAGATAGTCAGGAAAACACTAGTGTCAATTATTCCTTTTTCTTTTCCTCTCCACCATAAGAGAACATGTCAAGAAGTGAGACCTCCCCTATCTCTCCACGTTGTTCTCTGATAATTCCCTGATATGATATATCATACTAAAACAAACAGCCCTATGCTCAAATGCCATGAGTGCCAAGCATCATATTTGTCCATCCATTGTTTCCTACGAGCAAACTTAGTTGCCATCACTTCCAATGCATAATTACCAGCTCTTCCACCCAAGAAAATTACATATAGTTCCAAATTTCATGTAACTTTGGCATTGGTGCTATTTACTATCTCTTAAACACATAAGTAGGCCATTGTTGCTACTTTTTATTTCAAAACTTTTGAAGCACAAGATTGCAACACTTTATGTGAGCTTAAAATTGGATTTTCATGCTTGATTATTAAGCTTTTCTTCGAATCTCGACCACCACGTGGGATAAAACATCATCATATAGTGCCTTATACACCTCAATAGAATGGATTTGCTGAATAGAAGAGCAGATCACTCATAGACATGGCGAGGTGCATCGTCAAGAGTTAGGGTTTACCACATAGTTTCTATCACTCCATATGAGGCTTGGCATGGTTGCAAGCCATGGCTTGCTCATCTACGTGTTTTCTTTTTGTCTCGCATATGCATTAGTGCCTAAACAACATCACACAAAATTGGATAAAAAAGGAGTAAAATGTATTTTTGTTTGGTACAGTTTTGAAGGCAAAGGCTATCATCTTTATCACCCACAGACTAAATGCATTTTGGTTAGCCATGATGTTGTTTTTGTGGAAGATGCTATTCAACCTTTACTTTCATGTACGAAGCAGACATCTATTAGCTCCAAAAACATGTATGATACTTTGTTGCCTCTTTTTATAGGCGGACACTCTAGTGTTGGTCCTGATGAGGCAACTTCTCAACCATTGCAAGTTTCATGTGATGATGTAGATCATTCTATTTATGATGCACTTGTTAATGAGAGAACTGGTATTGAGGAGGTAAAAACTATGGTTAAATGGTTGGTGCATACTTTGTGTGACATCAAATTAGATGCTTCTCTCTCATATCGTACTAATTGAGGCTCTCATAATTCCTCTTTTGCATACGATTTTTATGCTATGGCTGCATCTAGTCTCTACGATGAGACTAAGCCTATTTCATTTGATGAAGCAAAAACATTTTGAACGTTGGATGGGTGAAATGCAATCTGAATATGATGTTATCATGAAAAATGGTACCTGTTCTTTATGTGACTTGCCTCGTGGCAAGAAGGCCATTGGCACTAAGTGGGTATACAATCTGAAGTGTAAACTTGATGGAACAATTGAAAGGTATAAGGCTACGCTTGTTGCAAAGGGTTATGCTTAGCAAAGAGGCATTGATTTTGATGAGACCTTTGCTCCATGCCAAATGACTACTGTTCATTGCATCTATGTGGTTGCAGCTCATCATGGTTGGAATCTAGATCAGTTGTACATTAAAACAACATTTTTGAATGGTGCATTGCATGAAGATGTGTATGTTTTTCAGCCTCATGGCTTTGTGCAAAAAGGTCATGAAAACCAGGTGTGCAGGTTAAAGAAGGCATTATGTGGTTTAAAGCAAGCACCACATGCTTGGTATGGAAAGATACATGCCTATCTGATTGCACATGGTTTTGAGAACAGTCCGATTGAAAGCACCTTATATGTTAAGTGTGCTAATGATGTGCTTTTGATCATTGTTATGTATGTTGATGACATGGTACTCATTGTTCCTATTGAGATACATACTGCTGAATTTAAGGCTGATTTGCATGCCTCACTTGAGATTTCTAATTTGGGACATTTACATCATTATTTGAGCATTCAGATTATGCAAGTTGTTAGTGGAATGGCTTTGTGTCAAATGAAATATATTGACACATTATTGTAGAAAGACTCTAAGCCTATTTCCACTCCTATGGAGGCAAGTTTAGGATTGATTCTTCATGATGCTGGATATGCATTTGATGCTATGCTCTATCAACAAGCTATTGGATGCTCGATTTTCTTATGCATTAGTTAGCCAAGCATTTGGTTTGTTGTCCCACAGATGAGCAACTTTATGCATTGCTCACGTGTTAAGCAATGGCAAGTGTTTAAGCCCATCTTTTTCTACTTGAGTGGTACACAACTAATTGGGTTGTTTTATCCCAAGGGGGGATCACTACCGCCAAATTTGCATGCTATTTTAGACTCTTGCTTGGCTGGTTGCTATGACACTTTTGTGTCCACTAGTGTCTTTTGCTTCATGTTTGGTAGTTCATGTCTATCTTGGTTGAGCAACAAGCAACGTACTATGGCCACTTCAAGTTGTGAGGCTGAGTGTATGGTAGCTTTCACAGCAAGTGTTGAGTGTGTGTGGCTTAGACACCTTATGGCTGATTTGGGTGTTGGTCAGTCTTCTACCACCACCATCTTTGCTGACAGTCAGAGAGCATTGGTATTTGGGCGAAACCCTATGTTCCATGCTCACACTAAGCACATTGATGTGCATTATCATTACGTCACGGAGAGGTTCTATGCAAGAGAGATCATCTTGGAATATGTGCCCACGCAAGAGAACATTGTAGACCTTTTCATGAAGGCTCTACCTAGGGAGAAGTTTAAAGCTTTCCACAAAGCTTTGGGCTTACTTCCTTTTGTGGATTGATTCCTCATAGCTTGGCACTTCCTTATACATGAGTGCTAGCCCCTTGTTTACTACATCACTCTCAAGGTGGATTTGTTGATATATTTAGTTAGTGATGTGTATGAACACTCTAAGACTATTGGGCACTTTTTCCCTCTTTAGGATGTTTTCTTTCCCCCGGCTTGTATATGTGCCTATTGCCCTAATGGGCTACTTATCTTTTGTATATTCTAGTGCTAATACATTCAATATTCTGTGTCCTACTCCAAGCTTCTTCTTCTTCCTTGTGTTGTTTGTGTTCTTCAGCATACGTCTAACTCCAACAATACTTAAATAGAACTAGAAGAATCTTATGAGACCAATGGTTAATATGTGTCTTAATACAACACTTATTACCTTACAAATCTCAAAACTACATTCCTTGGACCATGTATGCGGAACATCTCCCTATCACATGTTAATAGTATATTAAGGTTATTTTTTATTTACATGTTTACAAATCCATATTGTGTAATTTCTCAATGGTTTTAAATAGGTCCTTTTTCACACCTCACCCTCTCTCTCTCTTCACCTTCATCTTCTACACATTGATATTATAATAGAATCCAAATCTCTTGGCATGTATTTCAATTGCATTTATCATTCTACATGTTTGTATGTTTGTTGGTATGAAAGTGTTTGTAAGAACTCACACATCACAGTATGCAAGAGACGTGGGTATTTCCATGTTTTAGGAATATAATGTTCATAACAAAAATCTAAAATCTTATGGATACTATTTAGAGATGTCCTTAGTATAGTGGTTGAAATACCGATCCATATTCCTACTACAATAAGACATAAAAGAAATCCATTTCAATAAGGAAATTTGAAAAATAAACTTCATCATTATATTGATGAGGATATTGGTTAGTATAGTAGTGGATAAAGAGAAAAAAAAGGTTCACAAGAATGTTCAAAATTATGGGAGCTTGTATAGCATGCATTTTTACAACATTAAATTACACAACGACAATCATAACAATAATAACATGAACATAACCAAATTCAACTTTTAAACTTGGATCATGTACCTATAACATGATCGTAAGGTGCATCATAATTATGAAAAAAAAATATGTGCATGCATAGAGCTGCATAATACAATATTTCACAACCATAATCATAAGAATAGATGCATAACCATAGACTCCATGAACTACAATAGATTCAACCATAAAGTTGTGAGTGCTACAATAACATGAAAATCATAATCATGTGCATAAACATGTAGTTCACTTGACAAAATTCAAAACGGAAGAAAACACTTCATGTAGAAAATGAAAAAATACAAATGTATTTCATCTATGTGATGCCTAAAAAGGTATGCTTTCCACCATAACAATGCAAATATCAAATAAAGTACATGATATATTGCATCCAAAGATGCAAATAGGGACATCTAAATGCAGAACGTTAAAAGAGGTTGAAAGTGCTACAAATGAAATAGAGTACCCTACAATAGGGAAACAAAGTCTCTGAGTGAACTAAGTGTACATAAAACAACATATGAAACACACAAAAGTCAAATATGATTGGTGTGCTATATTTGATGTCAATGATAAATGGAATTCAGATTATCCCTTTGGATCATCTAGTCTATGTGTTCCATATCAGCCAATACCATAGTGAGGCCCCACACATATTCATGTTGGTGCTTTTCACGTGTTAAAGGAAATCCAAAAGCTACAAAATATATTCAATAGATAAAAGAAGCAGCTCAAAAAAATCTTATATATATAGCTCAAATATTCAAACATAATAATTAGATTCATGGAAAAATGTATACATTGTTCTACCCTTAAATGTCATATGTCACACCTTGCAAAGCACTATATTGTCGATAATGCTCAAGATCCTATGTCTCCTCCAATAGATACTTCCACTCTTGTTTAGTAGTATGTGAGAGCTTTACAAGCCCCTCATGACCAAATTTCTTGGTGAAATCATGACTATGTTTTAGAATTTCAAGTAAAACACATTTGAATTATGCAAAACTAGGGAAAATTGAGGTTCTCACTAATCTTGTCAATAGATACATTGCATTATGTACTTAAATTTTTCTTTATCTTGTTCCCCACTTAACACTTGTGCAATTATTGTGCTACATCTCCATGAGTAACTATATACATTAGCTTAAAGAAATGTTAACTCTATCCATCTTGATCATACATATATAGTTCCGATATCTCATGATCATTAGAACCCCTAGGTATACTATTTGTGGTTGGAGTAACTGGCTATGATGACGAAACTGCCATGGGGGTTTTGATGAGTTATGATCATGTCACTATCAACGACCACCTTATGAATGTTGAGCTAGCTAGTTAGCCTTAGTCAATCTCTAAATGACTTAGTAGCTGCGTGATCATATCACCTTCTAATTCCTCTTGAACAAGATCTCTTGTGATACTATAGAGATGAGACATCCATAGGTGGAGGCTTCCTTGTCTATGGAAAACTAGAAGGAGTTCGCATAGGAGGACTACGTGAGGTATTCAAGAACATGAATGTTGTATACATTTGCGAGTCCAACTCATTTCATGACTCATGCAAGACAAGATGTCATGGATATCTACATTAGCATAATATCATATTGTGCTATGGTCAAAACTACCTAAATATATACACATTAGTTTGATTAATAGAAAATAATAAAAATCACAAGAAAAAAGTAATTAAACACTAATAAATACACAGAAAGCATTGTTTTCTTGAGTTATTAATGTCAACGATTGAAGAAGCATGTTCAGCCCTAGATTCTTAGTGAAAATGTAAGTCTATGTGCTACAATGCTTCAAAGAGAATGTTTTACTAGGACAATAAGGATGTCTCAAAATCTTGCATACATTAGTAAAATACATGACTACTTAGAACTATCCTTTTTCTACTTATCTATGTTAAATGTTAATCTTGTTTCTATAAATCACATATCCTCAGTGTAATAGTATGAGCTTTGCAACATGTAAATTACCATGGATATTTCAACAAGTGATGTGATAAGAAACATATCTTTTGTTGAGATATCCATGTCTATGCTTCTGTATTCACATGAATACACTTTATTAGGAAGGCAAGTAGCTTCTCAAAAACTCTCATCTATACTCATGCTAGTTGCATTTATCACACATGTAGTCCACGTTTCCCTCTACTCCATATAAGGAGGGCCTCACTTGACCTCTCCTCATTCATTGATGCACCCTTTGGAGTATCTCACCTTGAGACTGTATTGCACATTTGGTATGTAATTTCTCTTTTCAAATTTTAATTTATTTATTTTCCTATTTCATCATTATGTTGTTCTTAGTATAATTTGAGCCTTCATAGTTTCTTCTATTCTCTTTTGTGTATCTTGGGCCATGTTTCTAAACATGATATCAGAGCATAGGTTAATCATAGGTTAGTTTTCTTTCTCTCTTAGGTATGATTCTCTTCATATTCTTACATCCAAATGTTTCATTTCTTTTCTTTACTTTGTAAACATTTAAGAACTAGCTCTATTCTAACTTGCCTCCCAAAGTGTTGAGATATCCATGCTCTACTCTTATATATTTACATGCATCCACTTTATCCCACATGCAATGGCCTTCATATAGGCTCGAATGTATTCTCATGCAAGTTCCATTTATCCCATATGTATTGCAATTTGACCTCTACTCTATATAACAACGTCTGCATTTCACCTCTTCTTATTCGTTCATGTACTTCTTGAAGTCTCTCACGTTGACAGTAGCTGCACATTTGGTTTGTAAGTTTCCTTTTCATAGTTTTGTTCATATCTTTTCTTATTTCATTAGTATGGTTTTAGTAGTATATCTTGAGCCTCTATAGCCTTTTTTAGTATTTGTGTGTATCTTGGGCCATATTTCTTAACACATGTGGAATCTTTGGAAGCCCCAAGCATAGAAAATATGAAACTATGTCACAAAATTTAATGCAATAAATCATGGAGATGTATGTACATATGTATGTATGTATGTATGTATGTATGTATGTATGTATGTATGTATGTATGTATGTATGTATCTACGTATTGTTACACTTATGTGTTCCTCGAGTAGCTTTGATGTGAACCTCTTCCCTATACATGGGCACTTTTTACTCTAGTGCTAGCTAGAGTTTTTTTCCCCATGTTACCACATACTTGATACTCTCATATGTGCTGGTACTTTGTACTTAGGGATATTATTTAGCTCTTACTTTAGTTCAGTTTTATCATCAATAGAGAGAGTTGTTCTAGCCATCATCTTCTTCATGTGTCTTGCTACATTTGTGCTCCTTGTGTGTGCTTCTTGTGTCTCTCTCACACTTCTACACACACCCAAGAGTGGTATCAGAGCAAGTTCAGCTCCTTATCAAGTTTTGATTTTTTGTGTGGCAGCGCGCACATAGGTTAACAATGCAAATCGACTTTAGAGCATAGAACTGTGAATTTCAGTAGCCAAGAAACATTTCCACCAGCAGCACTGGGGTTTTACCCCCATTTTGAAGCCATTCTTGTTCTTTTGTGAAATGGTGGGCAACAATGACTTGTTTGGCATGCTTCAAGCTGAAGGTAAGCTTGATGGGACCAACTATCCGATGTGGTCTTACATGATGAAGCATGCGCCTAACTTTGGAACATAGTGGTAGATGTAAATCGAAGACCGGCAAGTGCTTCTACGTCATAGTCTATTATCACAGATGGAGTTTCTTCTTTGAGTACAGCGGTTTTGCCTTCTCCACCTACACATGAGCAGCTTAGATGGGATGGAAAAGATGCTCAAGCTCATGCTTTGATTGCGCTTTCTATGAAAATTCATATAGTTCCACACATTCGGTCATGTTCCACATCGAGACAAGCATGGGAGACTCTTGCTTCTTTGTATGCCGTGCGTAATGAAGCACGTGTTGCATACTTGAGGAATCAACTTGAGGATGTATGTATGGCTGAAAATGAGTCGATGGATGTGTATGTGACACACATAAAGGACTTGAAAGAGCAATTGGCAAACATAGATGAGATTATTCCGGATGCATCACTCATTTCTTTATTGTTGAAGGGATTATTGGAATCTTTTCAAAGCTTTGCTACTACAGTCCATTTGGTTGCAAAAGGAAATACTAATATGAATGCATTTGATAAGGTTGTGTCTCTTCTTTTGCAAGAAGAGCAATCTAGAGTGAATAGGAGTGGTTTGATTGAGAGAATGTGAGGGAATGCAAGCACTTGCTATATCACACAAGGGGTAAATCAAGTATGGTTCAGATTTGGGTTCATCAAAACCAAAGCATCAAGCTTTCTCTTCCACTCATTCCTCTAATCATGCTGATTTGCAAAAGAAGAAGAGATGCAAATATTGTTGGAAGGCTGATCATGCTATTGATGAGTCTAGAAAGCTTGCTAAACGCAACAAAAAGAAGAAGGAATCTGGCATGTCTATTGTTGAAAATTCAGCAAATGTAAAGAATGATGAAGCTAACATGGCTCAAGATTTTTAGGTGTGTGTTGTTACATGTCATTATGATGCTTCTTTGCATTCTTAATGTATGGTTGTGAGTGAGGTTGATTCGGATTGGTTCTTTGATAGTGGTGCTTCAAAGCACATAACATCACGCAAAAGATTTTTTGCCTCTTTGAAAGATGCACCTAAAGGAGAACATGTGGTGTGTGCAAACAATGCCTCTTATCCTATCACTCGAGTAGTAGAAATTGAGCTTATGGCTGCAAATGGAGGTGTGATTCTCTTGAAAAATGCATTGTATATGCTCAATATCAAGAAGAACTTAATTTTAGTTCCGTTGATTGCCAAAGCTAGACTTCATGTACACTTTGTTAATGATAAGTGTATGATTCATGATTTCAGCAATGGCAATGTTATCGTGATGTCTTGTACATTATGTAATGGTTTGTATCACATGGATACATACAAGAGGGCTCCCTCGAATGCCTTGGTTGCTCATACTTCTTCCATGGCTGAAATGGAGCTTTGGCATGCTCGTTTTGGTCACTTGAACTTCAATAGTTTGCTTTACTTGCAAAAGAAGGACATGGTTATTGATTTGCCTACACTTGATTCCATTGAAAAGCATGCATGTGAAGGTTGCATTATTGGAAAATTGCATCTTGCTTCTTTTCGAAAAGATAGTCACACACACACTACAAGAAATTTCTAGCTTGTTCATAGTGATGTATGTGGTCCCATCAAGACTCCATCTTTTGGGAAGCATGTAAATTTGGCTACCTTCATTGATGATGCTACTTGCCATACATGGGTGTATCCTATGAAGGCAAAGAATGAGGTATTTTCTTGCTTGAAAGCATTTTTAGCTATGGCTGAAAAGTTTTCTTCACAAAAGCTTTTAACTCTACGCACGGATCGTGGTGGTGAATACATGTCAAATGAGTTCAATGCTTTGCTTTGTGAAAGAGGTATTTCACACCAATGTATGGTGCCATATACACCTCAACAAAATGGTGTTGCCGAGCATAAAAATAGAACTCTACTTGAATTGGCACGATGTATGGTTAAAGGAAAGCATCTTCTTAATAAGTTTTGGATGGAAGCTGTCATGTGTGCAAACTATGTGTTGAATCGCTGCCCTAGAAAAGCATTGATAGTCATCACTCCTTATGAGGCTTGGAATGGTCATAAGCCTATGGTTAGTCATATGCATGTGTTTGGTTGTTTGGCATATGCTCTTCTTCCATCACAACAACATCACAAACTTGATGAGAAGGCAAATAAATGTATATTTGTTGGTTATAGTGCTGAAAGTAAGGGATATCGGTTGTACCATCCATTGAGGAACACAATTATTGTGAGTCGAGATGTGATATTTTCTGAAAATTCAATTTTTCCTTTACTTGAATGCAAAAAACAGCCAACAGTTAGCTCACAAGATGTGTTCCATACACGCATGCCTTTGTTCCAAAATGACGTGCTTGACTATGGCCATCTAGACCAGAAAACTGAGGCTCAAAGGGCTGAAAAAGTCTAGCCAAATGGGGCTAAAAATGCAGAGAATTTCCAAAAAAAAAAGGCTGAAAAATTTGAGCCAAAAAATATCCAAACTGCTGGAAATTTCCAGCCACATATGGCTGAACATTTACATCAAAATATGGCTGAAAATGAGCATGAAATTCAGCCCAAGCATGATGTACATATTGAAGATGTATTACATAATGAATGCACATCTACCAAGAGTGCACAATCTATGCCAAAGTGGCTTAAACAAACTTTGCAGGACAACAAATTGAGTGCACCTTTACTTGGTAGAACAAGATCAAGCTCTCACCATGCATCAAGTAATTTTGTGGATTATTCTCTTATTGCTAGAACATGTAATGAAGAGACACTTTCTTTTGAAGATGCATGTGACGATCCACAATGGATGAGTGCTATGCATACAGAAATGGATTCCATACATAGGAACTACTTGGGAGTTATGTGAATTGCTAAAAGGAAACTATGTCATTGGTACAAAGTGGGTTTATAAGATTAAGAGAAAATATGATGGTAGCATTGATCGCTACAAAGCTAGATTGGTTGCCAAAGGATATGCGCAACAATATGGCATTGACTATGAGGATACTTTTGCACCTACTTCACGCATGACTACCATTTGTACTGTGGTTGCATTGGTTGCCCATCAAGGTTGGAAAGTGCATCAGTTGGACATAAAAACAGCCTTCTTGAATCGTGATTTGCAAGAAGTGGTTTATGTGAAGCAACCACCGGGATTTCCTATGAAAGGGAAAGAGCATATGGTTTGTCACTTGCATAAAGCCCTGTATAGTCTCAAGCAAGCTCCATGTGCATGGTATGACAAAATACATAAGCACTTGATTGCTCTTCGCTTCACATGTAGTTCAATTCAAAGCACACTCTATGTACACAAAAATGGGGCTGATCTTATAGTGCTTGTTCTTTATGTCGATGACATACGCTTGACTGGGTCATCTGATGGAAAACTGGACATTCTTATGGCTGATTTGCAACATACTTTTGTTGTCACTTATCTTGGTCTTTTGAGCTACTATCTTGGCATCTAGTTTGTATGTGTTGAGGGCAGAATTGTTATGCATCAAGCAAAGTATGTTGAAAAACTACTTCCACATTTTGACTTTGAGGATTGTAAGCCACTTTCCACACTAGTTGAGATAGGATTCAGGTTCTCAGTTGAGGATTCCAATGATGCATTTGACACTTCTCTTTATTAGCAAGTTGTGGGATGTCTTATATATGCATGCAACACAAGGCCGGATATACAGTATGCAGTTTCTCAGTTGAGTTGATGCATGCATAGCCCTGACACTAAGCATTGCCAAGCAGTGAAACATGTGTTTAGATATCTCTGAGGTACTTTGAGTTTAGGTTTCTTTTATGGTAGAGATATTCAGCCATGCTTGCATGCTTTTAGAGATAGTGATTGTGGTGGTTGTTATGATACTCACGTGTCCACTAGTGGTAATTGCTTTTTCCTTGGAGACTCATGCATATCTGGTTGAGTAAGAAGCAACCTATAGTGGCAACATCAAGTTGTGAAACTGAGTACACGGCAGTTCTCACAGCTACAGTGGAGTGTATATGGTTGAGATGCCTATTGATGGATCTTTGCATGGAGATTGATGCTGCTATGCATATTCTCACTGATAGTTAGAGTGCTTTGGCTATTACAAGAAACCCAATGTTTCATGCATGGACCAAACATATTGAGGTGCATTATCACTATGTGAGAGAGCGCTTTCATGCAAGAGATATTGATTTGGTATATGTGCCTACACATGATAATGTGGCAGACATATTCACCAAAGCTCTTCCACGGGAAAAGTTTGAAGCTTTTCCCAAAGCTTTAGCTTATTACCTTGTGGGGGCAAGTCTTTCACTACCTGTATGTGTTCACATCATTCGTTGTAGGGGGATTCCTTACACTTATGTGTTCCTCGAGTAGCTTTGATATGAACCTTTTCCCTATAGATGGACACGTTTTACTCTAGTCCTGGCTAGAGGTTTCTTCCCCATGTTATCACATACGTGATACTCTCATATGTGGTGGTACTTTTTACTTAGGAATATTATTCAGCTCTTACTTCTGTTCAATTTTATCATCAATAGAGAGAGCAATTATAGCCATCATCTTCTCAGTGTATCTTGCTGCATTTGTGCTCCTTGTGTGTTCTTATTGTGTGTCTCACACACTTCTACACACACCCAACATGTGTGTATGTATGTACATATGTATGTATGTATGTATGCATGTATGTATGTATGTATGTATGTATGTATGTATGTATGTATGTATGTATGTATGTATGTACGTATGTATGTATGTATGTATGGATGTATGTATATATGTCTATATGTATGCATCTATGTATGCATGTACATATTCAAGTATGTATGTATGTATGTATGTATGTTTATATGTATTTATGCATGTATGTAGGTATGTGCATATGTGTATACATCAATGTAAGCATGTATGTATATCTTTATATAATGCAGTAAGTATGTGTGTATGTTGGAATGTATATATGTATGTATGCATGCGTGTATGTATGAATATATGAATGTACTTATGTATGTATGTGTGTATGTATGTATGCAAGTAATCATGTTAATATGTATATGTGTATGTATGTATGTATGTATGTATATATGTAAATGTTTATGATTGCATGTATAAGTGTACATGCATTTATGTATGTAGATATGTAAGTATTTATGTAAGTATGTATGTACATATGTATGTATGTATGTGTGCATTTATGTATGTATGTGTCCATGCATGTATGTATGTATGTATGTATGTATGTATGTCTGTATGTATGTATGTATGTATGTATGTATTTATGTATGTATGTATGTATGTATGTATGTATGTATGTATGTATGTACGTATGTATGTATGTATATATGTGTGTGTGTGTATAATATTATTCCAACATAGAAGTGTGTTAGAAAATAATAGTCTCTGCATTCTTGGAACAAGTTCTTCACCTCCATTGATTCATCATAATCTATCTCAGTCAGAAGCATGCATATATTTATTTTCCATCACTTATATATTATTTTCAATGGAAATATGTAAACTCATAATTTATATTCTGACTATGAGCGTTTAAGCTTCCTTTTATCACAATACGGAATATGTGGAGGAAGATAATTTCTATCTTTGATTGGCCACAGATGCATCCACCTATCAATCCATCAATTTTCCTATATTCATGAGAACATACTTAGTAACGAGATCATGCCAATATTAGGGCATTTGATAAAATTGTTGGTTTCTTCATTTACCACATAAGTTAATTACTTTAATATGTCTTCTACAATCAATGTCCACCATGTTCATGCGTATAATTCTTTTCCATTGATCCAAACTATACTTCAAGTAGAAATTATTGTTCTAGAATTTATTGATCTCATATATGATAATTCATCTCTTCGAGTGATCTAGACCAACGTGCATCTAAATATGCACCATGCATTTGACATGTAGAATATCTTGAACATTTTATCCACCTTTTGGACATTTTTCACAATAAGAAAAATAATTTCTGTACAATATGCAATCGTTTGGGCATGCATGAGTTTTATTATAATACATGCCGATAAAAGTCAATACATCTTATTTTGAGTTAGTAAAACGTTTCTTCTCAATAATCTAAATAGATCCAAGATGTAATCAAATGATCATCCATACTTTGCTTCCAAATTCATGAATGCGAAACAAGTAAAACTATAGATAGATTAGCATGTTTCTATAAGAGATTATATCCCATCGCCCTTAGTATATCTGGAAATGATGTAGTACTATCTCACTCATTCGTTCCATGATTTGTGATTGTATCATGGTCATTTTTTAAATATAAATTTGCATGATTATTGAAAAAAGAATTTATCATAGCAATCATCCCTTTCGTTCGCTATTGCAATATATGGTTTACGTTGAAAATGCATCTTCGTCTGTCATGATCTTTGTGGCCCTTACCAATATGGATTTACCTCTTTCGAATTTACTAAAACTTCACAATGAAATTCATTTCACTTATTCCTTCTAATAGCATGCTTTAATTTGGAATTTTGTTTCAATGAGAATTGAGAACTCATTATCATCCCATAGAATTTAGAGCTTCCAATGTTTACAGCCACATTAAATTATCTTTTCCAAATGATCTATGTATGTATGTTTGTAAGGATGGATGTATGTATGTATGTATGTATTTATGGATGGATGTATGTACGAATCTGTGTATGTATGTAGGTATGTAAGTATGTACGTGTGTAGGTATTTATGTATCTGTGTATGTTACTATGTATATAATGCATTGAAGTAAATACAATTTGGGTAGTCCCTTTCCTTGAGTATGAAATTATTCCAAAAGGACCACAATCGATGGAGGCCATAAAGAAACAAGGCATGAATTTAGTCAGAAAATAAGCAATGGAGATCATTCAATTACTATGCATCCATGTGCAGAAAATACAAACATACGTACACCTATAAAAAATTCTACATAGACGTGCAATATTAACATACATGCACATAAAGAAACACTCTACATATACCTACAAAAGTATATACTACATACACCTACAAAGAAAATATAATTTTTGGTATGTGTGTGTATGTATCTATATATGTATGCATATATATATATGTAAGTTTGTAAGAAGATCTGCGTGCGCACACACACACACATACACACACACACAGATATATATATATATATATATATATATATATATATATATATATATATATATATATATATATATATATATATATATATATATATATATATATATATATATATATGTGTGTGTGTGTGTGTGTGTGTATGTTGGTCTATGTATGAATGCAAGCCCGTAAGTTTGTAAATATATGTGTATGCATTTATGTATTTATGCATGTATGTATGTAAATAAGTATGTGTGTAAGTATGTATGTATGTTTGGATGTATGTATGTGTCTAGTATATATGTATCCATGTACCAATTTATGTATGTATGTAGTTTTTATGCATGTATGTATATATGTATGTATATCAATGATTATGTAGTATTTATTTATATAAATGGTTGTTTATGTATTTATATGTGTATGTATGCATGTACCTATGTATTTTTGTATGTATGTATGTA
Source organism: Ceratopteris richardii (assembly GCA_020310875.1). Taxonomy (NCBI): domain Eukaryota; kingdom Viridiplantae; phylum Streptophyta; class Polypodiopsida; order Polypodiales; family Pteridaceae; genus Ceratopteris; species Ceratopteris richardii. The sequence goes on along the minus strand of CM035444.1, from coordinate 94,443,482 downwards.
TGTGTATATGTATGCATGTAGGCGTTGTTTATTTATTTATATGTAGTATTTATTTATATAAATGGTTGTTTATTTATTTATATGTGTATGTATGCATGTACCTATGTATTTTTGTATGTATGTATGTATGTGTATATGTATGCATGTAGGCGTATAAGTATCTATATTAGACTAGCGTGAAATAAAATTTGAAACAATTCATGGTGTTACATCTACGAGCATTTGAAACCACAACCTCTTGGCTAGACTTTTAGATGGGCTAACCAGATTCCCCAAAAGCCATGGTTGAGGATTAATTCTTAATCCTCCCTCTTAGGTGTACTTCAATCATCTCCTTCCTTTCAATGGAATGGTTCAACCATGTCCTACCTATCATTCTATTACATTGATCCACCTTGGTTGATCATTGTCCTAATGATCTACTCCTATACTTCCTTAGCCTCGATGATGAGTTTTTAAACTTCCTAAATACCAATTTTTCCATTCATCAATCTCAAAAATTCTCATGCACATTGTTCCAACCTTTGTGTATTGAACTATGTTCTCAATATTAGTATGTTGAATCTTGTTCTCACCCACATTTAGTACCTTGAACTCCCAATCAAGTGTCACCCAAGGTAAACCAAAGGGTTCACAACCTCCTAGTTATATGAGCGGATTTGGAAAGTTTTTGTCAAAGAACTTTTGAGTGGTTCCTAAACCTCAAGTTGACCTATGGATTGCATGATACACTTGAATATTTGTTGGGTTGAATTCTCCAATTTGGCCTCCCCCTTAGTAACCTTTCACATGAAAGAGTGCTTAAACGTCTTTCTAGAGGCCATTGGGTGCCCATGATACTTTTTGAATTCATCAACCTTTGCTTTAATACCTTGTGCTATAGATATAGAACAAAATAGTAACATGGAAAGATTGAATGTTAAGACAAAAAAGAATTTTATTTATCTTAAAGTCATGAGAAAATATCTTATTACAATTAATCTTTATATAAATGTTAAAATTCAGTTTGAGGAATCCAAACTAAAGCTCGTAGAGGACATTATAAAGTTTCAGCTTCTAAAACATGCATGTTGAGGAGCGAGTTCTTGACATTCCTACCAAGTAACCTAAATGGTAATGTTACTAAGAAATCGCTAGGTTGTTAACCCTATCACACACTACATGTTCACTAGATCAAACAAACAAAATGAATTATTCCTAAAACTAAGATGGTTGTTTCAAACCAATTAAGAAGATGAGATACAAACCACATTATCGGCTACATTGTATTTTTTTTCTTCAATGGTTCTGAGAGTAAGCATCTCATGAATCTACTTAGTGGTTCCTAAAGTAAGCATCAAGCCACTCTACCTAGAATAACAGTATTAATGTTTCTTTAAATGTAATTAAAGCAAAAATCTCCCAGATACATGTTGTTGGAGTTTGAGTTTTGCAAAAGCACATGAACAACATAATGAAGAAGAAGAAGCTTGGAGCACAACACATAATACTAAATATATTACCAAGTAAATGTACAAAGATAAGTAACCCATTAGGTTGATAGGCATCTATACAAGTTGGGGAGGGAGGGGGAGGTCATAAAGAGGGATAATAACTACCACGATGGTGCTAAGTGTGTTCACACACATCACTAACAAAAGAGATCAACAAATCCCCCCTTGGAGTCATACAACAAACAAAGAGCTGACACTCATGTATAAGGAAGTGTGAAGCTTTGTGGGAAGAGATCAATCCACAAAAGGAAGCAAGCCAAAAGCTTTGCAGAAAGCTTCAAACTTCTCCCTACGCACAACCTTTGTGAAAATTTCTACAATGGTCTCTTGTGTGGGAACATATGCCAAATTGATATCTCTAATAGACAACCTCTCCTTCTTATACTGATAGTGCACCTTAATATGCTTAGTGCGTGCATGGAACACATGACCCCTCACACCTACCAATAAGCTTGAATTGTTAGTAGAGATGGTTGTGGTAGAAGTCTGATCAGCACCCAAATTAGCCAAAATGCCTTGGATCCACACACACACACACTCAAGAGACATTTTGAAATTTGTCCTATACTCTCCTTCAGAATTAGGAGTGGCCATAGTAGGCTTGTTCTTGCTCAACCAAGTTATACATGATCTACTAAGCATGAAGTAGAAACCCTACCAACAAAACAATTTAGGTATATAGGTAACACTCAAGTAGTGACATATGTGCGTAAGGGCCTACCAATGCTTGACACTTGGGCAATGCCTAATTGTGCTCATCTCAGAGACGCCATATTGAATATTAGGCTGGGTAATGCATAAGTATATGAAGCATCCAATGGCTTACTGATAGACAACAACATCAAATCTATCTCCAACATCATGAAAACTCACAAGTGTACCTAGTTACATAGGAGTTGCAATGGTTTTGCAGTCCTAAAACCCAAATACTTGCAATAATTTTTTCAATATATTTTGTTTAACATAGAGCTATTCCACCATCAACGTGTATAAATTCAATGCAAAAAAAATGATGCAAATGCCCCAAATCTGGCATCTCAAATGAGGCATGCAAATCAGCCTCAAAAACATCAATATGCTCCTCATTAGGACCATTCACAAATATTTCATTAACATAGACAACAATGATAGGAAGCACATCATTTGCATGCTTAATAAAAGAGTTTTCTTAGCTGGATTGTTGTCAGAACCCTGTGCAATCAAGTAGGCATGTATATTTTCATACCAACCATGTCGTGTTTGCTTCAAATCATATAATGCACTTTTCAACGTGCACACTTTGTTTTCATGTCCTTTGTGCACAAAAACTATATATGAACATTCAAAAATGCAATTTTAAAGTCCAATAGATGTACTATCCTACCATGATGAGTTGCAAGTATAAAAATGATACAAATGGTAGTCATCCTACATGTGGGTGCAAAGATCCCATCAAAATCAATGCTTCTTTCTTGAGCATATTTTTGCAACTGGACGGGCTTATACCTGTCAATTATTCAATCAAGCTTACATTTCAGCTTGTATAACCGTTTGATGCCAATGGTGTTTTTTGCATGGAGGTAAACCACATAAAGACCTAGTACCATTCTTCACAATAGCATCATATTCTGATTGCTTGGGAACCCAATTTTTTGAATTTTGTGCTTCATCAAAAGAATCATACAAATTCCATCACAAAGACTAGATCCAACTATAGAACTTTGAGACCTTGTATGAGTACTATATAACAAAGGTGTATCTAAGTTTCTATCTCCCAAAGTTTTCACTAACCATTTAGTCATAGTTTTTATTTTCTTTTCAATATGAGCCCTCTCATCAACAAGTGTATCATTGAAATCTGCATTTGAAATGGAATGATCTCCATCATCATGTGAAACCTATAAAGGTTGAGAAATTGCCTCATTTGGACTAACACTTGGCTATCCAACTATTAAAAAGGCCAACAAAGTCTCATACATTTCTTTAGAGGTAAGTGATGTCTCCTTTGTAAATGAAAGTAATGGTTGAAATGGATCTTCCACAAAAAAAACATCCTTGCTAACAGAAATGTGTTTACTCTATGGATGATACAAATAATAGCCTTTGCTTTTAGAATGGTACCCAAAAAATATAGTTTACTCGTATATCATCCAACTTTTTGTATTGTTGTTTAGGCACTCATGCATATGCCAGGCATCCAAAGACATGGACATGGCTTGCAACCACGCCAAGCCTCATATGGAGTGATAGACTACCATGCTTTGGTGTGACACCTATTAAGTATATATGTTGCCCACATAACAACCTCAAGCGAGAATCTAGATGTTAAAGATTGACTTTTGAACAAACACCTCACCATCTCCATGAGTGACCTATTCTTACATTCAACAACTCCATTTTGTTGAGGTGTATACAACACTATTTAGTGATGTTTTATCCCATGTTTATCTAGTAATGTATTAAAATTAATAGGGAGCTCTTTTCCTAGATTGTAGGCTTTATCACACGTAAGTGTGATAGATGATTAATGGAGTCTATGAGGGGGATTAAAAATTTTGACGTGAATACGAATATTTGAGCTTTACTCTTTGCTTTACATTGCTCAAATTGTGATCCATTCAAATGCTTCATAAGGTCCTTAAATTGAAGCTTGATTTTCGACATTATGAATTGTAATAAGCCTTTTTTCTAGTGAAATAATTCATTTTGAACTTTCTGAACTACATTGTGGGGATAGTGAGTAGAATGAATAATTAGATCACTTTATGCACGTAGGAAAATATTTGGGATGACAAGTTTCATATTCTCTCTAGACCTTATTCACATCATGTATTCTAGTTGAAATTTGAAGGTGAAGATGAAAGAATTAAGAAAAACTCTGTATGAGAGAAAGGTAGAGCAAGTATAAGAGAATAAAAGTGTGTATGTGAAATTTTTGTGAATCATGTTTTAAGTACCTCATTCAAGGCTCTACATTTAGTCCATTATAAGAAAATTACTTGATTTTACTCTCTCTAGAATTTTGCAACTTGCAAGGCTCAAAAGTGGCATTTTGAGGCGGATTTGGACCTAGATTATGTCTATCACTATTGTGCAAATAAAAAAAAGGAGTAAAAGTGTCTCTCAGAAGCTTAAGATAATTCCTCACTGTTTTTGAGTTATAGGGCTTTGGGAAGTACCATTTTCCAACACTTCAAAAGAAGAGGGCTTCTCTAATTCTATTCAAATCCGTGATTTTGATGCTTACGTGTCATCATGTCTAGCTATGGATATCTTCGCATATGTCTTTTCAGTGTTTTTCTCCTATTTTTGATAGGTACGCTAAAGAAAGAACACTACAATCACATGTCTTTTTGCAAAAGTTTTGGAGAGACACAATTTTATCTAACTAAATTTGGTGGATCGTGAACTTCTTTGGGTAGCGATCAAACTTTGCTATAGGAAGACTTGCACATCAACAAGGAGGAGACACAAAATCAAAGAATTACCTTGTGATTGAGAGTGAGAGTGAGAGTGTGATTGAGAGTGCAAGTGTGAATTAGATTATAATAGCTCCGGGGGTGGTCAAGAGGTAAAGGCTTCATCAAGAAGCTATTTTCCAAAGATATTGTAACGATTGATTCACATCTATAATATGAAAATTTATCTTTCTGTAATTTTGATCAATTCTACTCTTCCACATCGGATTTTCTCTTATCTTGTGCAATCTGTATGTTTTCCTCTCCTCTGTTATTTTGAGTGATCGAAAGATTGTTATTGGGGATAGATTGTGATTGAGGAAATGCTACATGAAGATACAAAAAATCCATCGATCGAGAAATTTAAGTGCCTTATATCTGCATAGGTTTTTCAGAGAGAGTTTTTTTAGTAGCAAGAAGAAAGATACCTTATTCTAGATGAGATGCAAATAAATAATGACTTCTATTGGAATGGATTATAATAAAGTTCATGTTTTCCTAAATAAATACATATTATATAGGGATGTTTTTGCACTTTGTTGAGAAAGTAAAAAATAGGGAGGAAACAATAAAAAAAGAATAATTTGTACGAATGAAAGTCATCCGTCAATTTCCAATAGCATCAACACTAAGAAATATGGTTCACTTCCATCCATAGCAAGGTTAATGCAAAGGCATGGTCATAATTGTTCTATAGATGGTTTCTATTTTATGCCATCTCATTTACAACCATGGAGACACATGGAAGAAAGATCATCACAATTGAAGTCTAAATAAAGAAAATTAAGCTTTGAACTAGCAATGGACAGAGTGAAACCACTTCATCTTAAAAATTGTATCTAGATAACCTACCTTAAATTCCTTATAAATTACAATGTTCCACCAATTATAGCAACGTAGAGAGGCCACTTGATGCTATTAGTATATTTGGTTTGTGGATATAAAGTGAAGAATTATGGACATATACCTAGAACCATAATTGAAAATCTCAATCATTTGCTGAATGTTATTGATATCCAAGATACATTACAACATTTTATAAAGCCCAATGCTAAGGTATTTTGAGGTAAACCATCCATGATTTTCGTAAATAGAATGAGAGACCTCGCCTACGAATTCCACGATACATTGCATTTCATATTTTGATATTTCCTAAATGCATACATTGTCAAGAAATAAGCAAATGGTGATAGCTTTTTTATTTGAACATCAAATATTTATTTCTTTAATCAATTTTCACTCTTTAACTCCATATACATGTACAAAAAAATCCCATCTCAAATTTAATTGAGCCATACTCACTTTACTCTTAGATCACGGTTGACGCTTCCATTAGATTTCCTAGATCATGCACCCTTTTCTGAAGTTGGGCAACAAAGTGTGACAAGATCCACTAGATGTACTAAGCCAGATACAAAATTGTTTGTGGAATAAACAAAATATTGTCGACTCTCATAAGTTTTTGTAAGTAAGAGAAACAAAAGTAGTTTCGTTAGTGGAAAGCACATACATATGCATGTATATGTCCATATTGAATTAAGTGAAAGATTCTTACTTAAAGCCCCCCTTAGCATCTCTCAAGATTTGGTAACTCATAGATGTTTTCGCATTTCCTATAATTTGTTTTATTCCATTCGTTCAGGAAATTTCAGTTTATTTACATTCTTTGCTTCCTAATTCTATTAATCGTAGAAGAGAAAAGAGGTGATTTAACTTAAATCTGAACTAAAAATGAGATCCGTTTTCTTCCATGATCTACATCATGCTCTGATTTGAACGATAAATACATAAATCTAAACCTTAAATGTGGATCTAGAGGATTCTTTTGTCATATCTAGCACCATTGTTCTTCTCTCTCAACTTTTTTTTTTGAACACATTCTTTCTCAAATCCTATAAGTTTTATTAATCTTATCGGCAAAATAAAAAGAAAAATGTGTTTTATTATTATACTTACTTTTGAGATTGGTACTTGTTGATATATTTAGGTACTGATGTGTGTGAACACTCTAGGGCTATCGGGCACTTTTTTCACTCTTTAGTAGGTTTTTTCCCATGTCTTGTATATATGCCTATTGCCCTTATTGGTTACTTATCTTTGGAACATTCGAGTGGTATTACATTTAGTATTGTGTGTTATGATCCAAGCTTCTTCTTCTTTCGTGTGCAGTTTGCATGCTTTCCTAGACATCTAACTCCAACAATTGGTATCAGAGCATGTCGCCGTTTCACCTAGGGCATGATCGACACCCTGTTGTCACAGTCTCAGAATTGCATGAAATTTGGTACGTATACTCAAGGTGATTAGTAGATCAAAATAACTTCGCTTTGTGGTGCTGAAATCACGATGTGAGCTCATTTCGACCTCTCAACACACTATCCCAAAGCTTGTGTAGGCTATTTAGTCTTTTTGGACCAAAGATATATACCAATTTTGGTTCTTCAGTATAAGCTTCTCGAAGTCTGCTAAAGGTTTAGCAGAACTAGTCAGGGTACTTTTGTTCAACCTTATCAGATACAGTCATTTTTCTACATCAAGGTATTGTAGTCAGTGGCTATGGCTAAAAGCAGTGATGTATTCCATATGTTGGTTGTTGAAGATAAGTTGAATGGTACCAATTACCCATTGTGGGCTTATATGATGCAACATGTATTGGTTGCAAAAAGAATATAGAAGATTGTGCAGGGTGTTGAAAAACGTCCTATTACATGGAAAAATACAGGTATTAAAGCTAATGCACATGGTGTTGAAGATGCTGATATTCTTTAGATTCCTATTTGTGTTGTAGTTTTTGCTGCATCTACTGTAGAGAAAATTTGTTGGGATGTCAAAAATGCCAAAGCACATGCATTGATAGGCTTGTCTCTCAAACGTGACATCATTCATCACATTCACTCTTGTTGAATACCTAACGATGCTTGGGATACACTTACCACATTATACGAGACTAGGAATGAGGATCATGTTGCTCACCTTTGAAAATAGTTAGAGAGTGAGCATATGAATGAAGGTGATTCTATGGAAAATTTTCTAATAAAGATCAAAGACCTGAAGGAACAATTCATTTCTATAGATGAGGTTATGCCAGCTAGCTCACTTGTGCAAACCGTTCTGAATGGTCTTCCTTATTCATATTAGAGTTTTGCTTTTATTCTCCGTTTTATTACGAAAGGTAATCCAAATGCCTCATCATTCGAGGAGTTAGCTTCTGTTCTATTGCAAGAAGATTAGTGTAGGTACAACAAGTCTATTATGCATCTTGCAAATCAAGCTTTCTTGGCTAGTCAGAAGGGCAAAGGTAAATGGGGCTCATCTACTAGTAAGCAAACATCTGCAAATGTTGCACATTCAAAGAAGGAAGACAAAGATGAGAAGAAATAAAAAAAAAAATATTTTGCAAATACTATAAAGAAAATGATCATATCATTAAGAGTTGTCCACAACTGGCTGCTAAAGAGGCAAAGAAAAAAGAGGCTTGAATGGTTGTTGTAGAGGCCTCTACACCGAAAACACAGTCTACTAAACTTGTATAGAATGAAGAATGGGCATTTACTATTGTTCACAGTTTTTACCCATCTTCTCATGAGTAGTGTATGTCTGCAATAGACTCAGATGTTTGGTATTTTAATAGTGGAGCAACCAAATAGATTGCCTCGCAGCGCAGTTTCTTCACTTCACTTCACCCTACCCCTATAGGGACTACTATCACATGTGCCAAGAACTCATCTTATCCTCTCATGGGAGTTGGTAAGATCATTCTAATTACTAGTGATGGTAGCTATTTCACTTTATCATATGCTTTATTTGTGTCATGGATCAACAAGAATGTGTTATCAGTTTCGACTTTAGCCAAGATTGGCTTGGTTGTGAAATTCATTGATGATAGGTGTATAATTCATGATCTATCAAATGCTAATGTGATTATTTCTTTTTTCATTTTATTTCGTGGATTGTTTAAGCTCATAGACTATAAAATATATATGAATGATTTAGCATGTGGAGTACATGATTCTTAGGCTATGTTAAATGTAAAGATTTGGCATGCACACTTTGGTCATCTGAATTTTGCTAGTTTGCTAAGCCTGCAGAAATCTGAATTGGTGTCCTCTTTTCCCAAACTTGGGGCACCTAGTAAACATGTATGTGAAGGCTGTATTCTGGGAAAAATGCAACATAACTTGTTCCCAAAAGATAGTTCAATTTGGGCTACTCAAAAATTGCAGCTTGTTCATTTTGATGTCTATGGTCCTATGAAGACACCTTCTTTAGGGAACTATCTTTACTTCATGACTTTCATTGATGATTTTTCTATGCATGCACGGGTATATCCATTGAAGGCAAAGTTGGAAGTGTTTATGTGCTTTAAATAGTTCCTTGCATGAACATCCACAATATCTGCCATCTGTTGTGGTCATGATTTGTGTTCAAGGTTGAAATAGCAACTAATAATTAACTCAAGGAAAATGTTGATGACATGATCACAACTTGTATATTGGTTATGTAGCTGAAGGTTCAAAAACTCATGAGAATGGCCGCTGAAAGGAAAATTCAGTGCAAGAGAGAAGGGTGGCTTCAAAAGATAAAGGATGAAGAGGGTGCAGGATGTAACATTTATGGTTCATTGGAGGTGAATAAAGTAGCTAGAAACTTCCATTTCGCTCCGGGTACAAGTTTTCAGCAGGCAAATACGCATGTTCATGACCTGTTGGCTTTCCAAAAGGATAGTTTCAATGTCAGCCACAAAATCAAGGAGCTAAGATTCGGTTCTCATTTTCCAGGAGTTGTATCTTTTGGATGGCGCCCAACACATACAGATGTCTCCATCAGGCATGTATCAGTATTTCATTAAGTTTGAGCATCATTCTTGCAATACATGTGAAGAAGTTCGAGAAGCATATAAAAGGAAAGGATGCGGAGTCACAAATCTCGATTTGATTGGGCAGCGTGAAAGAAAAGGGTGGCACTACGTGGAGCGGTTCGTTTTTATTGCTAATAAATGAAATGAGGAGGAGGACTCTCTCGAAGGACAGGCGTCGGGAAGGACTTCGGGAACAAGAACAGAAAAAACTTGTATGTGTTACTCAGGAATCATGGCATTCTCTATGCTCTGAACACAGGCTCGATGTTTCCGCATTTGTTTCTCTATTATTAAGAACCATCTATCTTCGTTGTTCAGTCAATGGAGAACCTCTACAAGGAGGATCGGGCTTCGTTGTCATAAGAGAAAGGGATCATCTGCAAACCAGTTAATGTATCTTGCTGAGGCCCATGCTCTTACTTTATTTAAGAAGTAGAAGGAATAGGCAATCAGCTCGCATGCATCCTGCAAATCGTCTCGCAACCTGGAATCACAATCTGTGATGTATGCAGCCACTCCATGGAACATGAGCGAGTCAGTTCTCAGACAGTCAGCGACACGTGAGCTTACAAGGTTTTCATGAATGCAGTGATTTCCTTGAATGCTGGTCTATGAATCAATGTCTTCTTGAGATTCCATAGTTCGCTTACACTTTCGCAAAGGTAACCTTTATACTAGTATTCGAGAATTAAGTACATTTTTTTAGCTACACTTTCCTACATCTTCCTCCTTGTCACGAATATCCGAGACATACCTGGTGAACCCAATGCAAAAGGAGCGGTTGAGTTGATGCTAGAGATAGAAAATTGAGAAATCAAGTGGATGATCGAGTTTAGCAAATCTACTAAATTCAGAATAAAAGATCTCATAGCTCAATTCGTATGCTTTCAAGAAGAGGATAGGTGCCAAAAAGCCATCCAAGTGCTTCATGACCGTTTAATCAAGCGATGAGGATTTTTCAAAGGTACGAATATCTCGCGATTCCGAAAAACTCATGCGAATAAACCATATGATATGATCGCAATACAAAGTGATGCTCCTCAAGTAATTCATGATAGAGGACATAGATAAAGTAACTCCCAAGTCCTTCCTGAGGTGGGTTCATATACCCAAGAGCCAACCAATCCTAGAAGCTAAAAAAGAGTTCGAGAAGCAATTCAAAGATATATCTGAGTATGACCAGAGATGTATAATGCATGAAAAGGTGTTCTTATTCCTACAGGCAATAGATGTTAGAGCATGAGAGGAAGTAATTTTGTTTTTGGAAGACCTAGACTCCGAAATGGGTCTCACATAGGATTGGACACTTGTTCATGATGTTGTAATAGGATATGTTAGAAAGCAGCATATGTTTGAGAACTTTTGAAATGATTGGAAATTGGATCTTCATGCGGATATAGCTAATGCACATATTTCATGCATGGGAATCCTTGAGAATAATGTGCACTAAAAAATACTTTAAAACTCGAGTCAAACAAGAAAGAAGTATGACTCGAAACCACATATATAATCATATCGAGGTTCATTAAAAAGAACCAATAATAATAAATGATACAAACCTTAAACCTCTAAGATGTCATGGGATAGTAGATATCTTTGCAATAAATACATCTTTAAGTGTACCAAACGTACAAATCCTAATGAGAGGAGGAGTAAAGGAGCTGGAAGAAGCTAACCAAATATAAATTAATTAAAAAAATCAAATAAAAAATCAAGACACTCAAACAAGGAATCAATATGAAGCTTCTTCTAGTCCAACAAACGCCTCAAGTCTCATTGAATTATATAAATATTAAACAAAGATATACAATAAGCCAAAAGCCAAAGATGTCTACAATGTCTCAAGATAAACATGAAGAAATTATGAATAGAAATGATGTCAAGATGAAGGACATGTCAATAAGTAGTTCTCTAAAAAGTGATATGCATTCCAAACATGATGAGTGCGATGATCGTCATGAGGATAACTCAATTACAGATCAAGTTCCGGATATTCCTCTGAGTGATACTACATTAGATATATGTCTTGAGATGGAGGACAATGATCCTACTTATACGATAGAGGATAAACCACTAATTGGAGTTCTAGAGAGTGATATGCATGTAGATGAGGCCACACTCTACGAAGACAGGTATGAGAACGTTCATGAGAAGGATGAAAATATATCGTCGATTTCTCATTCATATAGTGATATGTATGCCAATAACAATCATGTTGAGTTGAGTTCCCATGACGATGAGATTGAGCATGAAATATCAAATGAAACACTTATAGAAATGCATGACAAATCTGATGAAGAATCTATACCAAGTGAGGGTGACCATGAAAAGATAGAAATTTATGACTCCACTGAAGAGGTTGGATTTAGCCACTATGAATCAAATGAAGAATGATTTGATTCAATTGTAGCTGCAAAAGGATTCGTATGTGAGAATGCACTTGACCAAAAATCATTGATTGAGAAAATGTATCAAGAATGTGGTCTAAGTATATCTTTTGAAGAGAATGAGCAAGAATATAGTGATGTTAAAGACTTGAGTGATCTGAGTTTTGAAGAAGTTGATGAAACAAGTATTTAGGGCTTTCCACAAAGAGGAAGATGGGGCACTGGACATTGACTCTTCATGAGTTGAGGACATTCTCAATAGTACTCCTCAAGAAGTAGGAAGAGGTGAGAGAGATGAGGCTGATGTAGAGGAGAATAAAAAACATGATGAATTTTCTCTCAAGCTTAATCTTTTGCATGATGAAGAGTTGAATATATATGAAAAGGTGTCTAATGATGATGAGTGTGATGAATTTTTGAGTTTGATTGATTGTGAAGAGTTCTTTTCAATGATTATGCATGAAAATCTATTAGCGCAAGATGAATTTATTGATGTCATGTATGCTAGTTTGAATTTGCATGACTTTGAGTGTGAATAGTTAGATGAATTAAATGAATGTTCTTCACGAAATGAATGTATGTTGGATGAAAACTTTGAATTTATTTCAAATCAAACAAATGCACCTAGTGTTCAAATGAATGAAATTTTTTCAAATGATGTTATTGAATATGATGTTTGTGATATCTCTTATGCATTTTTGAGTACACGTGCAGATCATTGGGAAGCAATTGAAGATCTTGAGTTTCATTGAATCATGCGAAAGGAAACTACTTTCGCATTGCTCGTTCATGTTTTACTGCAGATAGATTTTCGTGAAATTTTTCATGGATTGCATGTGAATATATATGGTTATTTGGATTCAATGCTTCTCAACTTGTGTCTATTTTTATCAAAGTGCAGAAATGATCAAGGAAAGACAGTTGGGATGACAAATAAAGAATGAAAGCTCAAAGATCCTTTTTCAATTGCTACCTTGCTTTAACCTTGATTCTTGCACCATCTTTGAGTTAAATTGCACATAAACGATGCATATTTTAAGTTGAAAAGAGCACATGTTTTTTTTTAATTCCATAGATGCACATGTAGTCATCATGAATCAGACTAGGATAGAGCTATGAGTGGAGTTGAGAGAAGAGAGTGATTCCATTTATGAGAAAAACTACAATGAGTGAGTTTCTTTCTTTAGAAACCATGAAAAGTGATTCCGTAATTGCACCATGATTGTGAATTGTTGCATCTAAAGTATGCATGCATGAATATGTATGCGCACAAAAATTTTCAAGCCCATAAACACACATCTAATTGCACATAAGCTAATTTGAAAATGCATGATCAAGATTCAGTTTGAATTCGAATGGAAAAACCTCGCTATCTGATGCTTGGTACCTCCCGTTTGCACCATTGTGTTTTTGGATGCATTCCCAGTATGCATGTATAGGGCCCACTATACGGTCGTGCATAGGCACATGTGTTTGATAATCCATGCACTTGAATTTTCTTGGAATTCGTAGCTTCTTACAAATATGAAGATTGGTGTTTTGTGTGTTCGAAGGTCACAAAGGTTCAGAGGTGGTGGATGTGGTCATGATTCATGTTCGAGGTTGAGATAGCAAGTGACAATGAGCTCAAGGAAAATGTTGATGACATGATCACAACTTGTATATTGGTTATGTAGCTTAAGGGTCAAGAACTCATGAGAATGGCAGCTGAAAGGAGAATTTAGTGCAAAAGAGAAGGGTGGCTTCAAAAGACAAAGGATGGAGAGGGCGAAGGATGTAACCTTTATGGTTCATTGGAGGTGAATAAAGTAGTTGAAAACTTCCATTTTGCTACAGGTAGAAGTTTTTAGTAGGCAAAAATGCATGTTCATGACTTCTTGTTGTCGGCTTTTCAAAAGGATAATTTCAATGTCAGCCACAAAATCAAGGAGCTGAGCATGATTGTTGCAATACATGTGAAGAAGTTTGAGAAGCATATACGAGGAGAGGATGGGGAGTCACAAATCCAGATTTGATTGGGCAGTGCAAAAGAAAAGGGTGTCACTTCGTGGAGTAGTTAGTTTTTATTGCTAATAGAAGAAATGGGGAGGATGACTCTCTCGAAGGACAGGAGTTGGGAAGGACTTCGCGAACAAGAAAAGAAAAAAACTTCTGTGTGTTACTCAAGAATCATGGCATTCTCTATGCTCTGAACATAGGCTCGATGTTTCCGCATCTGTTTCTCTCTGATTGAGAACCGTCTGTCTTCCTTGTTTAGTCGATGGAGAACCTCTACAAGGAGGATCGGGCTTCGTTGTCAGAAGGAGAAAGGATCATCCCCAAACCAGTTAATGTATGTTGCTAAAGCCCACGCTCTTACTTTATTTAAGAAGTAGAGGGAATAGGAAATCAGCTTGCGCGCATCCTGCAAATCATCTCGCAATCTGGAATCACAATCTGTGATGTATGCAGCCACTCCATGGAACATTCGCGAGTCAATTCTCAAACAGTCAATGATACGTGAGCTTGCAAGGTTTTCATGGATGCACTGCATTACAAACATGAGGGTTGCTAGCGTTTTGGAGACGATATATACATGCCTTTGGATCCGATTCAACCAGAGAATCATCTCACTGAAGGTACTCGACATATCCCATCGACTCTTGTCCTTAGAAAGTGGAAATTGGAACCGCTCATTACCTTCATAGAGAGGAACACAATCAAAATCATTCTTAAACTCTATGGCATTCATATGCTTGAGATGTTGACCCTTAGCTAAGAATCAAAGCTACGGAGGCAGTAATGGAACCATTCGACAGAATCATGAGCGTTGTGCTTGATATCAACTAGTGCTGCTACCACATGTAACGAAGGTCTTCTGAGAAATCTATCAATGTCCTTTGAAATACTGTTAAGAAATAAATTAGTGTCAAATATCTTATGGATGCTATCTGAAGTTTATGATATTCGAATCCCTTCAAGAAGAGAGAGCAGGTCCGGAATTCGGTTTTCGCATTTCGAGTAACTGAGTATATCCTTGATGCAATCAAGGCAACGTATGACGTAAATCACCCTCCTAAAGACGCCCGCACAGGCAAGTGAGGCATCTCAAACTCCATCATTACACATTGAGAGAAACTCAGTGAAGTGATGAAAGCCCCAAAATTTGAGCTTTCTGCGTTGGTGCAATTGTATCTTGCAATCTTCCGCAAGCTGCACCGTGTGATGTAGAAATAGGAAAGTGGCTACAACTTTTTCTGAGGAAGAATCTGTATGGCCAAGCTCGAGCAATTCTAAATGATGTAAAAGAGACATCAAGGAAAATCTGCTTTGGATGCTCTTCATTGAGGGAAGATAGTCCTGAATGTTGAAAGAAAGTGTCATTGGACTGGGGTAGAAGATGACTGCGGCAATGAAGCACGACCCTTTATGGCATATGTGAGAGAGAGAGAGAGAGAGAGAGAGAGAGAGAGAGAGAGAGAGAACGTGAACTCTTCGGCTCCACACCTGAGCACATCCTAAGATGATGATGGTTAAGGTGCTGAAAACCTCTCAAGAACTTGAAGTAGAACCGAGAGAAGATGGACGAAGGAATTCTCATTTGGACAGTGGCTACTTGTTTCGATTCAATAAACCAGGTTTACTGTAGACTTATTTATCATTTTGTTTTTTAGAATCCTGAATATGTGTTTCTTTTGGCATAAATCACTAATATCTGCTCATGACAACTTCCATTTCGTTACGTAAAACTCTGCAGATCTATGCATGCAAAATAATGTAGTCATTGCAAAGTTAAATTTCATTCAATTTCCCACAGCGCTTTTATCTGGAATGCTTCGTTCATATATTCATCATTGTATCTGAATTTTCTTTCTAGTTCATACACGTAAATAATAGTGTGTTTGATGAGCTTATGCATAGGATTAACTTCTAACCATATCCCAAGAAATTTATGTTTGGATTTCTTCTCAAGTTAAACGAATGTAGTATTTCATTGATATTTCTATGGAGCAGTGAATGAAATAATCTGTATGCAGGATTCGTTAAATGATTCCTCTTAGACAAAAGCAAGTTTATATTGTCTTAAAACAGTAACGATTAAGTCTTTTCCCTTTGAAGAGATTCGAAATCAAATTCAATCTCTTCTTAGATGAAATAACGTTAAATCTTCGGATACTTGTGAACCAAATGATTTGAATATTTGAGAGGCCTAGCATGTAGAGAGTCCAAAGTTTTCACCACCAAAGATGTGAAAACTTGAATTATTTCTATAACTTTGCTTCACAAACGTACTTGAGGCAACATTTGCCATTATTCAATTTTCTTGAATGTTGGACTATGAATGAATCTGCTCTTTAGATTCCATAGTTCAGTTACACTTTCGCAAAGGTAACCTTTATACTACTATTCGAGAATTAAGTAAGTTCTTTTTTTAGCTACACTTTCCTAAATCCTCCTTCTTGTCATCAATATCCATGACAAGGTCCTTCCAAGAGGAGTTCCCATGATTTTCTATGAGGATTGCCAACTTGAGTATTGGTATGGCTGAATAAGATGCATAGATAATGGAAAGGGCAGCCACCAATTGAGTCACAATAAATGTAGTCATTAGCCACATTCTAAGATAGTCAAGAAAACACTAGTGTCGATTATTCCTTTTTCTTTTCCTCTCCACCATAAGAGCACATGCCAAGAAGTGAGACCTCCCCTATCTCTCCACGTTGTTCTCTGATAATTCCCTGATGTGATATATCATACTAAAACAAACAGCCCTATGCTCAAATGCCATGAGTGCCAAACATCATATTTGTCCATCCATTGTTTCCTACGAGCAAACTTAGTTGCCATCACTTCCAATGCATAATTACCAGCTCTTCCACCCAAGAAAATTACATATAGTTCCAAATTTCATGTAACTTTGGCATTGGAGCTATTTACTATCTCTTAAACACATAAGTAGGCCATTTTTGCTACTTTTTCTTTCAAAACGTTTGAAGCACAAGATTGCAATACTTTATGTGAGCTTAAAATTGGATTTTCATGCTTGATTATTAAGCTTTTCTTCGAATCTCGACCACCACATGGGATAAAACATCATCATATAGTTCCTTATACACCTCAATAGAATGGATTTGATGAACAGAATAGCAGGTCACTCATAGACATGGCGAGGTGCATCGTCAAGAGTTAGGGTTTACCACATAGTTTTTATCACTCCATATGAGGCTTGGCATGGTTGCAAGCCATGGCTTGCTCATCTATGTGTTTCTTTTTTGTCTCGCATATGCATTAGTGCCTGAACAACATCACACAAAATTGGATGATAAAGGAGTAAAATGTATTTTTGTTTGGTACAGTTCTGAAGGCAAAGGCTATCATCTTTATCACCCACAGAATAAATGCATTTTGGTTAGCCATGATGTTGTTTTTGTGGAAGATGCTATTCAACCTTTACTTTCATGTACGAAGTAGACATCTATTAGATCCAAAAACATGTATGATACTTTGCTGCCTCTTTTTATAGGTGGAAACTCTAGTGTTGGTCTTGATGAGGCAACTTCTCAACCATTGCAAGTTTCATGTGATGATGTAGATCATTCTATTTATGATGCACTTGTTAATGAGAGAACTGGTATTGAGGAGGCAAAAACTATGCTTAAATGGTTGGTGCATACTTTGTGTGACATCAAATTAGATGCTTCTCTCTCATATCGTACTGATTGAGGCTCTCATAATTCCTCTTTTGCATAAAATTTTTATGCTATGGCTGCATCTAGTCTCTACGATGAGACTAAGCCTATTTCGTTTGATGAAGCAAAAACATTTTGAATGTTGGATGGGTGAAATGAAATCTGAATATGATGTTATCATGAAAAATGGTACCTGTTCTTTATGTGACTTGCCTCGTGGCAAGAAGGCCATTGGCACTAAGTGGGTATACAAGCTGAAGTGTAAACCTGATGGAACAATTGAAAGGTATAAGGCTAGGCTTGTTGCAAAGGGTTATGCTTAGCAAAGAGGCATTGATTTTGATGAGACCTTTGCTCCATGCCAAATGACTACTGTTCATTGCATCTATGTGGTTCCAGCTCATCATGGTTGGAATCTACATTAGTTGTACATTAAAACAACATTTTTGAATGGTGAATTGCATGAAGATGTGTATGTTTTTTACCCTCATGGCTTTGTGCAAAAAGTTCATGAAAACCAGGTGTTCAGGTTAAAGAAGGCATTATGTGGTTTCAAGCAAGCACCACATGCTGGGTATGGAAAGATACATGCCTATCTAATTGCACATGGTTTTGAGAACAGTCCGATTGAAAGCACCTTATATGTTAAGTGTGCTAATGATGTGCTTTTGATCATTGTTATGTACATTGATGACATGGTACTCATTGGTCCTATTGAGATACATACTGCTGATTTTAAGGCTGATTTGCATGCCTTATTTGAGATTTCTAATTTGGGACATTTACATCATTATTTGAGCATTCAGATTATGCAAGTTGTTAGTGGAATGGCTTTGTGTCAAATGAAATATATTGACACATTATTGTAGGATTTTGGCCTTGAAGACTCTAAGCCTATTGCCACTCCTATGGAGGCAGGTTTAGGATTGAGTCTTCATGATGCTGGATATGCATTTCATGCTATGCTCTATCAACAAGCTATTGAATGCTCGATTTTCTTATGCATTAGTTAGCCAAGCATTCATTTTGTTGTCCCACAGATGAGCAAGTTTATGCATTGCTCACGTGTTAAGCAATGGCAAGTGTTTAAGCCCATCTTTTTCTACTTGAGTGGTACACGACTACTTGGGTTGTTTTATCCCAAGGGGGGATCACTACCGCCAAATTTGCATGCTTTTTTAGACTCTTTCTTGGATGGTTGCTATGACACTTTTGTGTCCACTAGTGTCTTTTGCTTCATGTTTGGTAGTTCATGTCTATCTTGGTTGAGCAACAAGCAACCTACTATGGCCACTTCAAGTTGTGAGGCTGAGTGTATGGTAGCTTTCACAACAAGTGTTAAGTGTGTGTGGCTTAGACACCTTATGGCTGATTTGGGTGTTGGTCAGTCTTCTACCACCACCATCTTTGCTAACAGTCAGAGAGCATTGGTATTTGGGCGAAACCCTATGTTCCATGCTCACACTAAGCACATTGATGTGCATTATCATTACCTCAAGGAGAGGTTCTATGCTAGAGAGATGATCTTGGAATTTGTGCCCACGCAGGAGACCATTGTAGACCTTTTCATGAAGGCTCTACCTAGGGAGAAGTTTAAAGCTTTCCACAAAGCTTTGGGCTTACTTCCTTTTGTGGATTGATTCCTCATAGCTTGGCACTTCCTTATACATGAGTGCTAGCCCCTTGTTTACTACATCACTCTCAGGGTGGATTTGTTGATATATTTAGGTAGTGATGTGTATGAACACTCTAAGACTACTGGGCACTTTTTCCCTCTTTAGGATGTTTTCTTTCCCCCGGCTTGTATACGTGCCTATTGCCCTAATGGGCTACTTATCTTTTGTATATTCTAGTGGTAATACATTCAGTATTCTGTATCCTACTCCAAGCTTCTTCTTCTTCCTTGTGTTGTTTGTGTTCTTCTGCATACGTCTAACTCCAACATGACTTAAATAGAACTAGAAGAATCTTACCAGACCAATGGTTAATATGTGTCTTAATACAACACTTATTACCTTAGAAATCTCAAAACTACATTCCTTGGACCATGTATGAGGAACATCTCCCTATCACATGTTAATAGTATATTAAGGTTATTTTTTATTTACATGTTTACAAATCCATATTGTGTAATTTCTCAATGGTTTAAAATAGTTCCTTTTTCACACCTCACCCTCTCTCTCTCTTCACCTTCTTCTTCTACACATCGATATTATAATAGAATCCAAATCTCTTGGCATGTATTTCAATTGCATTTATCATTCTACATGTTTGTATGTTTGTTGGTATGAAAGTGTTCGTAAGAACTCACACATCACACTATGCAAGAGACGTGGGTATTATCATATTTTAGGAATATAATGGTCGTTACAAAAATCTAAAATCTTAATGATACTATTTAGAGATGTCCTTAGTATAGTGGTTGAAATACCGATCCATATTCCTACTACAATAAGACATAAAAGAAATCCATTTAAATAAAGAAATTTTAAAAATAAATTTCATCATTATATCGATGAGGATATTGGTTAGTATAGTAGTGGATAAATAGAAAAAAAAGGTTTACAAGAATGTTCATGATTATGGGAGCTTGTATAGCATGCATTTTTACAACATTAAATTACACAACGACAATCATAACAATAATAACATGAACATAACCAAATTCAACTTTTAAACTTGGATCATGTACCTATAACATGATCGTAAGGTGCATCATAATTATGACAAAAAATATGTTCATGCATAGAGCTGCATAATACAATATTTCACAACCATAATCATAAGAATAGAGGCATAACCATAGACTCCATGAACTACAATAGATTCAACCATAAAGTTGTGAATGCTACAATAACATGAAAATCATAATCATGTGCATAAACATGTAGTTCACTTGGGAAAATTCAAAATGGAAGAAAACACTTCATGTAGAAAATGAAAAAATACAATTGTATTTCATCTATGTGATGCCGAAAAAGGTATGCTTTCCACCATAACAATGCAAATATAAAATAAAGTACATGATACATTGCATCGAAAGATGCAAATAGGGACATCTAAATGCAGAACGTTAAAAGAGGTTGAAAGTGCTACAAATGAAATAGAGTACCCTACAATAGGGAAACAAAGTCTCTGAGTGAACTAAGTGTACATAAAACAACAATTGAAACACACAAAAGTCAAAGATGATTGGTGTGCTATCTTTGATGTCAATAATAAATGGAATTCAGATTATCCCTTTGGATCATCTAGTCTATGTGTTCCAAATCAGCCAATACCATAGTGAGGCCCCACACATATCCATGTTGGTGCTTTTCACATGTTAAAGGAAATCCAAAAGCTACAAAATACATTCAATAGATAAAAGAAGCAGCTCAAAAAAAGCTTATATATATAGCTCAAATATTCAAACATAATAATTAGATTCATGGAAAAATGTGTACATTGTTCTACCCTTAAATGTCATATGTCACACCTTGCAAAACACTATATTGTCGATAATGCTCAAGATCCTATGTCTCCTCCAATAGATACTTCCACTCTTGTTTAGTAGTATATGAGAGCTTTACAAGCCCCTCATGACCAACTTTCTTGGTGAAATCATGACTATGTTTTAGAATTTCAAGTAAAACACATTTGAATTATGCAAAACTAGGGAAAATTGAGGTTCTCACTAATCTTGTCAATAGATACACTGCATTATGTATTTAAATTTTTCTTTATCTTGTTCCCCACTTAACACTTGTGCAATTATTGTGCTACATCTCCATGAGTAACTATATACATTAGCTTAAAGAAATGTTAACTCTATCGATCTTGATCATACATATATAGTTCGGATATCTCATGATCATTTGAACCAATAGGTATACTATTTGTGGTTGGAGTAACTGGCTATGATGAAGAAAGTGCCATGGGGGTTTCGATGAGTTATGATCATGTCACTATCAACGACCACCTTATGAATGTTGAGCTAGCTAGTTAGCCTTAGTCAATCTCTAAATGAATTAGTAGCTGCGTGATCATATCACCTTCTAATTCCTCTTGAACAAGATCTCTTGTGATACTATAGAGATGAGACATCCATAGGTGGAGTCTTCCTTGTCTATGGAAAACTAGAAGGAGTTCGCGTAGGAGGACTACATGAGGTATTCAAGAACATGAATGTTGTATACATTTGCGAGTCCAATTCAATTCATGATTCATGCAAGACAAGATGTCATGGATATCTACATTAGCATAATATCATATTGTGCTATGGTCGAAACTACCTAAATATATACACATTAGTTTGATTAATAGAAAATAATAAAAATCACAAGAAAAAAGTAATTAAACACTAATAAATACACAAAAAGCATTGTTTTCTTGTGTTATTAATGTCAACGATTGAAGAAGCATGTTCAACCCTAGATTCTTAGTGAAAATGTAAGTCTATGTGCTACAATGCTTCAAAGAGAATGTTTTACTAGGACAATAAGGATGTCTCAAAATCTTGCATACATTAGTAAAATACTTGACTACTTAGAACTATCCTTTTCTACTTATCTATGTTAAATGTTAATCTTGTTTCTATAAATCACATATCCTCGTTTCTATTACACTTTGCAACATGTAAATTACCATAGATATTTCAACAAGTGATGTGATAAGAAACCTATCTTTTGTTGAGATATCCATGTCTATGCTTCTGTATTCACATGAATACACTTTATTAGGAAGGCAAGTAGCTTCTCAAAAACTCTCATCTATACTCATGCTAGTTGCATTTATCACACATGTAGTCCACTTTTTCCCTCTACTCCATATAAGGAGGGCCTCACTTGACCTCTCCTCATTCATTGATGCACCCTTTGGAGTATCTCACCTTGAGACTCTATTGCACATTTGGTATGTAATTTATCTTTTCAAATTTTAATTTATTTCTTTTCCTATTTCATCATTATGTTGTTCTTAGTATAATTCGAGCTCTCTTAGTTTCTTCTATTCTCTTTATTGTATCTTGGGCCATGTTTCTAAACATGATATCAGAGCATAGGTTAATCATAAGTTAGTTTTCTTTCTCTCTTAGGTATGATTCTCTTCATCTTCTTACATCCAAATGTTTCATTTCTTTTCTTTACTTTGTAAACATTTAAGAACTAGCTCTATTCTAACTTGCCTCCCAAAGTGTTGAGATATCCATGCTCTACTCTTATATATTTACATGCATCCACTTTATCCCACATGCAATGGCCTTCATACAGGCTCGAATGTATTCTCATGCAAGTTCCATTTATCCCATATGTATTGCAATTTGACCTCTACTCTATATAACAACGTCTGCATTTCACCTCTTCTTATTCATTCATGTACTTCTTGAAGTCTCTCACCTTGACAGTAGTTGCACATTTGGTTTGTAAGTTTCCTTTTCATAGTTTTGTTCATATCTTTTCTTATTTCATTAGTATGTTTTTAGTAGTATATCTTGAGCCTCTATAGCCTTTTTTAGTATTTGCGTGTATCTTGGGCCATATTTCTTAACACATGTGGCATCTTTGGAAGCCCCAAGCATAGAAAATATGAAACTATGTCACAAAATTTAATGCAAGAAATCATGGAGATGTATGTACATAATGTATGTTTGTATGTATGTATGTATGTATGTATGTATGTATCTATGTATGTATGTATGTATGTATGTATGTATGTACGTATTGTTACACTTATGTGTTCCTCGAGTAGCTTTGATGTGAACCTCTTTCCTATACATGGGCACTTTTTACTCTAGTGCTAACTAGAGTTTTTTTCCCCATGTTACCACATACTTGATACTCTCATATGTGCTGGTACTTTGTACTTAGGGATATTATTTAGCTCCTACTTTAGTTCAGTTTTATCATCAATAGAGAGAGCTATTCCAGCCATCATCTTCTTCGTGTGTCTTGCTACATTTGTGCTCCTTGTGTGTGATTCTTGTGTCTCTCTAACACTTCTACACACACCCAAGAGTGGTATTAGAGCAAGTTCAGCTCCTTATCAAGTTTTGGTTTTTTGTGTCGCGGTGCGCACACACGTTAACAATGCAAATCGGCTTTAGAGCATAAAACTGTGAATTTCAATAGCCAAGAAACATTTCTACCAGCAGCACTGGGGTTTTACCCCCATTTTGAAGCCATTATTGTAGTCAGAATCGCCATCAGAGTGATAGTTTATGAGCTGAAATTTCAGCACTTATTTTAGCTTTCGTCGAATTGAAGATTTTATCACATTCTTGTTCTTTTGTGAAATGGTGGGCAACAATGACTTGTTTGGCATGCTTCAAGCTGAAGGTAAGCTTGATGGGACCAACTATCCGATGTGGTCTTACATGACGAAGCATGCACCTAACTTTGGAACATAGTGGTAGATGTAGATCGAAGACCGGCAAGTGCTTCTACTTCATAGTCTATTATCACAGATGGAGTTTCTTCTTTGAGTACAACGGTTTTGCCTTCTTCACCTACACATGAGCAGCTTAGATGGGATGGAAAAGATGCTCAAGCTCATGCTTTGATTGCGCTTTCTATGAAAATTCATATAGTTCCACACATTCGGTCATGTTCCACATCGAGACAAGCATGGGATACTCTTGCTTCTTTGTATGCCGTGCGTAAGGAAGCACGTGTTGCATACTTGAGGAATCAACTTGAGGATGTATGTATGGCTGAAAATGAGTCGGTGGATGTGTATGTGACACACATAAAGGACTTGAAAGAGCAATTCGCAAACATAGATGAGATTATTCCGGATGCATCACTCATTTCTTCATTGTTGAAGGGATTATTGGAATCTTTTCAAAGCTATGCTACTACAGTCCATTTGGTTGCAAAAGGAAATACTAATATGAATGCATTTTACTAGGTTGTGTCTCTCCTTTTGCAACAAGAGAAATCTAGAGTGAATAGGAGTGGTTTGATTAAGGGAATGTGAGGGAATGCAAGCACTTGCTATCTCACACAAGGGGTAAAGCAAGTATGGTTCAGCTTTGGGTTCATCAAAACCAGAGCATCAAGCTTTCTCTTCCACTCATTCCTCTAATCATGCTGATTTGCAAAAGAAGAAGAGATGCAAATATTGT
The DNA here is from genome assembly GCA_020310875.1 of Ceratopteris richardii. Classification (NCBI taxonomy): domain Eukaryota; kingdom Viridiplantae; phylum Streptophyta; class Polypodiopsida; order Polypodiales; family Pteridaceae; genus Ceratopteris; species Ceratopteris richardii. Next base: position 94,418,536 of record CM035444.1, on the reverse strand, counting down.
TGGAAGGCTGATCATGCTATTGATGAGTCTAGAAAGCTTGCTCAATGGAACAAAATGAAGAAGGAATCTGGCATGTCTATTGTTGAAAATTCAGCAATTGTAAAGAATGATGAAGCTAACATGGCTCAAGATTTTTGGGTGTGTGTTGTTACATGTCATTATGATGCTTCTTTGCATTCTTAATGTATGGTTGTGAGTGAGGTTGATTCGGATTGGTTCTTTGATAGTGGTGCTTCAAAGCACATAACATCACGCAAAAGATTTTTTGCCTCTTTGAAAGATGCACCTAAAGGAGGACATGTGGTGTGTGCAAACAATGCCTCTTATCCTATCATTGGAGCAGTAGAAATTGAGCTTATGGCTGCAAATGGAGGTGTGATTCTCTTGAAAAATGCATTGTATATGCCCAATATCAAGAAGAACTTAATTTTAGTTCCGTTGATTGCCAAAGCTAGACTTCATGTACACTTTGTTGATGATAAGTGTATGGTTCATCATTTCAGCAATAGCAATGTTATCGTGATGTCTTGTACATTATGTAATGGTTTGTATCGCATGGATACATACAAGAGGGCTCCCTCGAATGCCTATTGGTTGCTCATACTTCTTCCATGGCTGAAATGGAGTTTTGGCATGCTCATTTTGGTCATTTGAACTTCAATAGTTTGCTTTACTTGCAAAAGAAGGACATGGTTATTGATTTTCCTACACTTGATTCCATTGAAAAGCTTGCATGTTAAGGTTGCATTATTGGAAAATTGCATCGTGCTTCTTTTCGAAAAGATAGTCACACACACACTACAAGAAATTTGCAGCTTGTTCATAATGATGTATGTGGTCCCGTCAAGACTCCATCTTTTGGGAAGCATGTAAATTTGGCTACCTTCATTGATGATGCTACTCGCCATACATGGGTGTATCCTATAAAGGCAAAGAATGAGGTATTTTCTTGCTTCAAAGCATTTTTAGCTATGGCTGAAAATTTTTCTTCACAAAAGCTTTTAACTCTACGCACGGATCATGGTGGTGAATACATGTCAAATGAGTTTAATGCTTTTCTTTGTGAAAGAGGTATTTCACACCAATGTATGGTGCCATATACACCTCAACAAAATGGTGTTTCCGAGCATAAAAATAGAACTCTACTTGAAATGGCACGATGTATGCTTAAAGGAAAGCATCTTCTTGATAAGTTTTGGATGGAAGCTGTCATGTGTGCAAACTATGTGTTGAATCGCTGCCCTAGAAAAGCATTGAGATTCATCACTCCTTATGAGGCTTGGAATGGTCATAAGCCTATGGTTAGTCATATGCATGTGTTTGGTTGTTTGGCATATGCTCTTGTGCCATCACAACAACGTCACAAAATTGATGACAAGGCAAATAAATGTATATTTGTTGGTTATAGTGCTGAAAGTAAGGGATATCGGTTGTACCATCCATTGAGGAACACAATTATTGTGAGTCGAGATGTGATATTTTCTGAAAATTCAGTTTTTCCTTTACTTGAATGCAAAAAACAGCCAACAGTTAGCTCACAAGATGTGTTCGATACACGCATGCCTTTGTTCCAAAATGACATGCTTGACTATGGCAATCTAGACTAGAAAACTGAGGCTCAAAGGGCTGAAAAATTCTAGCCAAATGGAGCTAAAAATGCAGAGAAGTTCCAACCAAACATGGCTGAAACATTTCAGCCAAAAAATATCCAAGCTGCTAGAAATTTCCAGCCACATATGGCTGAACATTTACATCAAAATATGGCTGAAAATGAGCATGAAATTCAGCCCAAGCATGATGTACATATTGAAGATCTATTACATAATGAATGCACATCTATCAAGAGTTCACAATCTATGCCAAAGTGGCTTAAACAAACTCTGCAAGACAACAAATTGAGTGCACCTTTACTTGGTAGAACAAGATCAAGCTCTCACCATGCATCAAGTAATTTTGTGGATTATTCTCTTATTGCTACAACATGTAATGAAGAGACACTTTCTTTTGAAGATGCATGTGACGATCCACAATGGATGAGTGCTATGCATACAGAAATGGATTCCATACATAAGAACTACTTGGGAGTTATGTGAATTGCTAAAAGGAAAGTATGTCATTGGTACAAAGTGGGTTTATAAGATTAAGAGAAAATATGATGGTAGCATTGATTGCTACAAAGCTAGATTGGTTGCCAAAGGATATGCACAACAATATGGCATTGACTATGAGCAAACTTTTGCACCTACTTCACGCATGACTACCATTTGTACCGTGGTTGCATTGGTTGCCCATCAAGGTTGGAAAGTGCATCATTTGGACATAAAAACAGCCTTCTTGAATGGTGATTTGCAAGAAGTGGTTTATGTGAAGCAACCACTTGGATTTCCTATGAAAGGGAAAGAGCATATGGTTTGTCACTTGCATAAAGCCTTGTATAGTCTCAAGCAAGCTCCATGTGCATGGTATGACAAAATACATAAGCACTTGATTGCTCTTTGCTTCACATGTAGTTCAATTGAAAGCACACTCTATGTACGCAAAAATGGGGCTGATCTTATAGTGCTTGTTCTTTATGTCGATGACATACGCTTGACTGGGTCATCTGATGGAAAACTTGACATTCTTATGGCTGATTTGCAACATACTTTTGTTGTCACTTATCTTGGTCTTTTGAGCTACTATCTTGGCATCTAGTTTGTATCTGTTGAGCAGGGAATTGTTATGCATCAAGCAAAGGATGTTGAAAAACTACTTCCACATTTTGACTTTGAGGATTGTAAGCCACTTTCCACACTAGTTGAGATAGGATTCAGGTTCTCAGTTGAGGATTCCAATGATGCACTTGACACTTCTCTTTATTAGCAAGCTTTGGGATGTCTTATATATGCATGCAACACAAGGCCGGATATACAATATGTAGTTTGTCAGTTGAGTCGATTCATGCATAGCCCTGACACTAAGCTTTGGCAAGCAGTGCAACATGTGTTTAGATATCTCTGAGGCACTTTGAGCTTAGGTTTCTTTTATGGTAGAGATATTCAGCCATGCTTGCATGCTTTTACAGATAGTGATTGGGCTGGTTGTTATGATACTCGCGTGTCCACTAGTGGTAATTGCTTTTTCCTTGGAGACTCATGCATATCTTGGTTGAGTAAGAAGCAACCTATAGTGGCAACATCGAGTTGTGAAACTGAGTACGAGGCAGTTCTCACAACTACACTGGAGTGTATATGGTTGAGATGCCTATTGATGGATCTTTTCATGGAGATTGATGCTGCTATGCATATTCTCACTGGTAGTCAGAGTGCTTTGGCTATTACAGGAAACCCAATGTTTCATACACGGACCAAACATATTGAGGTGCATTATCACTATGTGAGAGAGCGCTTTCATGTAGGAGATATGGATTTGGTATATGTGCCTACACATGATAATGTGGTAGACATATTCACCAAAGCTCTTCCACGGGAAAAGTTTGAAGCTTTTCGCAAAGCTTTAGCTTATTACCTTGTGGGGGCTAGTCTGTCACTACCTCTATGTGTTCACATCATTCGTTGTAGGGGGATTCGTTACACTTATGTGTTCCTCGAGTAGCTTTGATGTGAACATTTTCCCTATACATGGACACATTTTACTCTAGTCCTGGCTAGAGGTTTCTTCCCCATGTTATCACATACTTGATACTCTCATATGTGGGGGTACTTTTTACTTAGGAATATTATTCAGCTCTTACTTCTGTTCAATTTTATCATCAATAGAGAGAGCAATTCTAGCCATCATCTTCCAAGTGTGTCTTGCTGCATTTGTGCTCCTTGTGTGTGCTTCTTGTGTGTCTCGCACACTTCTACACACACCCAACATGTATGTATGTATGTACATATGTATGTATGTATGTATGCATGTATGTATGTATGTATGTATGTATGTATGTATGTATGTATGTATGTATGGATGTATGTATATATGTATATATGTATGCATCTATGTATGCATGTACGTATTCAAGCATGTATGTATGTATGTATGTATGTATGTATGTTTATATGTATGTATGCATGTATGTAGGTATGTGCATATGTGTATACATCAATGTAAGCATGTATGTTTATCTTTATATAATGCAGTAAGTATGTGTGTATGTTTGAATGTATATATGTATGTATGCATGCGTGTATGTATGAATATATGAATATACTTATGTATGTATGTGTGTATGTATGTATGAAAGTAATCATGTTAATATGTATATGTGTATGTATGTATGTATATATGTAAATGTTTATGATTGCATGTATAAGTGTACATGCATTTATGTATGTAGATATGTAAGTATTTATGTAAGTATGTATGTACATATGTATGTATGTATGTGTGCATTTATGTATGTATGTATGCATGTATGTATGTATGTATGTATGTATGTATGTATGTATGTATTTATGTATGTATATATATGTGTGTGTGTGTGTAGAACTTCCACAATCTGAAGCTTCCAATCCCTTAAAAATTCTAGAAAAAAGAAAAGTAACTTGCACAGGATACAAACAAAATTGATTGATCAAAGTAAATGAGATGTGATGTATACAAAGAAAAGATGTGGTTTTCACTACATTCTTTATTACATGCATTAGATTTGTGAAATTATGAATAATAATATTATTCCAACATAGAAGTCTGTTAGAAACTAATATTCTTTGCATTCTTGGAACAAGTTCTTCACCTCCATTGATTCCTCATAATCTATCTCAGTCAGAAGCATGCATATATTTATTTTCCATATGTCCAAGCTGACCCTCACATAAGAAATGTTGTTCTAGAATATATCAAGCTCCTCCTTGCTAAATCTCCATCTTAAATAATTTAGAACAATATGCATCTAAAAAATGACCACACATTCGAAATGCATTTAGGAATTCTTAGGCATGAGCACTCATTGTAGCTAGGCTAATTATTCATTGTCCACATAAAAATACCTTCTTTATTGGCATCATGCTTTATAATATGTTGTGATGTATCTTGGAAATCAATAGCATTCAAGAAATGATTCAGACTTTCAGTTAAAAAGGCTAGGAGTATGTCCATATTTCTCACTCTTTATCTACCAAACACAATTAGTAATAGCATAAAGTGGCCTTAACATCCATTTGTAACTCAAAACTCAAGTTTTTTTTATATAGATTTAAATTGAAGCCATTCTTCTTGTATGTTTCTCCATATTTGTAAATCAGATTGAATATCATAGACATCATCTATAAAATAATGATGACCATGCCTTTGCATTAGTCTTGCTATGGAGAAACATTTAAACATACTCTTTACTGTTGATATTATTGGAGAGTAAAGAAGAAGTTTCATTGGTACAAATTATGTAAGTACATATTTTCTTCATACTTCTCTACCCTTTTTTTTAAGGAAGTTCAGTAGATCCTATTCTTCCAAACTTTAATTAATAGATATTATAGTTGCATAAGTGAATGGGCCGAGCACCCATGGGACCCCCTGTATCCCATAGAGTAGGGGCTACTTAGAGATTACTAGAAAATTTTACAAATAAGGTTGATAACCATCTCCCCTCCCTCATATGGGGCCCAAATTTCTACCTATTTTTGACATTCTCCATAGTCTTGAAATTCATTCCTATATAATATGCATTCATTTGTGTAGGCATGAAATGAATTGTAATGCATGCCAATAGAAGTCAATTAACTAGATCTAGCCCATGTGCTTTCCTGTAATCTTCATTCGAGGAAGCATAAGTAAGAGATGATGAAGAAGAACATAGGATCCCATTGTTGTAGCTCCATCACATGTGTTGCCACTTTAGGTGAAAGAACTTCTTGATAGAATGAGAAAAATAAAAAAAATTAACTAATAAAAATGGAAAGGGGAGTACAAAAGAAAGGATGAAAGAAGAGAATAAAAATCATAAAACTTTTCATAGAACTCTATGGAGGGAAGCAATGTGATAAGGGTATGATAGCGTTATGAATACAATAACATGGGAGTTAATAGATCAAATAGAAAAGGATAAGATTCTAAAACAAATGGGAACCTAGATAAGGCGATAAAAGAGAAAAACACAAAGGGAAGAAACAATTCTAAATAAACAAATAAAAGATAAGAAAAAAAATAGAAAAGCATATATGTGAAAAAAATATTTGATAAAACTTTTGAGAAATCACTTAAGAAACAAACCTGTTAAAGCTAGAAAAAGAAAACAAAGAGATCCCATGAATGAATTTCTATTTCAAAGCTAAAGAGGAAAAGTTTCTATAAGGAAATATTTTATTATATCTTGCTGAAGAGTGTACTTACAACCTTCTATGGACAAGTTCCGTCTATTCAAAAACTTGTTTTCAAAGAATATATCATTATTTTATTCACGATGAGGAGAATTTCATTGATTTAAGATGTAAAGATGCATGAGACCATGGACTTTCCTCAAGCAGTAAATCATCTCTTGCTTTAGACAAGAGTGATGAAGGATATGATCAAGAATAGAAACTTGACAAAGATTTCTTAGCACCAATTATTTCTCATGAAGAACTTAATAAAGTAGAAAGTAACTTTGGCAATAAGTATCATTCGAGAGGAGTGCATGAATTGAGCAGCGGGCTTAAGACCAAAGTAGTGTCATGTTTAGCTTTAGCACTTTTAGATGAGAGTATGAAATAAATTTGATTTTTGAACACTTATATATTATTTTCAATGGAAATATGTAAACTCATAATTTATATTCTGAATATGAGCGTTTAAGCTTCCTTTTATCACAATACGGAATATGTGGAGGAAGATAATTTCTATCTTTGATTGGCCACAGATGCATCCACCTATCAATTCATCAATTTTCCTATATTCATGAGAACATACTTAGTAACGAGATCATGCCAATATTAGGGCATCTGATAAAATTGTTGGTTTCTTCATTTACCACATAAGTTAATTACTTTAATATGTCTCTTATAATCAATGTCAACCATGTTCATGCGTATAATTCTTTTCCATAGATCCAAGCTATACTTCAAGTAGAAATTGTTGTTCTAGAATTTATTGATCTCATATATGATAATTTATCTCTTTGAGTGATCTAGACCAACGTGCATCTAAATATGCACCATGCATTTGACATGTAGAATATCTTGAACATTTTATTCACCTTTTGGACATTTTTCACAATAAAAAAAATCATTTCTGTACAATATGCAATCGTTTGGGCATGCATGAGTTTTATTATAATACATGCCGATAGAAGTCAATACATCTTATTTTGTGTTAGTAAAACGTTTCTTCTCAATAATCTAAATAAATCCAAGATGTAATCAAATGATCATCCATACTTTGCTTCCAAATTCATGAATGCGAAACAAGTAAAACTATAGATAGATTAGCATGTTTCTATAAGAGATTATATCCCCTCGCCCTTCGTATATCTGAAAATGATGTAGTACTATCTCACTCATTCGTTCTATGATTTGTGATTGTATCATGGTCATTTTTTAAATATAAATTTGCATGATTATTGAAAAAAGAATTTATCATAGCAATCATCCCTTTCGTTCGCTATTGCAATATATGGTTTACGTTGAAAATGCATCTTCGTCTGTCATGATCTTTGTGGCCCTTACCAATATGGATTTACCTCTTTTGAATTTACTAAAACTTCACAATGAAATTCATTTCACTTATTCCTTCTAATAGCATGCTTTAATTTGGAATTTTGTTTCAATGAAAATTGAGAACTCATTATCATCCCATAGAATTTAGAGCTTCCAATGTTTACAGCCACATTAAATTATCTTTTCCAAATAATCTATGTATGTATGTGTGCATACATGTATCTATATATGTTACTAAGTAAGTATGTCCATATTTATGTATATAAGAAACTACGTATGTATATATGTATGTTTGTAAGGATGGATGTATGTATGTATGTACGTATGGATGGATGTATGTACGAATCTATGTATGTATTTATGTATGTATGTATGTATGTAGGTATGTAAGTATGTATGTGTGTAGATATTTATGTATCTGTGTATGTCACTATGTATATAATGCATTGAAGTAAATACAATTTGGGTAGTCCCTTTCCTTGAGTATGAAATTATTCCATAAGAACCACAATCGATGGAGGCCATAAAGATACAAGGCATGAATTTAGTCAAAAAATAAGCAATGGAGATCTTTCAATTACTATGCATCCATGTGCAGAAAATACAAACATACGTACACCTATAAAAAATTCTACATAGACGTGCAATATTAACATACATGCGCATAAAGAAACACTCTACATATACCTACAAAAGTATATACTACATACACCTACAAAGAAAATATAATTTTTGGTATCTGTGTGTATGTATCTATATATGTATGCATATATATATGTAAGTTCGTAAGAAGATCTGCGTGCGCACACACACACACACACACACACACACATATATATATATATATATATATATATATATATATATATATATATATATATATATATATATGTGTGTGTGTGTGTGTGTGTCTATGTATGAATGCAAGCCCGCAAGTTTGTACATATATGTGTATGCATTTATGTATTTATGCATGTATGTATGTAAATAAGTATGTGTGTAAGTATGTATGTATGTTTGGATGTATGTATGTGTCTAGTGTATATGTATCCATGTACCAATTTATGTATGTATGTAGTTTTTATGCATGTATGTATATCAATAATTATGTAGTATTTATTTATATATATGGTTTTTTATGTATTTATATGTGTATGTATGCATGTACCTATGTATTTTTGTATGTATGTATGTATGTGTATATGTATGCATGTAGGCGTATAAGTATCTATATTAGACTAGTGTGAAATAAAATTTGAAACAATTCATGGTGTTACATCTAGGAGGATTTGAAACCACAACCTCTTGGCTAGACTTTTGATGGGCTAACCAGATGCCCCAAAAGCCATGGTTGAGGATTAATTCTTAATCCTCCTTCTTAGGTGTACTTCAATCATCTCCTTCCTTTCAATGGAATGGTTCAACCATGTCCTACCTATCATTCTATTACATTGATCCACCTTGGTTGATCATTGTCCTAATGATCTACTCCTATACTTCTTTAGCATCGATGATGAGTTTTCAAACTTCCTAAATACCAATTTTTCCATTCATCAATCTCAAAAAGTCTCATGCACATTGTTCCAACCTTTGTGTCTTGAACTATGTTCTCAATATTAGTATGTTGAATCTTGTTCTCACCCACATTCAGTACCTTAAAATCCCAATCAAGTGTAACCCAAGGTAAACCAAAGGGTTCACAACCTCCTAGTTATATGAGCGGATTTGGAAAGTTTTTGTCAAAGAACTTTTGAGTGGTTCCTAAACCTCAAGTTGACCTATGGATTGCAAGATACACTTGAATATTTGTTGGGTTGAATTCTCAAATTTTGCCTCCCCCTTAGTAACCTTTCACATGAAAGAGTGCTTAAACATCTTTCTAGAGGCCATTGGGTGCCCATGATAATTTTTGAATTCATCAACCTTTTCTTTAATACCTTGTGCTATAGATATAGAACAAAATGGTAACATGGAAAGATTGAATGTTAAGACAAAAAAGAATTCTATTTATCTTAAAGTCATGAGAAAATATCTTATTACATTTAATCTTTATATAAATGTTAAAATTCAGTTTGAGGAATCCAAACTAAAGCTCGTAGAGGACATTATAAATTTTCAGCTTCTAAAACATGCATGTTGAGGAGCGAGTTCTTGACATTCCTACCAAGTAACCTAAATGGTAATGTTACTAAGAAATCGCTAGGTTGTTAACCCTATCACACACTACATGATCACTAGATCAAACAAACAAAATGAATTATTCCTAAAACTAAGATGGTTGTTTCAAACCAATTAACAAGATGAGATACAAACCACATTATCGGCTACATTGTATTTTTTTCTTCAATGGTTCCGAGAGTAAGAATCTCATGAATCTACTTAGTGGTTCCTAAAGTAAGCATCAAGCCACTCTACCTAGAATAACAGTATTAATGTTTCTTTAAATATAATTAAAGCAAAAATCTCCCAGATACATGTTGTTGGAGTTTGAGTTTTGCAAAAGCACATGAACAACATAATGAAGAAGAAGAAGCTTGGAGCACAACACATAATACTAAATATATTACCAAGTAAATGTACAAAGATAAGTAACCCATTAGGTTGATAGGCATCTATACAAGTTGGGGAGGGGGGGAGGTCATAAAGAGGGATAATAACTACCACGATGGTGCTAAGTGTGTTCACACACATCACTAACAAAAGAGATCAACAAATCCCCCCTTGGAGTCATACAATGAACAAAGAGCTGACACTCATGTATAAGGAAGTGTGAAGCTTTGTGGGAAGAGATCAATCCACAAAAGGAAGCAAGCCAAAAGCTTTGCAGAAAGCTTCAAACTTCTCCTTATGCACAACCTTTCTGAAAATTTCTACAATGTTCTCTTGTGTGGGCACATATGCCAAATTGATACCTCTAATAGACAACCTCTCCTTCTTATACTGATAGTGCACCTTAATATGCTTAGTGCGTGCATGGACCACATGACCCCTCGCACCTACCAATAAGCTTGAATTGTTAGCAGAGATGGTTGTGGTAGAAGTTTGATCAACACCCAAATTAGCCAAAATGCCTTGGATCCATACACACACACACTCAAGAGTCATTGTGAAATTTTTCCTATACTCACCTTCACAACTAGGAGTGGCCATACTAAGCTTGTTCTTGCTCAACCAAGATATACATTATCTACTAAGCATGAAGTAGAAACCATTGGTGGACACACGTGTCATAGCAAATTGCCTAGTCAAAGTAAGAAAAAACAAGTAAACCTAGTAGTAGTGATCCCCCCTACCAACAAAACAATCTAGGTATATAGGTAACACTCAAGTAGTGAAATATGTGCGTAAGTGCCTACCAATGCTTGACACTTGGGCAATGCCTAATTGTGCTCATCTCAGAGACGCCATATTGAATATTAGGCTGGGTAATGCATAAGTATATGAAGCATCCAATGGCTTGCTGATAGACAACAACATGAAAACTCAAAGTGTACCTAGTTACATAGGAGTTGCAATGGTTTTGCAGTCCTAAAAGCCAAAGACTTGCAATAATTTTTTCAATATATTTTGTTTAACATAGAGCTATTCCACCATCAACGTGCATAAATTGAATGCAAAAAAAATGATGCAAATGCCCCAAATCTGGCATCTCAAATGAGGCATGCAAATCAGCCTCAAAAACATCAATATGCTCCTCATTAGGACCATTCACAAATATTTCATTAACATAGACAACAATGATAGGAAGCACGTCATTTTCATGCTTAATAATAGGGTTTTCTTAGCAAGATTGTTTTCAGAACCCTGTGCAATCAAGTAGGCATGTATATTTTCATACCAACCATGTCGTGTTTGCTTCAAATCATATAATGCACTTTTCAACCTGCACACTTTGTTTTCATGCCCTTTGTGCACAAAAAATATATATGAACATTCAAAAATGCAATTTTAAAGTCCAATAGATGTACTATCCTACCATGATGAGTTGCAAGTATAGAAATGCTACCAATGGTACTCATTCTACATGTGGGTCCAAAGATCCCATCAAAATCAATGCTTCTTTCTTGAGCATATTTTTGCAACTGGACTGGCTTATACCTGTCAAATGTTCAATCAAGCTTACATTTCAGCTAGTATACCCGTTTGATGCCAATGGTCTTTTTTGCATGGAGGTAAACGACATAAAGACCTAGTACCATTCTTCATAATAGCATCATATTCTAATTGCTTGGGAACCATCCAATTTTTTGAATTTTGTGCTTCATCAAAAGAATCATACAAATTCCATCACAAAGACTAGATCCAATTCTAGCACTTTGAGACCTTGTATGAGTACTATATAACAAAGGTGTATCTAAGTTTCTATCTCCCAAAGTTTTCACTAACCATTTAGTCATAGTTTTTATTTTCTTTTCGATATGAGCCCTTTTATCAACAAGTGTATCATTGAAATTTGCATTTGAAATGGAATGATCTCCATCATCATGTGAAACCTATAAAGGTTGAGAAATTGCCTCATTTGGACTAACACTTGACTATCCAACTATTCAAAAAGCCAACAAAGTCTCATATATTTCTTTAGAGGTAAGTGATGTCTCCTTTGTAAATGAAAGTAATGGTTGAAATGGATCTTCCACAAAAAAAACATCCTTGCTAACAGAAATGTGTTTACTCTATGGATGATACAAATGATAGCCTTTGCTTTTAGAATGGTACCCAAAAAATATAGTTTACTCCTATATCATCGTACTTTTTGTATTGTTGTTTAGGCACTCATGCATATGCCAGGCATCCAAAGACATGGACATGGCTTGCGACCACGCCAAGCCTCATATGGAGTGATAGACTACCATGTTTTGGTGTGACACCTATTAAGTATATATGTTGCCCACATAACAACCTCAAGCGAGAATCTAGATGTTAAAGATTGACTTTTGAACAAACACCTCACCATCTCCATGAGTGACCTATTCTTACATTCAACAACTCCATTTTGTTGAGGTGTATGCAACACTATTTAGTGATGTTTTATCCCATGTTTTTCTAGTAATGTATTAAAATTAATAGGGAGCTCTCTTCCTAGATTGTAGGCTTTATCACACGTAAGTGTGATAGATGATTAATGGAGTCTATCAGGGGGATTAAAAATTTTGACGTGAATACGAATATTTGAGCTTTACTCTTTGCTTTACTCTTTGCTTTACATTGCTCAAATTGTGATCCATTCAAATGCTTCATAAGGTCCTTAAATTGAAGCTTCATTTTCGACATTATGAACTGTAATAAGCCTTTTCTCTAGTGAAATAATTCATTTTGAACTTTCTGAACTACATTGTGGGGATAATGAGTAGAATGAATAATTAGGTCATTTTATGCACGTAGGAAAATATTCGGGATGACAAGTTTCATATTCTCTCTAGACCTGATTCACATCATGTATTCTAGTTGAAATTTGAAGGTGAAGATGAAAGAATTAAGAAAAACTTTGTATGAGAGAAAGGTAGAGCAAGTATAAGAGAATAAAAGTGTCTATGTGAAAGTTTTGTGAATCATGTTTTAAATACCTCATTCAGGGCTCTACATTAAGTCCATTATAAGGAAATTACTTGATTTTACTCTCTCTAGAATTTTGCAACTTCCAAGGCTCAAAAGTGGCATTTTGAGGCGGATTTGGACCTAGATTATCTCTAACACTATTGTGCAAATAAAAAAATAGAATAAAAGTGTCTCTCAGAAGCTTAAAATAATTCCTCACTGTTTTTGAGTTATAGGGCTTTGAGAAGTACCATTTTCCAACACTTCAAAAAAAGAGGGCTTCTCTAATTCTATTCAAATCCGTGATTTTGATGCTTACGTGTCATCATGTCTAGCCATGGATATCTTCGTGTATGTCTTTTCAGTATTTTTCTCCTATTTTTGATAGGTACGCTAAAGAAAGAACACTACAATCACATGTCTTTTTGCAAAAGTTTTGGAGAGACACATTTTTTTCTAACTAAATTTGGTGGATCGTGAACTTCTTTGGGTAGCGATCAAACTTTGCTATACGAAGACTTGCACATCAACACGGAGGAGACACAGAATCAGAGAATTACCTTGTGATTGAGAGTGAGAGTGAGAGTGTGATTGAGAGTGCAAGTGTGAATTAGATTATGATAGCTCCGGGGGTGGTCAAGAGGTAAAGGCTTCATCAAGAAGCTTTTTTCCAAAGATATTGCAATGATTGATTCACATCTATAATATGAAAATTCCTCTTTCTGTAATTTTGATCAATTCTACTCTTCCACATTGGATTTTCTCTTATCTTGTGCAATCTGTATGTTTTCCTCTCCTCTATTATTTTGAGTGATCGATAGATTGTTATTGAGGATAGATTGTGATTGAGGAAATGCTACATGAACATACAAAAAATCCATTGATCGAGAAATTTAAGTGCCTTATACTTGCATAGGTTTTTGAGAGAGAGTTTTTTTAGTAGCAAGAAGAAAGATACCTTATTCTAGATGAGATGCAAATAAATAATGACTTCTATTGGAATGGATTATAATAAAGTTCATGTTTTCCTAAATAAATACATATTATATAGGGATGTTTTTGCACTTTGTTGAGAAAGTAAAAAATAGGGAGGAAACAATAAAAAAAGATGCTCTACAATAATTTGTGTGAATGAAAGTCATCCATCAATTTCCAATAATATCAACACTAAGAAATATGGTTCACTTCCATCCATAGCAAGGTTAATGCAAAGGCATGGTCATAATTGTTTCATACATGGTTTCTATTTTATGCCATCTCATTTACAACCATGGAGACACATGGAAGAAATATCATCACAATTGAAGTCTAAATAAAGAAAATTAAGCTTTGAATTAGAAATGGACAGAGTGAAACCACTTCATCTTAAAAATTGTATCTAGATAACCTACCTTAAATTCCTTGTAAATTACAATGTTCCACCAATTATAGCAACGTAGAGAGGCCACTTGATGCTATTAATAATTTTGGTTTGTGGATATAAAGTGAAGAATTATGGACATATACCTAGAACCATAATTGAAAATCTCAATCATTTGCTGAATGTTATTGATATCCAAGATACATTACAGCATTTTATAAAGCCCAAAGCTAAGGTATTTTGAGGTAAACCATCCATGATTTTCGTAAATAGAATGAGAGACCTCGCCTACGAATTCCACGATACATTGCATTTCCAAGTGGTCCATTTTTAGGTGCACATTACTACATATTATTTAATAAGATGAATTATCAAGGAGCAACTTGCATCGTCTAGTCCAACATTCTTTATGTTAAGTACAACTCGGATATATGAAAAATAAATTTATAAATGTTTTGGACTTTCATAGACTATGAATGATCGATGGAGGTGAAGAACTTGTTCCAAAAATGAAAATGCTATAATTTTTTCATAGCTATAATTGCACAAACCCAAGGAGTTGATTATGAAGAGACTTTCTCAGCTATGGCTACAATGCCAACCATCAGAGTATTGGTAAGTGTAGTTGCATCTAGGAATTGGAATATGTATCAATTATATGTGAAAAATGATTTTCTAAATAGCTCGATTTCAGAGAAGGTTTACATGGCTCAACCTCCTAGCTATGAAGACCCAAGCAAGGTAAATTATGTGTGCAAATTGAACAAAGCTCTTTCTGGGTTGAAGCAGGTCTAGGGCATGGAATCATAGGTTAACTATCTATTTTCAAGATCAATGATTCATAATGAGCAAGGAAAATTCTTCTCGCTTTGTCAAGAGGAGAAACTCAGAGTTGATATATTTATGTGTGTATGTTGATGACATCATCCTTATAGGCAGTGATGGCAATGACATCAAACAAATCAAGAACTAGATGATGCAGGAGTTCAAAATCACTGACCTAGGGTTTCTGAAGTATTTTCTTGGACTTGAATTGGTTTACACAAATTCGGGAATTTACATTATTCAAAAGAAGTATGTGCAAGACATGTTGAAGAAGTTCCACTTGGAGAACATCAAGATAGCGCACCGCTACAGAGGTAAATCATAAATTGAGTGCTCGTGAAGGTGATTTGCTTGAAGACATTGTAGGATATCAAAGCATAGCTCGGAGTCTAATATGCAACCTTGACAAGCATTGGCGTACTTTATGGAGTAAGTTTCTTCGGTCAATTCATGCATAAACTTAGAGAACCTCACTTGGAAGCTACCAAAAGGATTTTGAAGTATCTCAAGGGTACTCAAAATAAAGGATTATACTTTCCATTCACATGGAATTTAGACATCAAGCTATACTCAAATGCGGATTGGGCAGGTTGTAAGGATGACAGAGGGAGTACTTCTCCTTATCTTTCTTTTGCAAGTGATAAGCCCATTTCATGGTCTTCCAAGAGGCAGCCTACTATTGCTTTATCTTCACCAGAGGCTGAATACAGGGGATTGGCCAATGCTACACAAGAAGCCATATGGATTAAATTGTGATATTCTGATTTGGGACTTCACACTCACTCTTCTATGATTTCTCGTGACAATACAAGTTCTTTGCATCTTGCAGACAATCCTATCTATCATGCAAGAATCAAGCATATAGAAGTTCACTATCATTATGTTAAGAGAGAAGCTATTGAGTAAGGAGATTCAATTGGCATATGTATCTACAAATATGCAATGTGCTGATTTATTGACCAAAGCACTTGATGGTACTAAACTTTGCAGGTTCAAAGATATGATTGGATTTCAGGACATTCAAGAAAACTCATGAAGCAAAACAAGCCAAGATGTTTGGCTTCTGGGGGAGCTATTGGTGCAATTGGACAAGCCTTCACATTTGGCTTAATTTGAAGAATTGTATCAGAAAGCATGTCATGAGTCACATGAACCATGGCTTGTAATTGTGTGATCATTTACCATTTGTAAATGGTTAACTCATTAAAGAATCTTGTAAATCCAATGATTTTTTGGATTTAAGAGAATCAAAAGTTATGAATTCCATTTGGTAGCATCACTCCTAACTTGGAGGAACACTTTTAGGTGGAGCCTCATTTAAATTTCAAATTGAAAATTTGAGGAAAACTCATTACAAAATGACCTTTAAAACTCACGAGCTACATGCCTCTTCTAGGAGCTCATTTTCTAATCTTTTGTAGAAGTTGAGGAGCATACACTATAACTAACTTATAATAGTATCATTGTGCATCATTGCAATGCCAATGAGGTTCTAAAATCATGTGATTTAATATATAGATTCCATTGATCACATATGTCTTGATCTCTTTTATAGTCCACTCAGAAAAGTGTACTTTGAATGATCATATCTTAGTGATCTCGCCATCATTTTCCATGTTATATAGCTTATTGGCTATCTATATATTAGTTCTGTATATTAGTCTAGAACTAGTTTGTTGGCTATCTATATATAAGATAAGCTAAGCGCTAAAGATTAAGGTTCCATTCTAGCAACAAATACCGAAGATATTGATAATATAAATGGAAAATACAAAATAACAACTATTTACATAAACTAATCTACTCAAATTGGAATTTGAAATCCTTCTTAACACTAAATACTCACCTAGGTGTGATAAAGGCTACAATGTACGAAAAGATATCCCTATCATTTAGGGAATCTTTTCAAAGTTTTATGAACACGTCTTGTGCTTTGAATTGACAGGATCCTAGGCATGTTTTCTCTTGTAGGACTTGAAAAAGCTTAAAAACCCCTAGCTAAGAAACTCCTATGCTTGCTTGAGGGTGTTATTCGTGCTTTGCGCTGCCATAAATCACTCTTAGATTTCTGTTTTTCAGAGGTAGCTTTGTGTGATGAACAAAGTTCCCCAATCATTTTGTTTCCATTTTGTGTAATCTTTCGCTTGCTAGAAATCTATTATTTTTCATATAAATGTATGTTGAAGCGAAGTTTAAAGTCTACATATTGTAAGAGAAACTGATGCTAGAGTGAATATGTGACTTTTTGTGCATGCCTACCGAAGGCAATAAGTAGGCTACGTTGAAAGCATTAGGTATGAGAATATAACACAGTTTTTTGACTTTGATAAGTTACATTGGGAAGTTCTTATAGTCTGGCTAGTGTGTGCACCAATGGATCTTGCATAATATATGGGGATTAGACTTTGGGAGAAAGTAGGAAAGATGTTTACCGCTCAACTAGAATATCCACATGAGATTTTTTACGCATATAGGATGATGTAGTGCAATAACAGAACTACAACGATTAAGTTCATTGCTTTATTTATATGATGATGCAGAAAGACCTATAGACATGAGGGCATACAAGAATTTGATAGGGATACGTGTCTAAGCCGGCAAGAAAAGACATGATATATGTTTTGACGTACTAAGGAGCTTTTTGAGTAAGCCTTCATAGAGCCATTGTGAACCTCGAATGTGAGTGCTTAGGTGTCCCAAAGTCACTGTAACTTGTGGCCTCACTTATACTGAACATGAGGAAATGCGTTTGGTATTCTTTTGTGATTGTTATTAGATTAGATTGATTATATACATTGTTCTTTTGATTCAGAAAAATATTAGAGTTCAAGTGTCATAATTAGAGTTGCATGCATGGGAATTGCAAGTAACATAGTTTTTCACATGTGTACAAGCAATATCCATATCCAATATTGGTTTCTATACGTGATGATGGATGATGGAAGATTCTAAAATCAGTGTCTATTCCATCCTACCAAATGATTTTAAAAATCCTCAAAAAAGGAACTTGCAAAGGACCAATTCTATGGTTATGTGAATAACTTTGTGATTGGGCCAAGGATGTCTCACCATCACAAAGCACCACTAGTAATCAATAAGACTGTCTTTTATAAGGCTTCTTAAGTTTGTACCTTGGGATCACAGGAGACTTAGAGTTGATCATAGATTAGAGAGCCAACCATATTTTCTAAATAAGGCTAATTAATAGGCCTTAGTGGGTACGGATGAGGATACGGATGGGAGTATTGAAATCAATCGTAAATAAGCCTTTTGATGATGCAAAGGCCTTTTGATGACCCGTAAGTTGATCGAAGACATAGAAAAGGACATTGAAATCGGTTCTCGAATTTGTTCAATGCGTCCATCAATGGATCACTTTGTGAGTTGCGTCAAATATGCAATTCTAGGAGCGGATGGATAGGCAACAATAAAATTTCCCATTCCTTGGATTATCCGTTTTCTGTTGGTTTTGCAGGATACATTTTGGTGTAGTGTTTCCTATCATTTTTTTTTCTACCTCTTTGCTCTTAGTTTTGCAACCAAAGTGTTAAAAACACTGATATAACTCTTCACTATTTTCAACCAACAAGGAAGGGAATATAGTAAATGGTGATAAGAGATGCCGATGGGTATCATGTGATGGAAGGTGAACCAATAAATATTTGTTATCGGATCTATGGACTATAATGATCATGTAAGACACACTAGTTCATATAGCTTCCAATGTATAAGTAATTTGTGAGCGTTAGTTTTGTTTTTTGTGTTTCCAAGGATTAATGACATTGAGGGGGTAGCAATGTGGATTTTGAAGGATTGGTGACATTGAAGGTAGATTATGCACTTGGTCAAGTCCAGCTAAAGGGATGTATGATTTTGCACATTTGCTGACATTCGCAGGTTAAGCAAATGAAGAACCGTCTGAGATCAATGTTGTGAGTCTGAAAGGTCTATCTTGACTTCACTATTGTCACGAAATATTCATAATGCTTAAGAATGGCATTGTGAACAACGTGCAAAATAATTGTAAGGCTCAAGAATGTCTGAAGTATAACCATCGTGCAAAAACAGTACCATAAGGTTCCACAGGGTCAAGATCCGCGAAACACTTCTCTCTCTGTCTTTAAATAATCCATGTTTAATCACCCCCTCTCTCTCTCTCTCTCTCCCTTTCTCTCTCTCTGTCTCTCTCTCCCTGTTGCTCTCTCTTTCTCTCTCTTTTTAAATCCCTCCTTTTTTAATCATCCCTAGGTGGATTTAGTTTTGGGATACAAGATCATCATCATCTAGCAGACAACCGATTGAACCTAATGCATTTGAAAGATCTTTAACCTTTAATATGTAATCATTAATTCCATGAGAAGGGACTTTCTTCAGATTCTTTAGCTCATTCATAAGATGAATTCTCCTAGATTCTGTAGAGTTGGATTCAATTCCCTTCAGGCATGCCCATATCTTCTTTGATGTATGTAGATCTTAAATATGTCACATCATGGAGTTGGTAGTATTTTGAGATAGAATAAAATTGACTCTTTTTCTCCTTTCATCCCACTCTCTTGCTAGTATTATTTGTTTATTGGTTGGATCTAAGTCATCTATATAGGGTTTTGGCTCTCCACCACTCACAAGTCCCCACAAACCTTTATTCATTGAAAATTGCTTAACTTAAATCACCATGGTTCGTAATTTCCCTTCTTATGCTTCTAAATCAAAGCATTGAGATCCAACATGATCCCATGTACCTCCTTTGATCCCCTCACTTGACGTAATGAAGTGAGAAACATGGATTCTACAAATAGAACTAATCCTCCTAATGAAGTTTTATCTCTCATTGGATGACTTATTTGCTTCTGCTTGTTGTTGACCTGCGTTCCTTGCTTCTTTCTTTGAAAGTTTCATAGGGTCTTTACTCCACTTTAGCATCTCTTTTTTCTATCCACCATACTTCATTTTCTCTCTTCTAGACTTTATTTATAGCATTGATACTATTTATGGATAGACACTCGTATGTGCATTACAAAATCAAATGGACCCTCCTAGATTTTTTTTTAATAGAGGCATTGCATTTTCTAAGTTTGCAAACATGATAGGAATGAAAATGTGCCTTTACACACTAAAACAAGAATTGAAGAACTTTCAGATAAACTAAAATTAATCCATTTGAGCATACATTGATGCCTCAACCAACTGCATTAAGACACTCTACTTGGTCTCTTCACATACTATTATCGAGCTACAAAGAAAATGTTGTTATGATATCTCTTACTTTGTGCAGGCAAGTAGACTTTATAAGCTCTCTAGAAACATAAATATGTCTATAAATGGTTATGTAATTAGTGAGCAACAAACTAAAATATTGACCATAGTTTCTTATGTTCACTGAAAAGACCTAACATGTGGAAACTTGTTGAAATAAACTAGAAGCAACCTCTATTTGGGGATGAAATGGATTTTTTGACTTCTTCAAAACTTCCCTATGTTTCTTAGTAGCTTTTCTTTTTCCTTTTATGAGATTAATTTAAGGTTCTAAAACACTACCGAAAATCATCCTTATTTGCAATGACTACTAAAGGCATGAATAATTTGGGATTAAATATTCAAACGATACATGTTATCGAGCACAAAAATAGAGAATTTAGTAGTCATCGTCCATCACAATTAACCAAGCTGTACATGTTATCTTTTTCCAAAAGTAATTATCAACAATAAATTTGATACAAAGAAGAATGTTTATATTCAACAAAAAAGATGTATTATGTATACAACAAATACTATGTCTACGTTTCTAAATCTTTAGAGAGCATTGATAGGTCATTGCTTTGTATAATGTGTTATCCACACATCAGTAAATGGAAGCATAACCTTATGATTTTGTATGTGGAAATAATTGTATATGTCAATGGACTAAATGTGACTTTGATTATGACATCAATATATGAATTCATACATGTGATGAATGCATCATATCCATGTTGACATAATGAGTGAGTGTGTGTATGTGTATGCAATAATGATATGGGAGTATGAAAACAAGAAAGGAACTTAGAGGTGTAATGAGGTTGACCACATGTGATCAAGGCCACACTTGAGCGAAGGAACGTATTAGCACCAAAAAAGGCTATATAATCCACATGTTATACAAGAATGAGGAGGTCTTGGGAAATCTATCATGTATAAACATTCAGATAAGAGAGTAAGTGAATGTAGACATTTCAAAGCATGAAAGAGTTAAACTTTTGAAGCCAAATGCTAGGGTACTACTTTAAACAATAAAGGGCATGATAATCTATGTATGATTATTCAATATTTTGTAATCCTCTTCGTTATCCTCCATGATCTATTCTTTAGGGAGATTATTCTTTTCCATCAAGAGTATGAATATACCTTATGGTTCAAATCAAGTCCATGCGATTCATTTATTAGACTATGGAAAATTCCGATCATGCAATACTAAAAGAGTCTCCTAAGAAAGCTTTTGTCCATGGAATATTTACTCGTCCATGAACAAGGATGATGATTCTCCATAATAGTCATTTAAAGCTTAAGGAAATACTAATTACTTTATGTATTTACTCAAATATTTAAGAACACATATAGTGAGAGGGAGGAGAACCTTATAGATGATGCATATGAATTACATCTAGTAACCAAAGTATTTCAATCACATTGTTGTAGCAACAAACGTTGTACGGTTGATCTATAATTTTTTATAATTTCACTCAGCCTAGGTGTCCACATCCTGATTTATAGTTATAAGAAACATATTACAATTAATGTCATCCTCCATTACAATTACCCAAGCTATACATGTTATCTTTTTCTATATGTAATTGTCAACAATAAAATTTGATACAAAGAATAATGTTTTTCTTCAATAAAAAAGATGTATTATATCCTAAAGAAAAACTATGTGTACGTTTCTACATCTATATAGAGTACTAATAGGTCATCGCTTTGTATAATGTGTTATACACACATGAAAAAAATGGAAGCATAACCATGTGATTCTCTATGTGAAAATAATTGTATATGTCAATTTACTAAAGGTGACTATGATTATGAGTTGAATACATGAATTCATACATGTGATGAATGCATCATATGTATGTTGACATGATGTGTGAGTGTGTGTATGTGAATGCAATAATGAGAGCGGAGTATGGAAACAAGAATGGATCATAGAGGTGTAATGAGGCTGACCATATGTGCTCAATGCCACACTAGAGGGAAGGAAAGTATTAGCACCGGAAAGGGCTATATAATCCACATGTTATACAAGAATGAGGAACCCTTGGGAAATCTATCATGTATAAATATTCAGATTAGAGAGAAAGTGAATGTAGACATTTTTAAGCATGAAATAATATAACCACACAAATGTAGAGAAACCACATAAATCTAAAGCTATTATGCAATCACACAAAAGTTTTTAATCCATCATAGTTTTTATGTGATGCAATCATACGTATCCGCAGGCTTCTTCTTAGAATTCCCTTTTTAGCTCTTCAGCAATGCTAATTGAGGAACTTCCATTATATGCTCTCAAGTCCATAAAATTCATTTATGAGAATATGGAAAAATCCGTACATGCCTTACTAAAAGAGTCTCCTAAGGAAGCTTTTTCACATGGAATATTTAATCTACCATAAGCCAGGATGATGATTCTCCATAATGGTCATTTAAAGCTTTAGGAAATACTAATCACTTTATGTATTTACTCAAATTTTGAGAATGCATATAGTGAGAAGAAGGAGAACCTTATACATGATGCACGAGAGGATTGCATATGAATTACATGTAGTAACCAAAGTATTCCAATCACATTGTTGTAGGACCAAACTTTGTACGGTTGATCTATAATTTTTTATAATTTCACTCAGCATAGATGTCCACATCAAGATTTATAATTTCAAGAAACACATTTTACTTTGAGAAATATGAGTTTAGTTAGAAAAATATAATGTCTCACATTGAGAGCAAGTAGTGATTTGAACTAGAAGAGTACATGATATGTTTTGAACTATTGGTTTAAACTGGAAACCAATTACACTAATGTATGATCCTTTCTCATAATGTATACTATAGTGCCAACTACATTGTCCCAAAAGCTACCTAGCTCCTTCATTATGGCTCTTGCACATTCAACAATGTGAAAGTTCTTCCTCTCCATAAATCTATTTTGTTCGATTGTACACCTGCATGTACACTACCTTGTGAATCAATTCTCTAGAAGGAAATATGATCCTTCGTCAAAGAATTCTTCTCCGCTGCCTTTCAATATTATTTACTTGATCTAATTACCACACCTTCAATTTGAAATAAGGTTTCAAACTTCTTGAAGTTACCGAACACATGTGTCTCGTGTGTCATAAAAGCCATTTCCTCCATACAAAATCAAAAGAAGATGTTCATAATTACCAACTAACTTCATTTTTGGTTTCCTATCTTTGTTTATTTGTGTATATCAATTTTAGGGGACACAATTAAATCCTTCTGTTTGAATCCGTGACATTCCACTGACTAGACTTACAAAATTTATGGTTTTCAAACTTTTTTACTTCGATGTGCCCTTCCCTTTTGTGCCTACGGTTCACCTCGACACTTCTGTGTCTTTTGTAGGAGAACTAGACTATGTGGTAAGTGCAAGGCTTAAATTTTAATATAAATAACGTTCGTACCTTCTTTCCACTGACCAAAATCGTTTACCTCTTCCAGGAGTCCCCGAAAGGAATGCTATGGCGATTTGAGTGATCACATTGGTAGTGTCCTCATTGCATTACCAATTTTAAAAATCACATGGGTAATGTGATTTGGTCGCTTGTAACTGGAAAGTAGAAAAGACTTCCTTGCTAAAGGTTGTAAGCGTTTTCTATCCACTCTTTGTGCACTATTTGCAATATTCTTGAGAGTTATATTTACTCGTTCCCATCCGTTCTAACATGATTCAATCTCCTATGTTAAAAAAGAATGGTGTGTACTTACGTTAAAGATTTCATATTTCATTCTCTGCCAAAGAGGCCATCTCGGGCATATATGTAGCATCTCTTTGAGCTTTTGTTGTCCCTTGCTCATAATTGCTTCCTCCTTTTTATGACTTATCACCTTAACAATGATTCGAGTCACCTTGTTGGTCTCTTCTTGATCTTCCGCTACCCTTTTGCTAATCATTTTAATTTCATCGCATATGACATTTGGGTCTCATCCTTCATTTCTTCAATGCCTGAAAGGTTCACTATCTTAGTCACCATGAATGCTGTAAGCTACTTAAAAGTAAAAAAAATATATATTAATCTATTTAGAACTGCTAAATGCCTTCAATGTCGCATCCTTCTAACAACATTTGAGGGTAAATTGAACTATGACGTCACCATCTATGTTGGAACCCATGAGTTGATTACTAATGAGTCCATCTCGAAGATAAATTCATTGACATTGCTACTAGGCATCTTCCTCAAGTTGCTAAGCTCACTTTTTGAATAGATTTTCGTGGCTTTCGTTGATCTAGAGTATTGTTTGTCTAGGGTTTCAGAACCATTGATTGAATTATGCGAAATTTTGATATGTCATATCATTGAGTTTCTTATATGCAAGGATAATATGAAGAATACACTCTTATCTCTCGCAATTCTTTCTGTCAATGCCTTTGACTGATTATTGGCGGTATGCTCCCCCAACCTAGGAAAAGAATATGTGCGACTAACAAGACCTTACAATCCTTGTTCCATTAGGAACTGGGGCAACCTAAACCTCCAAAGTTGATTTTTTTTTAATTTCATTACTGGATTTGACATCCTCTACAATTTTCTCTCCTCTGTCTTTTTTGACGTAGTTATGCTATAGACGCAAACACTAATTTATCTATAGCACACTCTATATATAGCCAATGTTCAAACTAATTGACATTTTATGTCTCATAATAATCAGAAAAACTAAAACAGAAATTCCAATAGGATAGATTAGAGGATTCTAGAGCCCCTATCTACAGAGAGTAACCACACTTTGCTATGAATAAAATTTTTTAAAGGCTATGGAGAGGAGACGCAAGAGTTAGTCCAATTTAAGAAAAGTACATGAAGTATTGAAAAGGCAATAAAATATGAGATATGGATGAAATTTATGGGTCTATCAAAGATTTCATGACACTAGAAGCTATTTTGTTAGGTAGAAAGATATGGTTGACCAAAGTTGATTTGGAACTTGCCATGTAGGTTGATGAAGGAACTACTAAACGCTCTCAATGTCAAAACCTTTATTGTTAGCACTAAATTGATACAGCTTGTAAAAAGTAAAAAGCGGATCATATAAGTATAGATTAAGATATGGATAACTATGTTGGTTCGAGTACATGTTTCTGTTCTGAAAAATTTGCATTAACTTCAATGTTAAATGCTTTGTTGGATACTTTGTTCATTTGATATAAATGAAAGGTATGTGAGAATGTATTATGAGGGTTTGTATCATATCAAATTTTCATAGTCAATACTTTCGATCATGGATTGTGCGTATTCATCTATAGCTTCCGTAGATACACGAAGTGTTCAACTTGTGACGATCTTGAACGTTCCATTGCATGTCGTCGTGCATGAGTTTATGCCATGAAGATGCCTTGGATTGAGTCAAATGGTCACATAAATGAGGTTTGATCAAGATATGCCCAAAGTTCCAAAGCCTGCCCAAAGATTGGGTCAAGATCATATATGGGACTTTACCGTTCATGTCAAAGCATGTTGCCATTCAAAAGAACGTTCGTTCATTTGATTCATTCCGCAACGTCCATCCCTTGTCCCTCCCCATCTCTATTTCTAGCTTCTAAAGATACAAAAGAAGGTGGTGACCTTCGTCCCTCCCCGTCTCCGTTTTTGGCTTCCATGGATACAGGAGCGTTCCATGCATTAAAACGTGTTCAAGTCATGCACGTGAAAGTGTCTAGTCATGCACCTATTCAAGTCAAATGGTCACGTTATGGAGAACAAGTGGTCGTGGCATGATTAAATTATAGTACCCATGTCAAGTTTCTTTAAGTGTAATAATCCGCAACGTGCTCTCTTTGGTATATGAATTCATAAAGGAAATTATATCACCCATGAGTTGGCCTCTGGTCTCGAGAGAAGATTTTTGGGGTTTCATCTATGAAGGTGCAAAGCACCTGTTCAATGCAAGATGGAACCCATAGATTTTTGTCAAAGTACATATAAATAGGGATCTCCTTTCCAAAATTTCCATACAAATAGGAAAAAAACCCATAAATTAGGAAGAGATTATATACAAGAACTTGCCATATTCTTGCTATAGAATTAAAGATTGTCCTTTGAGACAAAAATCCATTGAGAACAAGCAAGATCAAGAGAAATCTAATGTAAGGGAGAATAAAGAGGATTCCGTGGCTCAACACATGTGAGAAGGCCATCTTTTAGGCATTGACAAAGGGAAGGAAACACAAGTCATGGAGATAAACAAAGAAGGCTTCATGTAAGTGACACAAGGAAGGAGATGAGTCCCTAAGGGGATTATTGAGAGGATTCTTGCTTGCACAACTCTAGAAACAAATCATTTTTGCAACTTGTTTCCAAAGGAGACTTTTCACAAAAGAAAAAAACCCACTGAGTAACCATGGAAAAGTTCCCTTAAGAGTAAACTCCTATGCCACTATCCCTCTACATGAACGTAAAATGATGATGAGAAACACAAGGAAAAAAGGGACAAGGCCCCTCCCCACAAAGAACTTAACCTGCACTAATGATAATCATTCCTTTCAATTTTAGAGGGTTGTTTGAACCCTGAAGAGAGATTGTTACTAGCCAATGGATCCAAGATAAAAGCCTAAAGTTGGACTTCCTCTACCTTCAAGAGATCAAAGTTAATAGGGGGAACTTCAAAAGATAATAAAATTTATTTCTTTGTCCCATGTTTGGCTCTCCACCTTGCACCCCTAGGGAAATGGTGGCTTGGATATCAACATTCTTAGCCATTGGTATGCCATGCTTGTGGATTCCTAAGTGAATCAGAACCATCTGTGGATTGGTGCTTCCTTTGGGGGTCCCTTACACTCCTAGTGTCTCTACCTATGCTCCCAATATCGATTCAAAAAGGATTCTCACTTTGTAATCATTGGAATCTCTATCCCTCAACATCATTCATTGTAGGAAAGTTAATATGGTGAACGCTCTTTCTTATAGATGAGGGAATAGAGGGAGGGTGATTTATGGTCATGAGAAGGACGTTTGGGACCAAGTTAGGATCCACATGGATTTGGTGGAGATTAAAGATGACAATAGTTTCATTCTAGTTGTTCATCTAGTCTAGAGACAACTTGAGAAAGCTATAATTGACATGAGCTATATTGTTCAATATATAATCAATAAGTGGGGAACCCCTTCCCTCTCCCAATGTGTGGACTTCGTTATCTCAGATCACTACGCAATTTTGCTTATCTTCAGGCCGGTCATCATCCACTTTCCCCTCATTCAAGCAAGAGATTTTTGCTATCTCCAACAGGCCTTTTGCCACCAGCCCCTTGCCAACCAAGTGTTGGAGAAAGGCACTCATAAAGACACAACACATCTTGCTCAAGAATCATAACAATCTTGAAAGCATTCATCAAACTAGAAGGGAAAACCTTTATGGAAGGCTTAAGCATATAGAGGAAGAAGTAAACCTATGCCACTCTCAATTCTAGACACGGCTCCAAAAAATAGAAGGATGATGAAATATGAAGAAAAATTCAAATAAAGAAGCTATAGGTAAACTACAAAGATTGGTGGGCACAAAGGGTAGACAAACCTACCAAAGAGATGTGAGGACTCGTCAAGAAGAAGTAATCGAGGGAAACCATCCCTTTCATGATGGATATTGATGGGGTTGAGTTCAAGAGAGATGAAGAAAGTTTTGTGTTAATTCTCAATCACTTTACATAGATTTTGGGGTTCTACAAGCCTCTTTCTTCTCATAGGCAGGATTGTGTGGGGTCCATCTCTAGAGTAAGAATAAGAATTCCACAAAATATGAAGCCCATTCTTCAAGCTCCCAATTGAGATGATTAGATTCTTGAAGTTATTCATTCAGCATTTTTCAAGACCTTCAAGCACATAGTGACTAATCTACTACATCTAGTATGGGAAGATGCCGTACCTTCGATGTGCTACCCAAATGTCTCAATGATGGTGTGATCAAGCTTATTCACAAATCATTGCAGCAAAAACAAGATTGTAAATTGGCATCCAATTACAATGTTATAAATAAGGTACAAAATACTTGCTAAATTCATTGCCAATCCTATTTCTTGTCACTTGTAGGATGCAATCACTAATGATAAAAAAGGATTCATCAAGGGAAGATCCGTCCTCAATGCTATCATTGATGTTTGGGAAGTTTGGCTTTTTCTCTTCAGTTCAATCACGATGTCCTCTTCCTTAAGATTGAATTCTACAAAGCTAATGATGTTCTAGAGTGGGACTTCATTATCAAATGTCTAAAAGCATTTGGTTCTAGAGACAAACTCACTACGATGGCCTCAACATTGATGGGAAATGTGTCACTGTAGATAAACATCGATAGGCACCTTTTGATGGCGTATATCCACTCCTAGTTGCAGTAGAAGAATGATAGGCTCTTCCTAGGACCAAACAGTCCACAAAAAATTGAATTGCTTTCTCGACCTAATGATTGAACCTTTGAAATTTTGCATAATGCAAATAGAGTCTTCTTTCCAAAAAGCCATAGATCCCTCAATTTGGAGAATTCAACCTATATCAAGGTCTTTGCACAAGACAGATCAAAATCTGCCCAAACAAATAGCTTACACCTATGTGTACCTCTTCACACACATATAATGGGGAGAGCTTTCAAGCTCAATATACACAAAGATATTTAAGAATTGACACTAAGATTATATTCATAAGAATTCTTACAATAAGAGCTTTAAGATCAGCTAGCTTTCAAGCTCAATATACACAAAGATATTGAAGAGAGCTTTCAAGCTCAATATACACAAAGATATTGAAGAATTGACATTAAGATAATATTCATAAGAATTCTTACAATAAGAGCTTTAAGATCAGCTAGCTTGCGCATGAAACGAACAGCTACTCAAAGAGATATAGATGATACGAAATTTGAGCCAAAGTGAAAACTTCAGCAAGCAGGGGGCTAGCTTAGACCTGGATTATACACTCTCAATGAGAGCCTAAAAGTGCACAAATGAAGCTTGAGGATGGCCATGCCATTCTTCTAAGCTATAGTTTATAGAAAGGTTTAAAATTTGGTGTAGAATTTGAATTCAAATCATGCCTCCAAAATCCCACACTTTTCTCAATCAAGGTAGATGGAATCTTGAGCTAAAAAAGTCTTGGAAAAGTGGTTGTAGACTTTACCAAAAACTAAAATGATGTGAGCAATGGTTCATACACATTTGAGCTTGTACGTTTCTAACACTCCCCCTCAAGCTCAAGTGTTAGTCTCCATTGATCTCCTTTATGTTGAGGGTGATCTTGAACTTCTCCAACTTGCTTGCATGCATTAATTTTGTCATGATATGTATCTCCAAATAGAGTTAACTCTTTGACCTCCACATCCAAGTCCTTGAAGAGCTTTTTGAGCCACATTATCTCACATTTAGAAAGTGCTAAAGCTCTGTACTCAGCCTCAATAGATAATGCAACTGTAGGTTGCTTCTTGGACATCCATGAAATGACTCTTTGACCTAGCGTGAGGACATAGCCAGATGTGCTCCTTCTATCAACCTTTGAACCAGCCAAATCAGCATCATTAATGCCTTGAGGTTGTAATCCATCTCCATAAGGGTAGTACAACCCTTGCTTGACAGTTTTCTTGATGTACCTAAGAAATCAGGTACATAAGAGCTGCATTCATATGAACATCAGTTAGTGAATTTAGAAATTGAGAAAGAACTCTTACAACATAAAAAAAGTCAAGTCTTGTGCTGGTAGCATAATTAAGGCCTCCAATTATGCTTGTATATGTTGAAATATCTTCAAGAGGTTGTCCTTCACCTGTAGATAACTTCGTGTTTGGATCGAGGTTGTGTGACTGGATTACATGCACTCATACCATACTTATAAAGTACATCTAGCAAGTATTTCCTTTGAGCAAGGTAAATACCATTTTCCACATAAATAACTTCAATCCCAAGAAAGTGTTTAAGAACTCCAAGATCTATAATCTTGAATTTATTTCCAAGATTGGCCTTGATCTTGTGATACCTACATCATCATTTCGGATTATAATCAAGTCATCCACATATATGTATACATCGACAAGTAGTCCTCCTTCCTTCTTGAGGTATAACGAACGATATACATCACTTCGCTTGTATCCATACTTGCACAAATACGCCACGGCCTTTCATTACATGCCCTAAGAGCTTTCTTTAAACCATAAAATGCTTTTCTAAGTTTACAAACAAAAGCTAAATATCAAGGATTCTCAAAACTTAACAGTTAAGTCATTTAGAATGTCTCCTACAAATCACCATTAAGAAAAGCATTGTTTACATCTAGTCGATATATTGGCCATCTTCTTGATGTGGAAACCCCAATGATTGCCGAACTACCATAGGATTGAAAGAGAAGTAGAAAGGCTGAATGTTTTCTCATAATCAATCCCATAGGATTGAGCAACTTTTATTGCCACAAGACTTGCTTTGTACCTAGCAATTGAACCATCAGAATATCCTTCACTTTATCGACCCATCGGTTACTAATTACCTTCATCCCTTCTTGTGTTGGAACTAGACTCCATGTGTTGTTGTCTTCAAGGGCTTTGTACTCTTCTTCCATAGCTTCTTGCCACTCCTGTGTGTCTTTGGCCTCTTCATAGGTAGAAGGTTCATGATCTTTGATAACCATGGTCATGAAAGAATAATGTCTCACAATATAAATATCATAGACAAGCCTTGAGATTGGAGGTTTGACCCTTGTTGATGTCCTTTCTTCTCCTTTTTTGTGGAATGAACCTTCTTTGCCTTGGTACCTTGATCTCTGCTTTTGATGTAGCTCCTCCTTCTAACATAGGTTATTCAAAGTCTTCAACTTCATTTCCATCTTCATCAAGCTTTACCAATCTTGCCTTTCCTTTATTCACTAATTGATGGGCTGAGTCCATCCTTGAACTTCTTTGTATGCTTCAACCATTGATTTCCAAGCTATCATAAAACCTCGCTTCATATCTCCTCTCTACCCCTTCAATATCATCATCATGCAATGGAACTTTGGAAGCATACCATGGTTTGAGTTAATCCAACACTACATCTCTAGATACCTTTAACTCCTTTGTATTAGAATGGTCACACTTGTGACCTTTTTTGCACCATAGAAGAACCAATAAACATACATCTTTCAGGCCTTGCATCCATATTACCTCTCAATTCTTGTGGCACATGTGTGTAGCATACACACCCAAAGATTCTTATTAGTTAAAGGTGTAGTTTCCTTCCACTCCACGCCTCCTCAGGTGTCATGTCATGTGTTGGTGCAATTGGACAAGCCTTCACATTTGGCTGAGTTTGAAGAATTATATAAGAAAGAATGTGATGAGTTACATGAACCATGGCTTGTAATTGTGTGATCATTTACCATTTGTAAATGGTTAACTCATTAAAGAATCTTGTAAAGCTAATGATTTTATGGAGTTAGGAGAATCAAAAGTAACTGATTCCATTTGGTAGCATCACTTCTAACTTGGGGCAACACTTTTAGGTTGAGCCTCATTTGAATTTCAAATTCAAAATTTGAGGAAAACGCATTATAAAATGACCTGTAAAACTATCATTGAGATGTTTTGTAGAAGTTGAGGAGCATTAAATATACCTCACTCATCACACTATCATTGTGCATCATTGTAATGTGAATGAGGTTGTAAAGTCATGTGACATGATATATACATTCCATTGATCATATCTATCTTCATGTCTGATATGTCCATTGAGAATAGTGTACTATGAATGCTCATATCTCAGTGATGTCACCATCATTTTCCATGTTCTATAGTTTGTTGGAACTCCTCAAAGTCTACTTTAAGCTATCAAAGTTTCAAAAGAATTTCTTCAGCCAATTGGGAGAAATCCACATCAAAGGGCTCTCTCATCATTCTCTATGTAGCTCCTAAAAAATCAAGGGTAAGCATCCATTTGCTAAAGTCATTGCTCAGTGTATGATTTATCATTCTAAGAGATTCCACTTAGTAATCATTAGCTATCTAAACTAAGTAGATACCACCAAAAGGAATGTTCCTAATTTCCATTGTACTGTGAGCAGTAAGCAAAAGATCAAGTAGGTGTCAAGAGCAAAATAGCAAGTTTTTGGTCACTGGCTAGTTGCGAAGTTATATGTTTTCATATAATTGTTTGAAGCATCATCTAAAAAGTACAAAGGCATTTATTTAGTGTCATTAGCAAGCTAAAGGGGCCTACTATCAAACTTTGAAGTGAAAGAGGGTAGGTACAAAGCAGGGATTAGCAGTTTCAACTCATCCTCTTAAGGTATCCATCCATCTCTTCCAACAACGCTATCAAAGCAAGTTGAGGTAAAATGGGAGATGGTTTCCTTTCTTTTATTGATAAATTGGAGAGGAACAACTACCAAGCATGGTCTTTGAGGATGAAGACATTTTTATAAGGAATGAGTCTCTATGGATACATATCATGAGATGAGCAGATGCCCATTTTCAGAAGCAAAGGACAACCTACAAGAGAGGAGCTTGAAAGACTCAGCTCATGGTGTGCAAAGATGCTTTAGCAAGGTAATATCTGCTTAACTCTATCTCTGGCTTCTTTCTTCCACATATTAGGAATTGTAAAACTTCCCAAGAGACTTGGGATACATTGTCTTCATGCTTTTCTTCCAATACAAGAGAAAGAAAAAATCAAATATGAATTGACTTTACCACTCAAAGGAAGCAATCCAAGCAAAGTGTTTCAGAGTATGTGACCAAGGTCAAAGTTGTGGCTGAACAATTGGCAAGCATAGGAGAGGAGATTGAAGAGGACCAAATAGTGAGACAAGTAATCAATGGCATCAAGGTAGATGATCAGTGGGAAGCTTTCACAACTGCTAGGGACCTTTACATGGATATGCGCATTCCGAATATTACCACACTCATGGGAAATCTCTTTACCCATGAAGACAAGATCAACACAAATGGAGAACCATCAAGAGTTACCAACTCTTTTGCCCTATACACAGATAAAGGAAATTCTAAAGAGAAAGGGAAAAGCAAAAAGGTTGAAGACGAAGGTCATACTTCTCAAGCTAACTATGCAGGGAGAGGTAGGAACTCAAGAGGAAGGGGCAGAGGAGGTAAGCAAGGTAGGGGAGACCTTTCAACTTTTCCCCATGCAACATATGTGGACCATCTCATCACACTACATATGAGTGCTATAGGAACTTCCAGAATCAGAGAGGAAGAGGATAACAAAGAGGTGGCTCCTCATGGTCAAGAGGAAGGTTCAACCATAATCAAGGCTACAACCACGACGAAAACAAAAACTATAAGAACAATTATCGAGGAGGATACAAACAAGAAAGGACTTCAACAATTACACAGAGGATCAAGAGGATTCTATTCTCATTATGAATATGACTTCAAAACAAGGTATGAATGATGATCACCTCTTCTATATTGACTCAAGTTGCTCAAACCATGTGGCAGGCAATGTAGCTCTTCTTTCCGATCTTGAGGAACCCAAGGGAAAGCAAGATCTAAAACAGGTGATGACACCAAGCATTCAGTGGTGCAGGTAGGAAATGTGAAAAGTTTTGATGGGAATAGAAATCTGCTGAGCAGGGTTCTGTATGTACCTACAATCACCAAGAATCTGATGAGTGTTGGAAAGATAGTGGAAAAGGGTTTGCAGGTTAGTTCAACAAAGATCCACCTTTTGTGGAGGACTCCCAGCATGGATTCAAGAGAATCGCCAAGGGAGAAAAAAAAAACAGGTACACTATTTACATTTGAACTTGAGGACACTAGAAATATTGCACTTTATAATTACAAGGATCAAACATTGTCAAAGCTTGAGATTTGGCATAAGACATTAGAGCATATTGGTGAGAGAACCTTGAAGCAAATATGCAGAGATCAATGTATGCTTGGCATACCTAATGTATCCAAGCAACACATGGTCTATAAATGTTGTGCATGCCAGTTTGGTAAATCACACAGGTTACCTATTACAAAGAAAGGCTACATGCGTGAGGATTACGTGGAACTTGTCCACACAAATGTGTGGGGACCAAGCAAGGACCCTTCAATTTCAAGCTCAAGGTACTATGTATCATTCATTGATGATTTAAGTAGGTGGACTATCATTTCATGAAGCACAAAGATGAAGTGTTCAGTTGTTTTAAAAAATATCTTTCACTTGTGGAAAATCAAATAGGAAGAAGCCTAAAGAGAATAAGGTCAGATGGAGAAGGTGAGTACTTCTCCAATGATTTTGATGCATTTTGCATGAGAAAGGTATCAAAAGGGAGATTACTACAAGGCATACCCCTTAGCAAAATGGGATAGCAGAGAGAAGAAATAGGTTCATTGTGGAAGTAGCTAGATCAATGTTTAATGAGCAGAAATTGCCTAATTATTTATCGGTAGAAAGTGTATCTACTGCCACTTATCTTATGAGCAGGTTTCCATCCAAATCCCTTGACGGGATGACCCCATATGAAGCATGGCATGGTAGGAGGCCATCAATTGATCATTGTAGAATATTTGGATGTGTTGTTTATGTGCATGTTTCATTTCAAATCACAAGTAAACTAGACCCTAAGGTACAAAAGTGCATATTCATAGGGTATGATTTAAACCAGAAAGGAGACAGGTTTTATAATCCATTCAAAAAAGGATTTATGGTGAGTAGAGATATTGTGTTTGATGAGAATGGTTCTTGGTTTGAAAGTGAATGCATGAAGGTCAAATTGCCATATGACTTGGAAGAGGAATATCCAAGCCTCACCAAAGAGGAGCCAAGCCAAATTGAAGACATCAAATCAGATGATGAGGACATCATCAACCTAGAAGAATTCAAGGCATAGAAATCAAAGGGCAAGGCCAAGATGAAGAGGTTGGAAGACTTACCTAAATCATCCAACCAAGCTCTAAGGAGACCACAAAGGGAGAGCAAGAAACCAATCAGATATAGATATGACACTTCATTAGTTACTAAGCATTCCATTTATCTTGCTAAGGATTCATCACTTGAAGAACCTTCTTCATATGAAGAATCAAGTAACAAGGCAGAGTGGAAGGAAGCTATGGATGAAGAAATAGAAGCACTCTAAGAGAATGATACTTGGGAGCTAGTACCCAGGAAGGCATCAATGAAGGTAATTGGTTCTCGATGGATTTACAAAATCAAAAGGAACTCATATGGATCCATAAACAGGTATAAAGTTAGACTTGTGGCTAAGGGTATTGCACAAACCCAAGGAGTTGATTATGAAGAGACTTTCTCAGCTATGGCTACAATGCCAACCATCAGAGTATTGGTAAGTGTAGTTGCATCTAGGAATTGGAATATGTATCAATTATATGTGAAAAATGATTTTCTAAATAGCTCGATTTCAGAGAAGGTTTACATGGCTCAACCTCCTAGCTATGAAGACCCAAGCAAGGTAAATTATGTGTGCAAATTGAACAAAGCTCTTTCTGGGTTGAAGCAGGTCTAGGGCATGGAATCATAGGTTAACTATCTATTTTCAAGATCAATGATTCATAATGAGCAAGGAAAATTCTTCTCGCTTTGTCAAGAGGAGAAACTCAGAGTTGATATATTTATGTGTGTATGTTGATGACATCATCCTTATAGGCAGTGATGCCAATGACATCAAACAAATCAAGAACTAGATGATGCAGGAGTTCAAAATCACTGACCTAGGGTTTCTGAAGTATTTTCTTGGACTTGAATTGGTCTACACAAATTCGGGAATTTACATTATTCAAAAGAAGTATGTGCAAGACATGTTGAAGAAGTTCCACTTGGAGAACATCAAGATAGCGCACCGCTGCAGAGGTAAATCATAAATTGAGTGCTCGTGAAGGTGATTTGCTTGAAGACATTGTAGGATATCAAAGCATAGCTGGGAGTCTAATATGCAACCTTGACAAGCATTGGCGTACTTTATGGAGTAAGTTTCTTAGGTCAATTCATGCATAAACTTAGAGAACCTCACTTGGAAGCTACCAAAAGGATTTTGAAGTATCTCAAGGGTACTCAAAATAAAGGATTATACTTTCCATACACATGGAATTTAGACATCAAGCTATACTCAAATGCGGATTGGGCAGGTTGTAAGGATGACAGAAGGAGTACTTCTCCTTATCTTTCTTTTGCAAGTGATAAGCCCATTTCATGGTCTTCCAAGAGGCAGCCTACTATTGCTTTATCTTCACCAGAGGCTGAATACAGGGGATTGGCCAATGCTACACAAGAAGCCATATGGATTAAATTGTGATATTCTGATTTGGGACTTCACACTCACTCTTCTATGATTTCTCGTGACATTACAAGTTCTTTGCATCTTGCAGACAATCCTATCTATCATGCAAGAATCAAGCATATAGAAGTTCACTATCATTATGTTAAGAGAGAAGCTATTGAGTAAGGAGATTCAATTGGCATATGTATCTACAAATATGCAATGTGCTGATTTATTGACCAAAGCACTTGATGGTACTAAACTTTGCAGGTTCAAAGATATGATTGGATTTCAGGACATTCAAGAAGACTCATGAAGCAAAACAAGCCAAGATGTTTGGCTTCTGGGGGAGCTATTGGTGCAATTGGACAAGCCTTCACATTTGGCTTAATTTGAAGAATTGTATCAGAAAGCATGTCATGAGTCACATGAACCATGGCTTGTAATTGTGTGATCATTTACCATTTGTAAATGGTTAACTCATTAAAGAATCTTGTAAATCCAATGATTTTTTGGATTTAAGAGAATCAAAAGTTATGAATTCCATTTGGTAGCATCACTCCTAACTTGGAGGAACACTTTTAGGTGGAGCCTCATTTAAATTTCAAATTCAAAATTTGAGGAAAACTCATTACAAAATGACCTTTAAAACTCACGAGCTACATGCCTCTTCTAGGAGCTCATTTTCTAATCTTTTGTAGAAGTTGAGGAGCATACACTATAACTCACTTATAACAGTATCATTGTGCATCACTGCAATGCCAATGAGGTTCTAAAATCATGTGATTTAATATATAGATTCCATTGATCACATATGTCTTGATCTCTTTTATAGTCCACTCAGAAAAGTGTACTTTGAATGATCATATCTTAGTGATCTCGCCATCATTTTCCATGTTATATAGCTTATTGGCTATCTATATATTAGTTCTGTATATTAGTCTAGAACTAGTTTGTTGGCTATCTATATATAAGATAAGCTAAGCGCTAAAGATTAAGGTTCCATTCTAGCAACAAATACCGAAGATATTGATAATATAAATGGAAAATACAAAATAACAACTATTTACATAAACTAATCTACTCAAATTGGAATTTGAAATCCTTCTTAACACTAAATACTCACCTAGGTGTGATAAAGGCTACAATGTACGAAAAGATATCCCTATCATTTAGGGAATCTTTTCAAAGTTTTATGAACACGTCTTGTGCTTTGAATTGACAGGATCCTAGGCATGTTTTCTCTTGTAGGACTTGAAAAAGCTTAAAAACCCCTAGCTAAGAAACTCCTATGCTTGCTTGAGGGTGTTATTCGTGCTTTGCGCTGCCATAAATCACTCTTAGATTTCTGTTTTTCAGAGGTAGCTTTGTGTGATGAACAAAGTTCCCCAATCATTTTGTTTCCATTTTGTGTAATCTTTCGCTTGCTAGAAATCTATTATTTTTCATATAAATGTATGTTGAAGCGAAGTTTAAAGTCTACATATTGTAAGAGAAACTGATGCTAGAGTGAATATGTGACTTTTTGTGCATGCCTACCGAAGGCAATAAGTAGGCTACGTTGAAAGCATTAGGTATGAGAATATAACACAGTTTTTTGACTTAGATAAGTTACATTGGGAAGTTCTTATAGTCTGGCTAGTGTGTGCACCAATGGATCTTGCATAGTATATGGGGATTAGAATTTGGGAGAAAGTAGGAAAGATGTTTACCGCTCAACTAGACTATCCACATGAGATTTTTTACGCATATAGAATGATGTAGTGCAATAACAGAACTACAACGATTAAGTTCATTGCTTTATTTCTATGATGATGCAGAAAGACCTATAGACATGAGGGTATACAAGAATTTGATAGGGATACGTATCTAAGCCGGCAAGAAAAGACATGATATATGTTCTGACGTACTAAGGAGCTTTTTGAGTAAGCCTTCATAGAGCCATTGTGAACCTCGAATGTGAGTGCTTAGGTGTCCCAAAGTCACTGTAACTTGTGGCCTCACTTATACTGAACATGAGGAAATGCGTTTGGTATTCTTTTGTGATTGTTATTAGACTAGATTGATTATATACATTCTTATTTTGATTCAGAGAAATATTAGAGTTCAAGTGTCATAATTAGAGTTGCATGCATGGGAATTGCAAGTAACATAGTTTTTCACATGTGTACAAGCAATATCCATATCCAATATTAGTTTCTATACGTGATGATGGATGATGGAAGATTCCTAAATCAGTGTCTATTCCATCCTACCAAATGATTTTAAAAATCCTCAAAAAAGGAACTTGCAAAGGACCAATTCTATGGTTATGTGAATAACTTTGTGATTGGGCCAAGGATGTAGTCGATTTGGGGTTGATTATTGAAAGGATGGGCGTATTTTATATGATCAATGCCTCACCATCACAAAGCACCACTAGTAATCAATGGACTGTCTTTTATAAGGCTTGTTAAGTTTGTACCTTTGGATCACAGGAGATTGAGAGTTGATCATAGATTTGAGAACCAACCATATTTTCTAGATAAGGCTAATTAATAGGCCTTAGTGGGTACGGATGAGGATACGGATGGGAGTATTGAAATCAATCGTAAGTAAGCCTTTTGATGATGGAAAGGCCTTTTGATGACCCGTAAGTTGATCGAATTTGTTCAATGCGTCCATCAATGGATCACTTTGTGAGTTGCGTCAAATATGCAATTCTAGGAGCGGATGGATAGGCAATAATAAAAATTCCCATTCCTTGGATTATCCGTTTTTTGTTGGTTTTGCAGGATACATTTTGGTGTAGTGTTTCCTATCATTTTTTTTCTACCTCTTTGCTCTTAGTTTTGCAACCAAAGTGTTAAAAACACTGATATAACTCTCCACTATTTTCAACCCACAAGGAAGGGAAATAGTAAATGGTGATAAGAGATGCCGATGGGTATCATGTGATGGAAGGTGAACCAATAAATATTTGTTATCGGATCTATGGACTATAATGATCATGTAAGACACACTAGTTCATCTAGCCTCCAATGTATAAGTAATTTGTGAGCGTTAGTTTTGTTTTTTGTGTTTCCAAGGATTGATGACATTAAGGGGGTAGCAATGTGGATTTTGAAGGATTGGTGACATTGAAGATAGATTATGCACTTGGTCAAGTCCAGCTAAAGGGATGTATGATTTTGCACATTTGCTGAGATTCAAGTCGAGCTAAAGGGATGTATCATGTGGGACATTCGCAGGTTAAGCAAATGAAGAACCGTCTGAGATCAATGTTGTGAGTCTGAAAGGTCTATCCTGACTTCACTATTGTCACGAAATATTCCTAATGCTTAAGAATGGCATTGTGAACAACGTGCAAAATAATTGTAAGGCTTAAGAATGGCTTAAGTATAACCATCCGCGAAACACCTCTCTCTCTCTCTTTAAATAATCCATGTTTAATCACCCTCTCTCTCTCTCGCTCTCTCTCTCCCTTTCTCTCTCTGTCTCTCTCTCTCTCTCCTGTTGCTCTCTCTTTCTCTCTCTTTTTAAATCCCTCCTTTTTTAATCATCCCTAGGTGGATTTAGTTTTGGGATACAAGATCATCATCATCTAGCAGAAAACCGATTGAACCTAATGCATTTGAAAGATCTTTAACCTTTAATATGTAATCATTAATTCCATGAGAAGGGACTTTCTTCAGATTCTTTAGCTCATTCCTGAGATGAATTCTCCTAGATTCTGTAGAGTTGGATTCAATTCTCTTCAAGCATGCCCATATCTTCTTTGATGTATCTAGATCTTAAATATGTCACATCATGGAGTTGGTAGTATTTTGAGATAGAATAAAATTGACTCTTTTTCTCCTTTCATCCCACTCTCTTGCTAGTATTATTTGGTTATTGGTTGGATCTAAGTCATCTATATAGGGTTTTGGCTCTCCACCACTCACAAGTCCCCACAAACCTTTATTCATTGAAATTTGCTTAACTTAAATCACCATGGTTCGTAATTTCCCTTCTCATGCTTCTAAATCAAAGCATTGAGATCCAACATGATCCCATGTACCTCCTTTGATCCCCTCACTTGACGTAATGAAGTGAGAAAGATGGATTTTACAAATAGGACTAATCCTCCTAATGAAGTTTTATCTCTGATTGGATGACTTATTTGCTTCTGCTTGTTGTTGACCTGCATATTCCTTGCTTCTTTCCTGGAAAGTTTCATAGGGTCTTTACTCCACTTTAGCATCTCTTTTTTCTATCCACGATACTTCATTTTCTCTCTTCTAGACTTTATTTATAGCATTGATACTATTCATGGATAGACACTCATATGTGCATTACAAAATCAAATGAACCCTCCTAGATTTTTTTTTAATAGAGGCATTGCATTCTCTAAGTTTGCAAACATGATAGGAATGAAAATGTGCCTTTACACACTAAAAAAAGAATAGAAGACCTTTCAGATAAACTAAAATTAATCCATTTGAGCATACATTGATGCCTCGACTAGCTGCATTAAGACACTCTACTTGGTCACTTCACATACTATTATCGAGCTACAAAGAAAATGTTGTTATGATATCTCTTACTTTGTGCAGCCAAGTAGATTTTATAAGCTCTCTAGAAACATAAATATGTCTATAAATGGTTATGTAATTAGTGAGCAACAAACATTACAATATTGACCATAGTTTCTTATGTTCACTGAAAAGACCTAACATGTGGAAACTTGTTGAAATAAACTAGAAGCAACCTCTATTTGGGGATGAAATAAGTTTTTCGACTTCTTCAGAACTTCCCTATGTTTTTTAGTAGCTTTTCTTTTTCCTTTTATGAGAATAATTTAAGGTTCTAAAACACTACCAAAAATCATCCTTATTTGCAATGACTACTAAAGGCATGAATAATTTGGGATTAAATATTCAAATGATACATGTTATCGAGCACAAAAATAGAGAATTTAGTAGCCATCATCCATCACAATTAACCAAGTTGTACATGTTATCTTTTTTCCAAAAGTAATTGTCAACAATAAATTTGATACAAAGAAGTATGTTTATATTCAACAAAAAAGATGTATTATGTATACAACAAATACTATGTCTGCGTTTCTAAATCTTTAGAGAGCTTTGATAGGTCATTGCTTTGTATAATGTGTTATCCACACATCAGTAAATGGAAGCATAACCTTATGATTTTGTATGTGGAAATAATTGTATATGTCAATGGACTAAATGTGACTTTGATTATGACATCAATATATGAATTCATACATGTGATGAATGCATCATACGCATGTTGACATAATGAGTGAGTGTGTGTATGTGTATGCAATAATGATATGGGAGTATGAAAACAAGAAAGGAACTTAGAGGTGTAATGAGGTTGACCACATGTGATCAAGGCCACACTTGAGCGAAGGAAAGTATTAGCACCAAAAAAGGCTATATAATCCACATGTTATACAAGAATGAGGAGGTCTTGGGAAATCTATCATGTATAAACATTCAGATAAGAGAGTAAGTGAATGTAGACATTTCAAAGCATGAA
The DNA here is from genome assembly GCA_020310875.1 of Ceratopteris richardii. Lineage (NCBI taxonomy): Eukaryota > Viridiplantae > Streptophyta > Polypodiopsida > Polypodiales > Pteridaceae > Ceratopteris > Ceratopteris richardii. The sequence continues at coordinate 94,376,249 of CM035444.1, read as the reverse complement.
AGAGTTAAACTTTTGAAGCCAAATGCTAGGGTACTACTTTAAACAATAAAGGGCATGATAATGTATGTATGATTATTCAATATTTTGTAATCCTCTTCGTTATCCTCCATGATCTATTCTTTAGGGAGATTATTCTTTTCCATCAAGAGTATGAATATACCTTATGGTTCAAATAAAGTCCATGAGATTCATTTATTAGACTATGGAAAATTCCGATCATGCAATACTAAAAGAGTCTCTTAAGAAAGCTTTTGTCCATGGAATATTTACTCGTCCATGAACAAGGATGATGATTCTCCATAATAGTCATTTAAAGCTTTAGGAAATACTAATTACTTTATGTATTTACTCAAATTTTTAAGAACACATATAGTGAGAGGGAGGAGAACCTTATAGATGATGCATATGAATTACATCTAGTAACCAAAGTATTTCAATCACATTGTTGTAGCAACAAACGTTGTACGGTTGATCTATAATTTTTTATAATTTCACTCAGCATAGGTGTCCACATCCTGATTTATAGTTATAAGAAACATATTCCAATTAATGTCATCCTCCATTACAATTACCCAAGCTATAATGTTATCTCTTTCCATAAGTAATTGTCAACAATAAAATTTGATACAAAGAAGAATGTTTTTATTCAAGAAAAAATATGTATTATATCCTGAACAAAAACTATGTGTACGTTTCTATATCTATATAGAGTACTAATAGGTCATCGCTTCGTATAATGTGTTATCCACACATGAAAAAATGGAAGCATAACCATGTGATTCTTTATGTGAAAATAATTGTATATGTCAATTTACTAAAGGTGACTATGATTATGAGTTGAATACATGAATTCATACATGTGATGAATGCATCATATGTATGTTGACATGATGTGTGAGTGTGTGTATGTGAATGCAATAATAAGAGCGGAGTATGGAAACAATAATGGATCATAGAGGTGTAATGAGGCTGACCATATGTGCTCAATGCCACACTTGAGGGAAGGAAAGTATTAGCACCAGAAAGGGCTATATAATCCACATGTTATACAAGAATGAGGAACCCTTGGGAAATCTATCATGTATAAATATTCAGATTAGAGAGAAAGTGAATATAGACATTTTTAAGCATGAAATAATATAATCACACAAATGTAGAGCAACCACATAAATCTAAAGCCTTTATGCAATCACACAAAAGTTTTTAATCCATCATAGTTTTTATGTGATGCAATCATACGTATCCGCAGGCTTCTTCTTAGAATTCCCTTTTTAGCTCTTCATCAATGCTAATTGAGGAACTTCCATTATATGCTTAGGCATGTAAAGTTTATACAGCTAATATTTAGATGATAAACCTCATGGATGGGACATTGAATCTACGTATCATTATCCAATCTTTTCTGATCCTCTTTGTTATCATCCATGATTTGTTCCTTGGGGAGTTTATTCTTTTCCATGATGACTATGAAGATACCTTATGATTTAAATCAAGTCCATAAAATTCATTTATGAGAATATGGAAAAATATGTACATCCCTTACTAAAAGAGTCTCCTAAGGAAGATTTTTTAAATGGAATATTTAGTCTACCATAAGCCAGGATGATGATTCTCCATAATGGTCATTTAAAGCTTTAGGAAATACTAATTACTTCATGTATTTACTCAAATTTTGAGAATGCTTATAGTGAGAAGAAGGAGAACCTTATACACGATGCACGAGAGGATTGCAACCAATCGACAAGAATAACTTAGTAATACTATAAGATGCATATGAATTACATGTAGTAACCAAAGTATTCCAATCACATTGTTGTAGGACCAGACTTTGTACGGTTGATCTATAATTTTTTATAATTTCACTCAACATAGATGTCCACATCAAGATTTATAATTATAAGAAGCACATTTTACTTTGAGAAATATGAATTTAGTTAGAAAAATATACTGTCTCACCTTGAGAGGAAGTAGTGATTTGAACTAGAAGAGTACATGATATGTTTTGAACTATTGGTTTGAACTGGAAACCAATTACACTAATGTATGATCCTTTCTCGTAATGTATCCTATAGTGCCAACTACATTGTCCCAATAGCTCCTTCATTATGGCTCTTGCACATTCAACACTGTGAAAGTTCTTCCTCTCCATAAATCTATTTTGTTCGATTGTACACCTGCATGTACACTACCTTTTGAATCAATTCTCTAGAAGGAAATATGATCCTTCATCAAAGAACTCTTCTCCGAATCCTATCAATATTATTTACTTGATCTAATTACCACACCTTCAATTTGAAATAAGGTTTCAAACTTCTTGAAGTTACCGAACACATGTTTCTCGTGTGTCATAAAAGCCATTTCCTCCATACAAAATCAAAAGAAGATGTTCATAATTACCAACTAACTTCATTTTTGGTTTCCTATCTTTGTTTATTTGTGTATATCAATTTTAGGGGACACAATTAAATGCTTCTGTTTGAATCCGTGACATTCCACTGACTAGACTTACAAAATTCATGGTTTTCAAACTTTTTTACTTCGATGTGCCCTTCCCTTTTGTGCCTACGGTTCACCTCGACACTTCTGTGCCTTTTGTAGGAGAACTAGACTATGTGGTTAGTGCAAGGCTTAAATTTTAATATAAATAACGTTCGTACCTTCTTTCCACTGACCAAAATCGTTTACCTCTTACAGGAGTCCCCGAAAGGAATGCTTTGGCGATTTGAGTGATCACATCGGTAGTGTCCTCATTGCATTACCAATTTTAAAAATCACATGGGTAGAAAAGAATTCCTTGCTAAAGGTTGTAAGCTTTTTCTATCCACTCTTTGTGCACTATTTGCAATATTCTTGAGAGTTATATTTACTCGTTGCCATCCGTTCTAACATGATTTCAATCTCCTATGTTAAAAAAGAATGGTGTGTACTTACGTTCAAGATTTCATATTTCATTCTCTACCAAAGAGGCCATATCGGGCATATATGTAGCATCTCTTTGAGCTTTTGTTGTCCCTTGCTTAGAATTGCTTCCTCCTTTTGATGACTTATCACCTCAACAATGATTCGAGTCACCTTGTTGGTCTCTTCTTGATCCTCCGCTACCCTTTTGCTAATCAATTCAATTTCATCACATATGAAATTTGGGTCTCATCCTTCATTTCTTCAATGCCTGAAAGGTTCACTATCTTAGTAACCATGAATGCTGTAAGCTACTTAAAAGTAAACAAAATATATATTAATCTATTCAGAACTGCTAAATGCCTTCAATGTCGCATCCTTCTAACAACATTTGAGGGTAAATTGAACTATGACGTCACCAGCTATGTTGGAACCCATGAGTTCATTACTAATGAGTCCATCTCGAAGATAAATTCATTGACATTGCTACTAGGCATCTTCCTCAAGTTGCTAAGCTCACTTTTTGAATAGATTTTCGTGGCTTTCGTTGATTGAATTATGCGAAATTTTGATATGTCATATCATTGAGTTTCTTATATGCTAGGATAATATGAAGAATACACTCTTATCTCTCGCAATTCTTTCTCTCAATGCCTTTGACTGATTACTGGTGGTATGCTCCCCCAACCTAGGAAAAGAATATGTGCGACTAACAAGACCTTATAATCCTCGTTCCATTAGGAACTGGGGCAACCTAAACCTCCAAAATTGTTTTTTTTTTATTTCATTACTCGATTTGACATCCTCTACATTCTCTCCTATATCTTTTTTGACGTAGTTATGCTATAGACGCAAACACTAATTTATCTATAGCACACTCTATATATAGCCAATGTTCAAACTATTTGACATTGTATGTCTCATAATAATTAAAAAAACTAAAAAAGAAATTCGAATAGGATAGATTAGAGGATTCTACAGCCCCTATCTACAGAGATTAACCACACTTTGCTATGAATAAAATTTTTTAAAGGCTATGGAGAGGAGACGCAAGAGTTAGTCCAATTTAAGAAAAGTACATGAAGTATTGAAAAGGCAATAAAATATGAGATATGGATGAAATTTATGGGTCTATCTAAGATTTCATGACACTAGAAGCTATTTTGTTAGGTAGAAAGATATGGTAGACCAAAGTTGATTTGGAACTTGCCATGTAGGTTGATGAAGGAACTACTAAACGCTCTCAATGTCAAAACCTTTATTGTTAGCACTAAATTGATACAGATTGTACAAAGTAAAAAGCGTATCATATAAGTATAGATTAAGATATGGATAACTATGTTGGTTCGATTACATGTTTCTATTCTGAGAAATTTGCATTAACTTTATTGGGGCGGTCCTCTTACGATTACGGCAACGTCGGCTCTTCGCCAAGCCAAGCAAATGCGAGTTTTGCATGAAGAAGGTGGAATTCCTCGGGTTCATCGTTTCTGAACTTGGTCTCCACACCGAGCCCCAGAAAGGGGAAGCCGTACTCAAATGGGCACCCCCTAAGACCGTCAAAGAGGTGCAAGAATTCATCGGCTTTTGCGAATTTCTCCGCCGTTTCATGCAAGGCTTCAGGAAGATCGCGGCACCACTACTAGAGTTGATCAAAGAAAAAGAGCCGTTCAAATGGGGAACCGACGAAGAAGACACTTTCGAAGCATTGAAGGTCGCCATGTGCAATACCCCGATCCTCAAGCTCCCAGAGTTTGACAAACCATTTGAGGTTCATACCGATGCATCGGGTTCGGCCATCGAAGGCGTACTCTTACAAGATGGATGACCCATTGTCTACGCAAGTGGAGGCATTATGTTTTGTACAAGCATACAAAGGTCTTCACCGACAATATGTCTTTGAAGTATTTCAGCTCTCAACCCAAGTTAAGCCCAAAGCAAGCAAGATGGCAGGATTTTCTTGCTGAACTCGACATCGAAATCATCCACAAGCCGGGTAAGCAGAATATTATGCTGGATGCACATAGTTGACGACCCGAGCTTCAAGCGATGTCCACCGTTTCATCAGATTTGAGAGGTAGAATTCAACGCGCACAGGTAGAGGATGCTCAAGTCTAAGACATACTGCAAGAATTTCACAGTGCCCAAGCACGTGGCCACTACACAGTAGAAGAGGGCATTCTCTATCGCAAAGGGAAAGTCTATGTGCCGAATGACTTAGAGCTACGCAAAGAGCTACTCCGGGAAGCACATGATTGCAAAGCGGCCCGACATGGCGGTCAAATCTGAAGCTACGAGATGCTCCACAAACATCTCTACTCGCGGCGAATGAAGGCAGAAGTCCAGGAATATGTAGAAACGTGTCGGACGTGTCAATCAGTTCGTCAAGATCAGGTAAAGCCCGCCGGCCTTCTGCAACCACTCCCGATTCCAAACTGGCCATGGGACATGATTAGCATGGACTTCATAACCGAACTCCCACCATCTTTAAGGTTCAACACCATCTTCGTTGTGGTAGAATACTTTACAAAACAGGCACATTTTATCCCGGCCAAACCTCCGCTCAATGCCAAGGCCGTGGCTCATCTCTTTTTTACTCACATCGTGAAGTATCCTGGATTGCCTTTGGCCATCCTATCGGACCCGGACGGAAGCTTCCTAAGCCGGCTGTGGACATAACTTTTCCCCATCTTAGGGACGCAACTTAGGGTCTCCTCAGCATATCACCCACAAACAGATGGGCAAACAGAACGAGTCAACTAGACGATCGAAGATTATATCCGGAATTATGTCAGAACCGATCAGAAGGATTGGGGAAAGCACTTAGACATTTTGGAGTTTCACTATAATGCTTCCGTCCACTCAAGTACGAAGATGACCCCATTCGAATTGGCGATCGACAAGGAGGTAATCACGCCCTTGGCTCTCACGCAAGACTCCACGCTTGCAACGAATGATCCCGATTGCGACGCCTTTTTGGATCAATGGAAAACCAAGCTAGAAGAGGCCAAATCCAATTTGCAAATAAGTAAAGAACGCATGGCTCGGTACACAAAAGGTACACAAACAAGAAACGAGGGCCCCGACGAAGAGTTTCAAGTAGGCGACTTAGTGCTCGTCAGTGCACGTAATATCACCCTACCCAAGAATATCATGCACAAGTTCAACCATCGCTACTACAGACCATACAAGGTGGAGAAGCGGATCAATGAAGTCACTTACAGCTTGGACGTCACTCTCACTCTCCTCAAACGGTTCAAACCCAACTCCAAGTATGGACGCCAGATCCTAGTGTTGCATGACGGAGAGAACGAGTTCGAGGCAGAGGCTATCTTACGGGACTGGAACACCCGCAAAGGTCCCCAATTCCTCATCAAATTCAAAGGCTGCCCCTTAGTAGATGTGGATTGGCTTCCGGCTAACACCTTTGGGCCCGACCATCCGCTAGTCCAAAAATATTATCGCCACATTTAAGCCACTTTGGCTATAAGCCCCATGTAATGTTCCCAAATTTTTTAAACACACCAACTTTTTTGTAAGACCCAAACCCACTTGTTGAGGACACCAAGCTCTTCAAGTCGAGGGAGGATGTCACAGCCTGTATTTCTATCCAGCCCTTTTTGGTGCTTGGGGGGTATGTCCTCTGGCGCCAAATTGTGTGTAACCATGAGCAGTACTAGTACTCCTCATACCAAGCTCCCATTGCCTTCTTGTAAACAGGAGTTGCTAATCGAATATAAACGTGTTCTTGGCAATCTTCTTGGTGCACCCTTGTCGGCTTGCATTTTCGTGGGTTTGAATGTCTTAGATAGTGCACCGGTTATGAACTCGTGATGTGCAAGGAAGCAAGAAGCTCTGCTATCCATAACTTTTATGCACGCTCGTATCCGAATTTGTGCAGCGCTTACTCTCATCTTGTTTACTTTTTGGGTCGCGGAAAAATAGATCAAAAAAGAGATCCTTTTCAGCGTTGACGGGATTCGAACCTCAGTTCTCTACTCCAGAAGCACATCGGTCTACGATTACGCTAGAAGCATTGGGTGACATAGATTTCTGTGATCTGTTCTCAATCTCCAGACATAAATTGCTGCTTGATCCGGAGCTTTGGAACCATCTCAAACCCAAAATCTTTGTTAAAATCCTCTACAATTTCTTGGTTTTTAATACACACTTCGATCCAAACTTGATTCAGAGTCGAATTTTGTTTCATCATTTGATTTCAAGAAGAATTAAGCAAGCCAGAGTGAAGCTGTGAAGTCCATCCATTCTTGAAGGAGAAGCCGTGTCATTATTCTAGCACTCTCTACTAGAATCCAATTCACTTGAAAGCACAGATGGATCTGGGAAGTTTTCTTATGAAATTTTGTGCAGCGTACTTTTGATTTGATCACACACTCCACTTACGTTAGGAATCTAAGTAAGTTTATATATGGATTGTGTGCGATGCAGGGGACTTCCAACCAGGCTACATTGACGAGTAGTACTAGCGCTTCAATGTATGTTTCAGTTCCTATTCTTGTAGCATCTTCATTCATGACTAGTACACCAGTAGTGTCACGTGCATTGCATACATCTGCACGAACAATTTCATTTCCTAGTCAAGTGATTGATGCATCAAACCTAGTTACAACGGCATTCAATTTAGACGTTGAGGGAACCACATTGTGAGAGGATATCAACACAACCTTAAACAAGAGGTGATTTGGAAGATAGGCTATTGAGTGTAGAGGAGGGCCTTGGATGTTTGTCTAGTGTCCCGGTAGAGGTTGTGCAACTTCATCAATCTTTTGACGGAGTTCATGTTCATCTTAAGGCTATTTTTGAATTACTCCAAAAGCCTAAGGATGTAGGTAGGATTACTTTGGATAGACATACGGATACGATTGCAACTTCATCGATGTCTATTTTGTTGGAGAAGGATCCAGATACATCAATCTCCCAAGCAGATTTATTTCCCCTAACTGGTAGCTTGAGTTGTCTTAGCTTGATGACTCCTACCGCTCCACTATTTGGGAATTCTTTGGGGCAGGTAGTAGGTCAAAGCCATCTAATACATCTTTCTTAGGGAATTGATATGCGTCCTCTTACTTCTCGGGCAAGGATAAGGATAGGAATAAAGACGTTGTTTTGACATTCTTAAAGAAGTGGCATGATGTCTAGCAGCTTAAGAACACCTCTAAGCATGTGAGAGTGGTAGAGGCTAGTTTATCGGTGGTCCCTAAGGCTTATATGTAGTGGACGAGTCTCTTTGAGATTCATAAAAAACTTCAACCTAGGTTGAATGAACCCCTCGCTTTAAGAAAGAGTTTCTCCTTGAGAATGAGGACGAACGTAATTGGGAGGCATGGGATAGAATTCAACAAAAAGGAAGGCCATTATCGGTTTACATTTTAGAGTACCAAGAGGTTATTCTTGAATTGAAAAACCTTGATGAATTCCGTCGGCTTGGTGGTTTTGTTAGAGGACTTAAGCAACGAATTCGGAATGAGGTTAAGAGACACATGCCTAAATCACTTGATGAAGCCATTAAGGTAGCACAAATTTATGAGGATAACTCCCATTTAGATGTCCCGCACGAAAGTGGTCATTTCCAAAGAAATACCACTAAGCGCAAGGACAAGGGACCAAGATCATCTGAATGCATGTCTAAAAAACCTTGTATTTTTAGACATGTGCTTTCTCAAGAAGATCTTATTAAAGCATAAAAGGAAAATTTGTGTTTTAAATGCCTCAATGAGGACATCAAAGTAGGACCTGTCGAGTTGGAAAAGATAGTAAAGCCTCTTTGACTGACAAAGGTAAGGGGAAACAACAGATTCATCTAATCCAAACTTTGAACTTGGATGAGAATTCAAGTGCATCGAAGGTTGAGATCATGTACTATGATACTACCCATAAGTGCCAAGTTTCCAAACACATGTGACCACCTCAACGATTTGGTCCACATGATTTAGTAAAATTGCACAGGTCAGTCAAAGGTCACACCATCTAGATAATGGTGGACGACTTGGCGATGCATACTTTTATAAATTATGCACTTGTTGAAAGATTAGCTCTTCCTTAGAGTCCATCTCCTCATAGATATGTTGTTTCTATGATGCATGGACAAGATACTCGTGTTTGGGATATCATGATTTGAAATTTGGAACTGGAAATCAAAGATTATAAAGACAAATTGGACTTCCGAATTATGAATATGAACTAGGTAGATTTGGTTTTAGGGAGAGAGTGGCTTTGGAGTCTTGGACCTTCATTGTCCCGATACTATTATACAAACACTTTGGAATTCCAGCGTGATGGAGTGTTGTGTAAGATCAAGGCGAAACACAACGTTCCAAGCACCCCTTTGATTTCACATAGAGAATTAAAGAAACTTGTAAGCAATGAAGCTAGAATAAAAGCTTTTTTGGTCCTTAGCACCGATGTAGCTGATTTAGATAATACAAAATAAGTTTCTTATGTCTTGTCATTTATTCCACATGAAGTGTATATTAAATTCCATGAACTAATGAAGGAATTTAAAGATGTGTTCCCTAAGTAACTCCCCCATGGCTTGCCACCCTCTGGTGGAAGGATTCATCATAGAACATTAGGGAAAAAAATGAGCCCTGCATGGGCCTTTTAGATTAAGGAGTGTTTAGTGATGGACCAATGAGAAGAGGGTGGTGGACACAGTCTAGTCCCTTAATCACATAGGCTAGGCATAGGGTTCCCTTGTTTTTGTGTGGTCAAAAAGGAAAAAACCACCTTGAACTCGTGGTTTTAGTCATTTGAATGGTTTTGAAAGTCTTCCAAATCAACTAGAGCCCTTGGATTGGTTTAAAGATCCAATGATGGAGGTTGCATGACAAAAGTCAAGGCTACATTGCATTTGGACCCTTGGATTTGCTTGAAATCTAATGGTTGTGATCAAAAGAGCATTCAAAAATGCGCATTTCAATATCCACCATTGGATCCGGCATCAGATCGAACGGCTACGGTTGAATCCCACCTTTTTTAGGCGCCTTTGATTGTAGCCATTGGATCCACTCTTGATCTAAGGGCTGGAAAGGATGGTCATGATGAAAAAGGCGCCTTTTAATATGATCCATCAGATGCAAAGCTCATCGGACGGCACAAATTAGGCGGCGAATTTGGCTCAGCCCGAATTGCGGATCTACGTCCGATTTTGCCTTCATCTTATGATCCAAAATAGCGACGAGAGAGAGCTCAGCCCCAATCGCGGATGAACGTTGGATATAGCCTCCATCTAACGGCCTAAAACTTTGCAGAGGGTCACCAAAAAGCCTGCGCAAAAACAGCCAAAACTTCCATGAATTTCATGACACTCTCTCTCTACACAAGCATGCGCATTAATCTTAGCCATCCATTTAAAGCATCCAAAGGCTCAAAATAATCTCATTTTATAGCTCAAAATACAAAAGGTTCCAAATACTATTTTATTTGAAAATACCACTAGTGGTTTTGTGCGCCTCCCTAATCCACTAGATTAAGCATTTTAATCCCTAAAAATTAGGAATCCTTACAAGGCCCATGCAGAGTCCATTTTTTTCCCTAATCATAGATCTGCTTTTGGGAACCAAGCCAAATACCCAAAACCCCTACCCACTCCCCTATGTCGAGAATCTAGAAGTTGAGAAGCAGATCAAGGAATATCTAGAAAAAGGGTTTATTAGGACAAGCCAATCCCCTTGGGTTGCACCCATCCTTATAAAAAAGAAAGATGGTTCTATGAGGCTATGCATGGACTACAAGGCGTTGAACAATCTAACAATAAAGAATAAGTCTCCTATGCCACTGGTTGAAGATCTCTTTGACAACTTAAAGGGAGCTAAAATCTTCTAAAAGATTGACCTACGTTAAGGATATCATCAGGCTAGAATTGAAGATGATGATATTCCTAAGACAGCCTTTTCAACTAAGTATGGTCATTATGCATTTTTGGTAATGCTGTTGGGGTTAACAAATGCACCGACAATGTTTATGAGCTTGATGAATCAAGTCTTGCAACCATACTTAGGAAAGTTTGCAGTAGATTTTTTAGATGACATATTGATCTAAAATAGAGATTATGAAAGTCATCTAGAACATCTAGACAAAGTTTTTAAACTTCTTTGTGATAATCAACTCTATAGTAAAGAGTCAAAATGTGATTTCTTTACCCAACAAGTAAAGTATTTAGGCCATATTATTTCCATGGAAGGAATGAAAGTAGACCCGGATAAGATCAAAGTGATTCATGAATGGCTTGAGCCCAAGACAGTTTGAAAATTACAAAGTTTTCTTGGATTGGAAGGATATTATCGGAAGTTTGTGGCTGGGTATGCCAAGATATCAGTACCTTTGATAGATAAGCTCAAAAGGAAGCATCAGAAGATTAGTTGGAAAGAAGAGCAAGCATCAAGTTTTCTAGAACTTAAACTTGCTTTCGCTTTGGCCCCAATTCTACAAATAGTAGACCCGAGTAAGACTTTCCAATTAGAAACAGATGCAAGTTCATCTACAGTAGGAGCACTACTGAGCCAAGAAGGTCGACCAATAACTTTCAAAAGTAGAAAGCTAAGTCTTGCTCAACAAAACTATTCTACCTATGAGTGAGAGATGTTTTCTATAATAAATGCTCCAATGAAATGGCACCATTACCTGTATGGATCAAACTTAACCATAGTGTTTGATCAAGAGAACATCAAGTGGTTTGCAAGCCAACCGGATTTAAGAGGTAGAAAAGCTAGATGGGCCGAACAGTTGCAAGAGTTCGATTATGAACTAGGTAGAGGAAAGGAAAGTTCAATGCAGTGGTAGATGCCTTATGTCGGATGCCTATGCTAAACAACTTGACTTTTGTATCAATTCAAAGTGAATTTATTTCAACTTTGAAAGGAATCTGTAAAGAATATCCAAGCTATAGTCAAGCATGGAAGGCAACTGAACAAGCTCAAACAAATGAAGGAAGTACTTCAAAGGGAAGTTTTAAACACTATTCTCTCCAAGATGAATATTTGCTTTATAAAGGTAAGGTTTGTGTCCCAAGTCTTTCAGACATACGAAATCAAATACTTCTCGAATGCCACTATGCTCCAAGTGTTGGATATCATGGTATTAACCAAACCTATGAGTTAGTTAAACGATATTTTTATTGGCTTAGTTTACATCAAGATGTGCAAAATTATGTATCCGAGTGCCATAAGTGTCAAGTGAATAAGTTTGATTGACTTAAAGTTGGAGGATTGCTACATCCTTTGTAGATTCCCAAGGTTAAATGGGAAAGTATCTTTATGGATTTCATTTTAGGATTACCCCGCACTTAGAAAGGCTTTGATTTAGTCACGATTGTAGTTGATCGATTGACTAAACTTGCTCAGTTTATTCGAGTCAAGAGTACATATAAGACTTTGTAGATCAGCTTTACAAACTCTACAATCTTCTAGTAGACATAGTTTCTGATCACGATGCTTAATTTATAAGTCATTTTTGGCGAGCAGTATTTAGTTTACTTGAAACTAAACTAAGTTTAAGTACGGTCACACATCCCTAGACATATGGATAGATCAAGAAAGTCAATCAAATTTTGGAAGACTCAGAGCTTATGTTACTTCCAAACAGACTGATTGGGAAGACTATTTACCTTTAGCTGAATGTGCCTATAATAGTGCCAAGAATTCATCAACTCAATTTAGTCCATTCATGTTGACGTATGGCTTCCAACCTAGGTCTCCATATGCAGTGGGACTTAAAAATGAACGAGTTCAAGCGACTCAAGAATTCCTTCAAGATATGAACTTTAAGTTAAAGATAGGTAGAGAGAACTTACAGAAACTCAAGATCGTGCAAAAGCTTATACCAATCCTAAGCAAAGAGATGTTACTTTTTAGGTTGGCGATCAAGTTTATCCTCCTGACCCTTAAAGGTCGAAAAATTTTAAGACTGGTGAATGTGCCAAGTTGTCGCCTACATATTACGGTCCTTTTCCAATCACTAGAAAAGTTGGATTATGGGCTTATGAATTACAACTTCTAGAAGATAGTTGGATTCATCCAGTGTCCCATGTTAGCTGACTTAGGAAGAGTCTAACAAATTCAGGTAATCTGGTTGGACAACAAGTTATTCTTTCACTTCCCGTAAGTGAAACAGTTCCTCATGAACGTGAAAGGATACTTCGCACTCGAGATAAACGTACAAGGAGTCATTTGTACGAAAAGTGCTTGGTAAAATGGAAGGATGGAACTGAAGAAAACTCAACATGGGAAAAAGTTTCTACAATCCAATGACGTTTTCCAAGTTTCTAGTTTTAAGTTGGTCAATGAAAGATAAAGTTTTCTACTTTCAAGTTCTAAGTAGATGACTCATCGAATGAATGCTCATTTTCTTCCAGTATTAGAACATGAGGCTCCCGGGTTGCCAAGGAATACTATATGTAGCTTTATTTTCGAGGACAAAAATCTTTCGGAACAGGGGAAGAATGTAATAGTGGTACAATTAGAAGAAATTGACTCCATGGTCATGTAGACAAGAAACAAAGGGAAAATTCCAAAATAACCAAATGAGGAATCAAATACTTTTGGAAGTCACAAAGACCAGAAGATACATCAAAGAACATCAGATATATATTATGATGCAAAACAAAAGAAAGAAAGTTCAAAAAAATGTCAAGAGCAGCATAACACAAAAATAACATTTTTTAGAGACTAATGATTTCATTGGGAATGCATAGAGCTGGGCCCACAAGGAACTTGATAAATCAAACATTAAAATTGATCTTAGGGAATCTAGAGCTTCAAGATCATTCAAGTCAACTAAAACATAGTGTAGTATTCTTAAGTTGATAAACATGGATGCAAAATTCAAGTCTGAAGCATTGCATATTATTGATGAGGTTTCCTCATCCACCTTAGTGGACAAGACTACTACCCTACGCCAAGGAAAGGGTGTAGAAGAAGCACCTCTCACTGACTATAAGAGTCTAACACTAATAGTAACAATTAAAGGATTAAAGCTACAAGGAGTCACTGTGGATGGTGGATCTAGCATAAATTTGATGCCTTAGCATATCATGGAGAAGCTTGGACTATGCCCATCCAGACCAGCCCACTTCACCATTAGTTTGGAAAATCAAAGCAAAGTAAGGCAAATGGGGGGTGATCCCAAAAGTTCTATGTTGTATAATTACATGGGTCTAAAGGGTAGAACCCTTGGGTTTCTAAGTGTGAAACCCTTTGGATTTATGGTTTATTTACCCCTTTTAGATGGGTCTTGAACCTTACGACTAATTCTCTAAGGTTGAGTACCTTAGGCTTGATTGGAAGCTTCTCCTAGCCACTTGGGCTGTATGTGAGAGCTTGGAGAGTTTTCTTTTAGAAGCCATGTGATTTCATGTGCTTTCCTAAGCTTGGAAACCATGTGAACACCTTAGGGACCCACGTGATGGAAGGTACACATGTCCTCTTGAGAAGGACTTACCCCCTTGGTCTTGGAGCTATATATTGGAGGGGTTGGTTGGGTGGAAAGTCATCTCTGTTCCTAGTGCGTGGCCTTGCTAGTTAGTTTTCTCAGACTTTTTAGTTCAGTTGTGGGGAAGCTATGGAGCTCTCACACAACAGTGGTATTAGAGCTAGGATTTTTGCAGCTTCATATTTAGTTGTAGTGTTCGATTTCAAGAGGAACTAGAGTTTTAGTTGGTCCAACCCAACCCACTAGGAGCCGGGTCCAGCATATATGAGGCTCATGCCCCATGTCTCCTTTGGAGGGGCTAAAATAGCTTTTCGTATGACCACTCCCTTAGGGAGGGCTCACGTATCCCCATGAGCATGTCACTGACTATCAGGAGCTCGTGTGGACGTCGCTGACCTTTAAGAGCTCACGTGGACATCATGAACTTATGCCCAGATATCACGTGCGACAATACTGGTGGTGAGAGCAACTACAAGCGCTCCCCTCTCCTCTCTCCTGGATTCACGAAGAAGGACCACGACAGCGTTGTTTTTATATAGTTAAAGCTCTCTTAAATTCCTTGTATATGGGATTGGATGCCCACTCCACGACACTCCTTGGCATTCACGTCTTCGAACAGGTTTGGTCAGCTTTTACAAATTGGTGTTCGGATGAGGTGGATGAGCATATTTGGAGATGCCTAATGCTTCGCTCTGCTCACATCAAAAAGTGTTTGGAGTCTTGCTCCTCTCAACCCACCTCATAGACAACTTGCATGGAAATTTGGCATTCCAACAACAGCACGTAAGCTTCACCTTTTATTCCACACAAGAGAATAAGACATCAAGGGATTAGTACCCACACGGTGGAAGGAGAGAGGAGAGAACCTTTCTTTCTCTTCCTCGTTCTTTCCTCAATTTGATTATTCGAATAAATAGCATGTGGAATATTTTAACCATGAATAATCACACATGCGCGAGATGAGAGAGAGCTCACTACGAGGTCCTCTTGAATGACCTATTTACCTCCATGGGAATACATGTGACTTCCTTGGAGGAGCTCAAGAAGTAAGAATGAAGTAAGAATGGATCTTTTTCATACCATATGTGACATTTATTTCCGTTTGTTGCACTTCAATGCATGGAAGATTACTTTTAGCCTGCTAATTTTCATGGCAACTCTTTAAGGAAGTATACTCATACTCTTGAATATGTGATGAGTTACATATAAAGTAATGACATGTATGCATCATGTGCATTGTTTTGCATATGGAAAGGACAAACTTTATCGAAAATGATAGTACCTGCTTATCTAAGAAGCATGGTTCTTTTTGGAAATTTTCTTTTCCAATAGTAAGGGGTGCATGAGTGTGACATCCGTTAGATATTCATAAAGATTGTACCAATAGAATGCATACATCAATGCATGACTACTAAAAACCAATGCATGATGGGGCAACCATGAGTTCTGTAAAGCTCCTCACTAGGATCAAAATAAACAATGAGGTTTGGGTAAGTCTTTTATTAAAGTTTCTTCTCAATTTTCAGGTATGATTTAGAGATGCACACATATGGGCACACAAGTAAGTATGAAAAGCCCTTGAGGGAATTCAACAATGGATGAGATAGGAGTTGAACCCAAAACCTCATTGTTTCTAATGGACAAGATGAGATGACCTAAGTCTATTTCATCAACATGAGAACATTCGATTGAAGTCAAGGGATGGAAGAAGCATAACTTCCAGATACGTTTTTTGCCCTCTTTTCTTTTTCTTTCAAACCATGAAGCATGTACTACATGTTGTAATAGAGATGAATGCATAAGTGGCATTAGGGGAAAAAATGAACCCTGAATGGGCCTTTTAGATTAAGGAGTGATTTGCCATGGACCAATGAGAAGAGGGTGGTGGCCACAGTCTAGTCCCTTAATCACATAGACTAGGCATAGGCTTCCCTTGTTTTTGTGTGGTCAAAGAGCTAGAAACCATGTAGAATTGGTGGTTTTTCTTTCAAGATGGTTTTGAGAAACTCGAAACTCATTTACAGCCATCCGATTCATAGAATATGTAAGGGCCACCATTGAGTTTAAAAAGTCAAGGCACGGATCGATTTGCACCCTTGGATTAGCTGGAGATTGAATGGCTGAGATCCATGCAATCATTACAAGAGGCTCCGTTCGAAGAGAACCGTTGGATTTTGGCTTCAATCGAATGGTCCAATTTGAATTGTCTGAAATTTGAGCGCCTCAGTTTGTAGCCATTAGATCTAGGAAGGATCCGATGGCTTGGATTCACCCCAAACATCAAAAAGGCGCCATCGAATT
Organism: Ceratopteris richardii; assembly: GCA_020310875.1. Lineage (NCBI taxonomy): Eukaryota > Viridiplantae > Streptophyta > Polypodiopsida > Polypodiales > Pteridaceae > Ceratopteris > Ceratopteris richardii. The sequence continues at coordinate 94,359,602 of CM035444.1, read as the reverse complement.
GTAGCCACTAGATCTGCCTCATATCTGACGGCCGAAATGCATCCGAAAAAGAGGCTCAGCCCCATTCGCGCGCATCCATTCGATTGGGGATGATCCGACGGCCATTCTTTTTGCAGAGATGTGCACAAGTCTTGTCCCCACTCCCATGGAGTCTGACAACTTCTCTCTCTACTCTCACATGGCATTTAAATTAAGCCATCGATTAGAAGTATCCAACGGCCACGAATCCTCACGCCTCAGAGCTCAAATTCAAAAAATTTTATCCTATTATTTTATTCAACAATACCATGGTGGTTTTGTGTGCCTGCTAAAACCCATAGATTAAGCTTTTTAATCCCTGAAAATTAGGGATCCTTACAAGGCCCATGCAAGGCTCACTTTTTCCCCTAATGGGATTCATAGATATAAGTGACCCAATTTGCTTGGTCACATAAACAATTGATCATGGAAATAATTTGCACTATGTATCAAGTTCATTTCTTTGAAAAGAAGTATTGGAGGTGCATTAAAACGGTCGTGGTTAAGAAGAATGCATCTAATGTATTGTTGGAACTCGCATATACTAAGTTTCATGGAAATTTTGCACCATCCGTTGGATAAACAAAGTTCTGAATTGGAACTTTTGCATGCTTTAAGGAGGGATTCAACTTCTGAACCTTATGCATGCAATGCCTTTTCCAATAAAGGTGTAAATGTTGTGGCATATACTAAACTATGTTCTTGGAATATATTACATGGGTTTTTGAGTAGAGATGGAGATTAAGTTCTTGAAGTTAATTAGGATTTGATTTTATTAGTTTTTACGAATAATGGTTATAAGACCAAATTGGCCACTATAAACCATTTAATTCCTTTAAGTTTGGCTTAATCCAAATAATCCTAACTTCTTAACCTACCTTAAAACTAAAAATCCTTCTTATGGAAGTTTAAATTCCATAAAAACCCATGGCATGCCTGATCAACAAGGCCATAGACTTAAGACAGTAATACAAAAATTTTCTCTCTTAAAACCACGGTACAATGGTGGTAACTTAGAGCACTATCTTCTCAAAGCTCTAAAGAAGACAAAATATGGTATAACAGAATCTTAGTTTTGGAAGATGAAAAGTATTAGTGCTTTTTGTTCAAGAAAAGTTCTTTGTTTGAAAGAACTACCGAACTATTTGGAGCTTTACATGATTCTTCCAAGCAAATGCAAGGCATGAAGAGAAGGTAAAACTGAAGGGTTGTAATAAACCCTAAGTACCATTTTCTAAAGTCCTAGAAATAAAGGACTTTATAGTAAATGGAATTACCATCTACTTCAACATAGAGATTTGATTGGCAAGTCAATTATTCTTTCTTAGATTACTCATTCTATCATAAAAGATGATATCTAGTTGAGATATAAACTAGCTCTATCATCAAGTGACATGAAAGGGATCTTGTAGAGTATATCTGAATGAAGGTATAATTGAAAAGCCAATTTTTTGAGACTAAGTTGCAATTGAGACTTGGTAAGTGGAAAGTCCATTGTAGCATAGGCAATACATATGCTCTGCAGTGGAAGTAACACTTACAAGTCCAAGAAGTAATAGATCTGACTGGAATAGAAGAAGGATTGATCCCAAAACTCAAGCTAAAGTTACCTTTACTAAAGTAGAAGTGTAAGCCGGATGGTATGGGACATCTAGGTTTACACTACCACTACAGTAAATTCGGTGGTATGGGACATCGAATTTGTGGGTAATCTCAACTTGAACTTTGGGACATTTGTTCTGAGAAAGAAAAAAGCTTTGAATATAACTAGGAAGAACAATAAAGGATTGAAAATAAACTCTTTCAAACACTTTTGAAAGATCACAATTTTCAATTTACTCTCAAGTAGTTTTCGAGGAGGAAAACTCTTAAGGAGGGGAGAAAGTCCCCAAGAACTTTTATCTTATGCCTTGAAAAGACCAAATAGGGTATTTTAAGGTAAAAGATATGCAAGAAATAGATAAAGTTGAAGTACTTTCTTTTATTCTAGTACTTCATATATCTTTCATTACATCTTCCAGCTAAATGAAGTTCTCAAAAATTGGGGAATCTTAAAGAACCCCAATGTAGGAGAAGACTTGCATACACCATAAGGATTGTATAAATCCTAAGTGGGATAGGAAAAGAAGATTGTATGAGCTATAAAGTATAAACCTAAAGGTACTTTTGGTGCTTCATAGGGATAGCATAACATACATTATGGATTCCAATTATATAGACCTAAGGAATATGACTTCTTGTATGAAGCATAATAGTTAGATCCCCAAGTAAAACCCATGGGTAAAACATTGAACATGAAGGGATCTATTTTGAGTAAGACCTAGTCTTATCTCTTATTTTGGCTAAAGAAGAAAAGAAAGCCAAAAGACCCAAGTAGGGCAAAGATCAAGTCAAACTTTAAGTTTGATAAGATGAATCATACGACATTAAACGGTCCACCAAATATTTAAGGTAAGATTAGTAGTGGTGTATCTAAGCACCTTAGTCCTTGCTCTCATAAGTTGGTACCATAGTATTTAGGGCATTTAAAGGGACAGAAAAGGTGAGAAGGTATAGAGACATAGTTATGTGGATTGGATGAAGAACCCACTGGTATGGGACAGTGGGGACTGACTCCCATTGAGTACTTTTTCTTGATGGCCAGAAGAAAAAGGGAGTCATGATCCAATGGAATACGTGAGGAAGATAATGTCTAGGAATAGACATCTTCTTCAATTATCCTCTCAAAGGGGTGAAGAATTATTCTAACAAGATATGAAAGGATCTGATCTATCTCTCATAAAGAGTTAGAAACAAGGAGAGGATCAACTTCTTTGAGTTTGAAGGTAAACTCAAAAGGATGAAGCTCTAAAATCTTCATCCCAAAAGTATGAATTGAAATTCAAGGAACATAAAAATGATCTTAGACCAAGCTTGAAAGAAAGCTCAGAAAGATCTTTTGGATACTTGCTATTTCAAGCCAGTTGAAGAATAAGAAAGATCTAGTTACGATGCCAACATAGGACATCTTTAATAGATTGAGAGTACAAGGGAGAGATCTCTAGAAGGATCAAGAAGACCTTTAAGGTTTGAGATCCAACTAAAGATCTGTACGCATTAAGTAGTGAAGAAATGATTGGAATAATCTATTTCTACTTATGAACTTAAAGATAACACGATCTAATACACTATGAGTTCCCATCTTGGGATGTAGTTATAAAGATCTTAATCTTTTTGGAAGAACAAAGTAAAATAGGTTTCAATCACTAGGAGTCTACAATACCTAGATTAATCCCTATGGATTCTAGTCCCTTAAAGTGGATTCTCAAAAGTACGTAAAGTTTTGAAAGAACATTGAATCCACTTTTGGTAAGCTATTCAAATTCTATCTGAAGATAAAGAGGATGTTATATGCTTGTAACAACTAGATAATCCACCTTTACCATTCTATTGGTTAGGTAGGGATTAAATAATGAAATTCCCCTCTATTTAGATTTATTGAAGGCGAATTGCAAACAAGTAAATCCACCCATTTCACTAAAAGAGTGTAATTTGGGCAAGGATTATGAAAGATTTATCTTCCTTTTAGAACAAGTTGGATTCTGATTTTAAAGATAAATCCGATAAGAAAAACCTTAAGTAGCATTCATCTATTTTGCTAGGTTCATGCACTAGTGGTACAAAGAGATGGACCAAGGTAGCAATTTGGCTGAAGTAACTTTGACTCCACCTGATTCACATGTTTGAGCTTTGGAGACCCAGATGACACATAGCTTAAACAAAGGAAATAGGCAGGGATGTTCTCTTCCACCCTTTTCATTCTTTCCATACTTTGCATTCGACTCAGTTCTTTTTCGTATGCAAACTAGATGGAACTTTGAATGATTGGGGTAGAAAATTAGACCACACACAGATTCTCCTCTTTTTAGATTCAGTCAGGGTAGAATTCCCTTTTAAAATTAAGAGGGGAACTTACAGAGATGAAGGCCATGATGTTTGAGATTCATCATGGAGCACGGGGGAATACCCCATGGTATATATCTCCACTCATTTCTGAGGATGGAAATGCTTTTAAGGGGGGGGGAGAATGTTGTATAATTACATGGGTCTAAGGGGTAGAACCCTTGGGTTTCTAAGTGTGAAACCCTTTGGATTTATGGTTTATTTACCCCTTTTAGATGGGTCTTGAACCTTAGGGCTAATTCTGTAAGGTTGAGTACCTTACGCTTAATTGGAAGCTTCTCCTAGCCACTTGGGTTGTACGTGAGAGCTTAGAGAGTCTTCTTTTAGAAGCCATGTGATTTCCTAAGCTTGGAAACCATGTGAACACCTTAGGGACCCATGTGATGGAAGGTACACATGTCCTCTTGAGAAGGACTTACCCCCTTGGTTTTGGAGCTATCTATTGGAGGGGTTGGTTGGGTGGAAAGACATCTCTTTTGCTAGTGTGTGGCCTTGTTAGTTAGTTTTCTTAGACTTCTTAGTTCAGTTGTGAGGAAGCTATGGAGCTCTCACACAACATTCCACTAGAAGTACAAGGTAATATCTTCATTTTGGATTTTGTGGTATTAAGACTGCCCCAAGTAGAGGGGGTATTTCCCCTCTTCATTGCAAGACCGTGGTGGAGGCATGCAAGTGTCATCCATGAGTGGGGTAAAGACACTATGTGGGTACAAAAAAAGGGATACGAAGTTAAAGAGATATATGGATACATCTTAGGAGATGAAGAAATTCCAACATTTAGGAGCAAACATCAACCCACAAGGGAAGAACAAGAAAGCTTGACTACATGGTGTGCAAAGGATGTTGCTGCCACATCTTATCTACTTAAATCCATATCTCATTTCTTATTACCTCACATTAGGATTTGCAAGACCTCCGAAGAGACTTGGGAAGTACTCTCTTTATATTTCTCATCAAATACAAGGGCTATAAGGGAAGAGGCTTCCATAGAGGGAGCTATGAACAATCCAAAGGTAGGTTCGACAATGGAGCAAGTAAATACTATCACAACTACAATCAGGGCTACAACAAAAACTACCAAGGAGGCTTTAGAGGTAGAAGAGATTATAACAACTACATAAAAGACCAAGAGGATTCATAACTGATCATGAAAATGACATCCAAGCAAGGTAAAGATGATAAACACATGATCTATATTGATTCTGGTCGTTCCAATCATGTGGCTAGAAATGTAGCATTGCTATTAGATCTTGAAGAGCCTAAGGGGAAACATGAAGTGCAGATAGGTGATGACATTAGAAAATCTATTACAAAATTTGGAAATGTCAAGGCTTTTGACGATAACATGAACCTCTTAAGCAAGGTTTTATATGTGCCAACCATAACAAAAAAACCTAATCAGTGTTGGGCAGATTATTGAGAAAGGTCTTACAAGTCAGATTCACAAGGCACTGAGCATATGTGAAAGACCCTCAACAAGGGTTCAACTAGATTGCAAAAGGTGAGAAATATGGTAGACACTTTACATTTGAGGTTGAATATGCCAGAAACATTGCACTCTTCAATTAGGAAGATCAAACTCTATCAGAACTAGAGATATGGCATGAAAGGCTGGGTCATATAGGTGAAGGAATACTAAAGCAAATATGTAGGGATCATAATGAGCTTAGTGCTCTAAATGTGTTCAAGAAAAACACATGATATACAAATGTGGAGCATGCCAATTTGGCAAAGCTCACAGGGAACCATTCAACAAAAAAGTATGAAGACTACTTGGAGCTTGTGCACATTGATGTGTGGTGTCCTAGCAGAGAGCCATCAGTCTCAGGTTCAAGATACTATGTTTCAATTATAGATGATTTTAGTAGATGGACAATTCTTTACTTCATGTAGCATATTAATGAGGTATTTACATGTTTCAAAAAGTATTTGGCATTGGTTGAGAACCAGATAGGTGGAAGCTTGAAGAGGATGAGATCTGATGGAGGTGATGCATGTTTCTCACATGAATTTGATTCATTCTTATAGGACACAGGTATAAAGAGAGAGGTCACAATACGATACACTCTTGAATTAAATGGAGTGGCAAAGAGGAGGAATAGAGTGATAGTAGAAGCTACAAGCCCAATGTTAAATGAAAGGAAACTACCAAACTACCTATGGGAAGAGGCTGTTTCCACAACCACATACTTGATTAATAGGCTCCCATCCAAATCCTTGGATGGAATGATACCATATATAGCATGGAATGGTCGGAGACCCTCATTCGACCATTGTTAAATCTTTGGGTGCATTGCTTATGCATAGATTCCATCAAAGATTAGAGAGAAGCTTGATCCAAAAGCTCAAAAGTGTATATTCATCTATGATCAAAACTTATTTGAAGATTATTATAGGAATATCAAGTTAGCTTATGATTTGGAAAGTGATTTTCCAACTCTCACTCAAGAAGATCAACAAATATTAGAAAATATCAATTTAGAGGATGAAGAAAAGATTGACTTCAAGGCTTGGAAGTCAAAAGGCAAGACAAAATTCAAACAATTGGAAGACATTCGAGAGTCCTCCAACCAAGCACTAAGAAGATCTCAAAGGGAGAGTAAAAAAACCATAAGGTCCAGCTATGACACATGATTAGTCACCAAGCATTCTGTGTACATAACTAAAGACTCTATGACAGACGAACATTGTTCATTTGAAGAAGCTAATGAGAAGAAATAATGGAGAGAAGCCATGCCGAAAGAAGTTGAAGCACTTCAGCAAAATAGCACTTGGGATTTGGTTCCCAAGAAGCCAAACATGAAGGTAATAGGGTTGAGGTGTTCACATGGTTCTATAAACATGTACAAAGCAAATGGAAAAGGGATTTTCTCAAACCCATGGAGTCAATGATGAAGAAACATTTCCACCTCTAGCTAAGATGCTAACAATTAGGGTTATGGTAAGTGTTGGTGCTTCTAAGAATTGGAACCTATATCAGTTAGATATTAAGAATGCATTCTTAGATGGATGGATCGCAAAAGAAGTGTACATGGCTCAATTGCTAGGGTATGAAGATAATGACAAACTAGGTTATGTATGCAAGCTAAGGAAGGCACTCTATGGTCTAAAGCAAGCTCGTAGAGCTTGGAACCATAGGATTGTTACATATTTGCAAGATCAAGGATTTTTTGCTAGCAAAGCAAATTCTTCTTTATTCATAAAGAAGACCAACTCAAAACTTGTTTATGTATATGTGGATTGTTGAGATATCAAGTTCAACATGTGATGATCGAGGATGACACGTACTAGTTTTTTGTTTCTCTCACATGTGTAGTGGTCACACTGGTATATGTCAGGGATACGTCATTGAGCTTTATTAGATTTATTTACCGAGAGTAATGGCAAGGCGTGAAGAAAACGCAATTCACAAATGACCTCCATTTTCTACGAAAATCGGCATGAAGGTCAAAGTTTCAGAGCCATCTTGACATTTTGAGCCCATAAGGTGGGGCCTGCAAAAAATCTAGGTCAGTTTCAAAAAGTAAAACTTGCATTATGTTCGGCAACACCGATATATTTGAGATCCAAAATTTCAAGTGATTCCGTGTACTCTTGATACATGAAAACTATGTTTTTCTGAGATTGAATTATCCCGTCATAGTGCGAGAGTGTTCAAGCACAAGTGCTGCTTATAGTGTTTTGCAGTGTTGTGAATTGCTGGAAGAATGGAAAACGCAGATGGAATGAGTTAGCTTATGAGAGATAAGTTGGACAAGAACAACTTCCATGCTTGGAGATTTAGAATGAATAATTTCCTGATGGGAAAACGCTACTAGAAGTACATCAAAGGAGAGAATGAAAATGCTCCAGAGTTACTAGAAAGGAATCAGACTACAGATCAGGTAAGATCATATGCGGATGGAATCAAGGAGCACAAACGGTAATGTACTGGCTATCTCTTAGCATACACGATAGCATGATTGGACACATATAGGATGCCAAGACTCCAAAAGAGGATTGGAACAGTTTGGTCACATTGTATGAGACCAATACAAAGGCACAGAAATTGCAACTCAAGAACGAGCTGCATACATTGGAGAAGAAGAGCATGTCAGTAAGTGACTACATCTTGAAAATCAAAAGCATATGTGAGTCACTTGCATATATTGGGGTGAATGTAGATGATGATGAGAAGGTGAAAGTGTGTCTTCTTGGTTTAGGAGTTGCATATAAGCAGTTCAGAACTTCTACACAGACCAGGGAAAATATTATGAATTTTGATGATTTGGTATCTATGCTGATTATTGAAGAAAAGAATCTTGGGGAGGATTCAAACTCCCAAGGAAAATCTAGTTCTGAACAGGTTCTCTACTCTGGTTTTTGGGAATTGAACTCACAACCTCCCAATTAGGAGTGCGATGGGCTAATCACTTACCCCAAAAGTCATGGTTGAGGACTACTTCCTAATCCTCTCTCTTAAGGTGTGGTTCAACCATCTCCTATTAGGATTATTTGACATTCCTTCCCCTTTAGACTGAGCATTGTCCTCAATGCTCACTTGTGGACCCTTCTAACTCTTGGACCCACTTGCCTTGCATGATGGCTTCCACCAACCTCAAACTCCAGCACATGGACCAAATTTGGACCTATCCCACGTTGTGTGGGTGCCCAAATGCCCATGCACCTTCATCCAAGGCTAGTTTGACACTCACCACGGATAAGCACTTTTTCCAAGTGCCCACGAATGCGGTGCAAACCTCTGTCTCGCCCAATTTTGCAACTAGGCTCTAATACCAATGTTGGGAATTGAACTCACAACCTCCCGGTTAGGAGTGCGATGGGCTAACCACTTGTGCCAAAAGCCATGGTTGAGATTACTTCCTAATTCTCTCTCTTAAGGTGTGGTTCAACCACCTCCTACTAGGATTATGTGACACTGGTAGAGGAAGAGGCAGAGTTAGAGGTTTTGGAAGTGGAAGAGGACAGTTTCGAGGGAGGGGGAGCCAAAGAGGTCACAAAAATTTCCAAAGAAATGATTCACATAATGATAGTAAAGGATGTTGGAATTGTGGTAAACCTACACACTTTGAACGTTATTGCACGTTGAAGAATAAAAATAACAGAAGGCAGTAGAATAACTATGCATCCACAAGTGCAGATGATTCTGAAAAGCTACTCATGGTTCAACATCACATGAATACAATGTCTACTGTTGTTTCAAAATGAAATGATAATGTCTGGTATGATGATTCAAGTGCTTTAAATCACATGACTAGTCATGCGGATTGGTTTAGTACTTTGCAAAAATTGACAGTTCCTGGATATGTTGAAACAGGTGATGACATATCACATCCTATTAAACATACAGGAAACATAGCACTATCGATGGAGGATGGAAAGGTAAAAAATCTTGCTTATGTGCTGCATACACTCTTTGCCCACAAATAATTAGGTAACCTTTTTTCAATATGTTTCTCCTCTTTGCTACACCACAATCAACCTATTTCTCCTCTTTGCTACACCATTTTGCTCAGGGATATACCTTGTAGTAATCTCCCTTTTGATACCTATGTCCTGTAAGAATGCATCAAATTCATTTGCATATAGCTTTTATCTGGGAAGGGTAACCTATGTGATTTACCAAACTGACATGCACCACATTCATAGATCATGTGTTTCTTGGATACATTAGGTATCCCAAGAACACATTGATCTCCATATATTTGCTTCAAGGTTCTCTCACCAATATGCCCTAATCTTTTATGCCAAATTTCAATCTCTAACAATGTTTGATCCTTGTAATTATAAAGTGCAATGCTTGCAGTGTCCTCAAGCTCAAATAAAAATAATCTACCTATTTTCTCTCCCTTGGCAATTCTCTTGAATCCATGTTGGGGTCCTCCACGAAAGCTCCATATTTTTTGAACCTAACCGGCAAACACTTTCCACTATCTGTCCAACACTGATCAGATTCTTGGTGATAGTAGGTACATAAAGAACCCTCCCTAAGAGATTCATATTCCCATTAGAAGTTCTGACATTTCCTAGCTTGAGCACTCAATGCTTCGTTTCATCACCTGTCTGCACTTGATGCTTCCCCTTGGTCTCCTCAAGATCAGAAAGAAGAGCTACATTGCCTGCTACATGCTTTGAACAACCTAAGTCAATATAAAAGAGGTGGTCATCATTCATACCTTGTTTTGAAGTCATGTTCATAATCATGAGAAAATCTTCTTGATCCTTTGTATAATTGTTGAAGTCCTTTCTTGATTTGTATCCTCCTTCATATTTTTTCTTGTATTTGTTGTTGTACCCATGGTTGTAGCCACGATTATGGTTGAATCTTCCTCTTGATTGTGAATAGCCACCTCTTTGATATCCTCTTCCCCTCTTATTCTTGAAGTTCCTATAGCACTCATCCGTAGTGTGATTAGGCATCCCACATATGTTGTATGGGGAAGAGTTGAAAGGTCTCCCCCTACCTTGCTTACTGCCTCTGCCTCTTCCTCTTGAGTTCCTACCTCTTCCTACATAGTTAGCTTGAGAAGTAGTACCTTCATCCTCTACTTTATTGCTCTTCCCTTTATCTTTAGACTTTCCTTTTTCTGTGTATACGGCAGAAGAGTTGTTACCTCTTGATGGTTCTCCATTTTTGTTGACCTTGGTTTCATGGGTAAAGATTTGTCCCATAAGTGTGGTAAGATCTGGAATCTGCATGTCCATGTAAAGGTCCATAGCAATTGTGAAAGCTTCCCACTTATCATCTGCCTTGATGCCATTAATTACTTGTCTCACTATTTGCTCCTCTTCAATGTCCTCTATGCTTGCCAATTGGTCAGCTACATCTTTGACATTGGTTACATACTCTAACACACTCTCCTTGGGTTGCTTCTTTTGAGTGGTAAATTCAATCCATAGTTGATTTTTTCTAGCTCTTGTATTGGAACAAAAATATGAAGAAAATTTATCCCAAGTCTCTTGGGAAGTTTTAGAGTTCCTAATGTGAGGACTAATGAAGTAAGAGATAGATTTAAGTAAATATAACCTTGCTAAAGCATCTTTGGCACACCAATGAGTTGAGTCTTTCAAGCTCCTCTCTTGTAGGTTGTCCTTTGCTTCTGAAAGTGGCCATCTCCTCATCTCTTGATATGTATCCATAGAGATTTCTTCCTTGTAAATATGTCTTCATCCTCAAGAAATATGCTTGATAATTATTCCTATCCAATTTATCAATAAAGGAAGGGAAACCATCTGCCATTTTACTTCAACTTGCTCTGATACCATTGTTGGAGGAGATGGATTGATATCTCAAGGGAGTGAGGTGGTATTGCCAAAACCTGCTTTGTACCTGTCCTATTTGAGCTCAAAGTTATATAGTAGTCCATCTTAGCTTGCAAATGAAACCAAAATAAAGATTATGTACTTTGGTGTTGGTCCCTCAAACAATTAGATCAAAACACATAACTTCAGAAGTAGTTAGTGATAAAAAAACTTGCTATTTTGGTCTTGACACCTTCTAGATCTTTTGCTTAGTGCTCCCAGTACAGTAGAAAATGATCAAAATCCTTTTGAGGGTATCTAAGTATCTTACATAGCTAATGATTACAAGTGGTATCACTTAAAATGATCAACCATACACTACGAAATGAATTTAGCACTTGAATCCTTACCCCCGATTTTTTAGGGACTGTAGAGAGAATCACTAGAGAGTACTTCCACGTGGATATCTCCCAATTGGGCAAAGCAAATCCTTTGAAAATTTGACAGCTTAAATAAGACCTTAAGCTGGTTCCAACAAGTTATAGAGCATAAAAAATAATGGAGAGCTCATTGAGATATGATCTAGCAAAGATCAGTGTTCTCATAAGACATAGAAGAGAAGACAACATATATGATCAATGAAATGTATGTATTATAGCACATGGTTATACATAATCATTGGCATTGAAATGATGCACAGTGAAGGTAGTCTAAGTGAGATATGGTGTAAGCCACTTAGCTACTACAAATGATCAGAAAAGAACTATCAATGAGGCTCTAAAAGCTGCGATGTTTACAAGATTCTTTTATAAGGATTTTCTTCATTCAAATTTGAATTTGAACTCAAATTTGGCTCCATCTAAAGAGTGTTCTTTTCATCTAGGAAATATTCTCTCATTGAACTCGTAGCTCTTTTTTCTCCTAATCCCACGAAATGTGTGGACTTACAAGATTCTCTTTAAAACAACTTTTACAAATAGTAAATGACCAAGTATTACAAGCCAAAGTTCACGTGCTTCATGAAGTGATTGGACATATTTCCTTTCAAGCCTAGCCAAGTGTGAAGGTTTGTGTACTTGCACCAACATCTTTTGAATGGAGACATGCTTTGAGGTGAACGGTATCAAAGTGTTAAATGTTCATATATGATCTTGAGATGAACGGCATGCTTTGAAACTTTGCGAATATCTTCATGGCATCAAGTCATGCATGACGACATGCAATGGAATGTTCAGGTTCGTCAAAAGTTGAAAATGTCTTCTCTATCTATGGAATCCATAACCAACAAGCACTCCTCATGATTAAGACTATTGAAAGTGAAAATTTCGTATGATAACAACCTTCATAATACATTATCAGATACCCTTCATTTAGACCTTCCAATCAACAATTTGATATTCATGTTAATGCGATTGATTTTATTGTAGGGATTGAGTCCATATGGGTGATGAATAACTTTTTTAGAACAAAAGAAATTACTCGAATCAACATAGTTATTGACATCTTGATTTAGACAGACATGATACACTTTTTACTTGGTATGAGAGGTATCAATTTAGTGCTAACAATATAGTGTGTGACATTGGGAGCATCTCATCTTTGGTCAAGCATATCTTTCTACGTAACGAAGTAGTTTCTAGGGACATCATATCTTAGATTCACCCGTAATTTTCATACATATTCTACCCACGGCCTTTCCGATCCTTAATGTGGTTTTCTAAAATTGAACTAACTCTCTTGTCTCATCTGTACATAGTCTTTCAAAAATTGTATTCATAGTGAATTGTGATTATTCTGTATTCATAGTGAATTGTGAGTTGTACTCATAGTGAATTGTGAATTGCAGAATCCACTAGTCTTAAGTTGCGACCTAAAGAAAAACGAAGCGGTACAAAGTTGTTGTATCGAAACGACGAAGCAGAAGATAATGTAGCAGCCTTCAATCAAAACGTTAGATGTCAGGTCTCATCACTATACCGAGATAATGTAGCGGGCAGATGATCACTCGCAATTCACCTCGGCCTCTCTCTCTCTCTCTGTGTTACCCCCGAATGTTTCTCCTTTTTCTTTTTCGAAATCTCGCGTTCAAATAGTTTTTCATTAACACACTGGATTCAGACGTCTACATTCTTACGTGTTATCCACTTTGCGTGAAGAGAATGAGGAGGAAATACAAATAAGGTTTATAAAATGCTCATATCCTGACGCTCACTATTGTTTCATCTTATCACTGTTAAACATAATTTCTATACAATGACAAAAAAAAAAACTTTGTCATGTAATGGCATTCCCGTGAATTGTAATGACATTCCTACTACAACAATTTATCTACTTTCTCTATAATCGCATTCCATTGGGTTTCCGAGCGACTAGTCACTTTAACTCAACAGCTTCATTCTTTGTACTCTCACTGTTGGACGATATTTGTCATACATGTGGAGTAACATTCTGATCAACACTGCTACCTCAAACGCCTTTCTTGCTTATAAGCTCGAAATGCTTCATGGAGAAACTTTCAAATGGTGCTTCAAAATTTAGCTTCCTCTCTCTCTTCTGGATGTATTCAAATGTTTCCCAGACCTTGATGATCGAAATGCAAACACATACAAATAGACGGAAGAGAATTTGAAAATTTATGATGAAATTTGTCGTTTCTTAAAACAACTGCAATTACACGGGTGTGTTGGTACTCCAATGCACTTGAACGGATCAATTTGGGACTTCTAATTTAGTCTTTACACCAATAGAACCTGGATTGTAATGTCCAAGGCCCAAGCCCAAAAAGCCTACCATATGACCTCTAAAACGTGGGGCATGAAGAGGATATCCAATGTATGCGTCTAATGGTTTGTATCTTTTAAGCGTAATTAGAAGAGAATGTAAATGACCGATCCTCCAAAGAAAAAGGAAACAAAAAAGAAATTAATAGATTGATATCTCTCTCTCTCTCTCTCTTCATCCAAATGTTGCTCTTTCTTTTTTTCTATAAGCTCACGCTTTAATCACTAATTTTTATGTCACCATCTTTATCCTCCATTTTTAAAGGTTACATCGGTTGAATCTTTGAGTACTGAGATTCTGATCATCAACCTTGAATCCAATGTTATTCACTATGTGTGTAACTATTTTTTGGAAACAAGAGTTAAAATTATTGTGAAGAAATTTAAGGGAAAAATGAAAATAATTCTAATTAAGTTCTCAATAAAACTTTTCACTTTAAGAAACTCGAGAGTGGAATCTAGTACTTTTACTAGGCTAATCTAAACTTCATTTAACTTATTCCTAGATAATTACGTGATTAAATCCATGGAGATGCTTTCCTATTTTCTTTTGGGGATCTCAAGAGATGCAACAATCCTCGAGTTCTTAAACTTTCAAACTTATTCATTTGACTCGTGCATCTCGATTTATACTAGGCCAATATAAATGTCATAGGATGGAACAATCTTCGAATTTTTAATCTTTCAAACTTATTCATTTGACTCATACATCTCGATTTATAACTCGTGCATCTCGATTTATACTAGGCCAATATAAATGTCATAGGATGGAACAATCCTCGAACTTTTAATCTTTCAAACTTATTCATTCGACTCATACATCTCGATTTGTAACTCGTGCATCTCGATTTAGACTAGGCCAATATAAATGTCATAGGATGCAACAATCCTCGAATTTTTAATCTTTCAAACTTATTCATTTGACTCATACATCTCGATTTATAGTAGGCCAATATAAATGTCATTTAATTAGCTCATAGGTCTGGTTCACACCTGGATGTCCCGCACTGCAGTTCACACGAATCTTTTTTCTGAGTCTTCAGTGCGTATATTGACACGAATATTTCAGCGTACATGCCTTTCTTGAAGTCGGAGAAAATCCGTAGACGTTTGCTTCCACTAGTCATACGCCCTCTATGAATGTTGGAAGAATTCTCATATTCATACGTGTTGAATTAAGATATTGCACATCGCACATCCAACAGGCACGCCGCCAACTTCCCTTTATTCATTTGTGGATCCGTTGACGCTTTAGCTCGCAATTTTATGCTCGCTGCTCACCAATATGAACCTTCAGTGGATGTATGAGTCTTTGAATATTTAAATATATGATTCAAGCTCTTCTGTGGATGTATGAGTCTTTGAATATTTAAATATATGATTCAAGCTCATGTACCCTAGTGGTTTGACGCCTTGAGTCTTTGTCTACAGAGTGTGGTTGTCACATAACTTTAGCAAGAAATGGTTGAATCATTACAGAGTGTGGTTGTCACATAACTTTAGCAAGAAATGGTTGAATCATACGTAAAAAGAGTGGATTCGGAAGCAATCCACATTCATGGCTTTTGGAACTAGTGGTTAGCCCGTCATAATCAATGGGTTTATCGTACATCCCTTGACATAAGAAAACGAAAAAACATATAATCATTGACCTCTCTGAGAAACATTTATATTTATCGCTTTTCCAGTTCGGTCAAGCTTCAAGGTTTTTTGTATAGATACTGAAATAATCCGTGTGTGTCTGAGAGAGAGAGAGCATGGACAGAGCGAAACTTCTTCTGAATGAAGACGTGCATTTGACAGAAAGGAACGCAGTTTGGCATGCTTTGAAATTGACCCCAATTTTTAAGCGTGCTTTGATCTTGACCCCAACCGTCGGCTGTGTTTGCTTGGAATCCAATTGAAGGTTATTACACTTCACGAAACATGACTTGAGTACTGTACATGAATCATGCCATGACCATTTGTTCCCGATAACGTGACCACTTTACTTCAACAGATGCATGACCAGACACTTTCACGTGAATGACTTGAACACGTGCATGCATGGAACGCTCCAGTTTCTCCCGAGTCGCAACCTTCTTCTGTATCTATGGAAGCCAGAAACGTTGCGGAATGAATTGAATGAACGAAGGCTCTTTTGAAGGGCGACATGCTTTGCCATGAACGATCCATTTTCCTATGGTAAGCGTTAAAGTTTTATATATGATCTTGACCCCAATCTTTGGGCAGGCTTTGATACTTTGGGCATATCTTAATCAAACCTCATTTATGTGACCATTTGACTTCATGGCACCTTCATTTATGTGACCATTTATGTCAAGGCATCTTCATGGCATGAACTCATGCATGACGACGTACAATGGGACGTTCAAGTTCGTCAAAAGTTAAACACTTCTACTATATCTACGGAAGCTATAGATCAATACGCACTATACATGATCGAAAGTATTGAATATGAAACTTTCGTATGATAAAAAGCCTCATAATACATTCTCAGATACCTTTCATTTAAATCAGATAACCAAACTATTCCAACAACGCATTTAACTTTCATGTTAATGCTACGTTTTTACAAAAGAAATATGTACTCGAATCAACATAGTTATCCATATCTTGATCTATACGCATATGATACGCTTTTTTACTTTGAACGAGAGGTACCAATTTAGTGCGAACAATATAGGTTTGGACATTCAGAGCATCTAGTAGTTCCTCATCAACCTACATGACAAGTTCCAACTCAACTTTGGTCAACCATATCCTTCTACCTAACCAAATAGTCTCTAGTGTCATGATATCTTAGATACACCCATAAATTCTATACATAGTCTATCCATATCTCATATCGTATGGCCTTTTCAATACTTCATGTAGTTTTCTTAAATTGGACCAACTCTCGTGTCTTCTCTCTACATAGTCTTTCAAAAATTGTATTCCTAGTGAAGTGTGGTTACTCTCTCTAGATAGGGGGTGCAGAATCCACTAATCTATCCTATTGGAATTTCTTTATTAGTTTTTGTGATTGTTATGAGACATACAATGTCAATTAGTTTCAACATTGGGTATAAATAGAGTGTTCTATAGAGAAATTAGTGTTTGCTTCTATAGCATAACTACATTAAAAAACATCTAGGAGAGAAAATCAGAAAGGATGTCAAATCGAGTAATGAAATAAGAGCAATTTTCAATTCTAGAGTTTTAGGATGCCCCACTTCCTAATGGAGCAAGGAATATAAGTTCTCGTTAGTTGGGGGATCATACCACCAATAATCAGTCAAAGGCATTGAGATAAAGAATTGCGAGAGATAAGAGTGTAGTCTTCATATTATCCTAGCATATAAGAAATTCTATGATATGACATATCAAATTTTCGGATACTTCAATATATATTTGTGAAACCCTAGAGAAACTATACTCTACATCAACCAAAGGCACGAAAATCCATTCAAAAACTAAGCTTAGTAAATTGAGAAAGACGCGTAGTAGCAATGTCAATGAATTTAGCTTGGACATGCACGCATTGGTGATGAACTCATAGGTTCCAACACAGATAATGACTTCATAGCTGAATTTACCCTCAAATGTTTTTAGAAGGATGAGACGTTGAAGGCATTTACCACTACTAAATAGACTAATGTATAATTTGTTCGATTTTAAGTAGCTTATAGCATTCATGGTGACTAACATATTGAATAGTTCAATATGAATAGTTCAAGCATTAAAGAAATGAAGGATTGGACCCAAATTTCGTATGCAATGAAATTAAAATGATTAGAAAAAGGTAGTGGGAGATCTAGAAGAGACCAACAAGGTTACTCGAATCATTCTTAAGGAGATAAGTCATCATATCTAGGAAAAAGAGGAAGGAAATATGAAAAGGATCAAGCAATTATGAGAAACGGACAACAAAAGCTCAAAGAGATGCTACATATATGTCCGGTATGGCCTCTTTGGTAAACTTGAACGTAAGTACACACCATTCATAGATTTCAATCATGTTATAACTAATGGCAACGAGTAAATATAACTCTCAAGAATATTTCACATAGTGCACAAAGTGTGGCTAGAAAAACCGTACAAGCTTAACCATGGAATTCTTTTCTGCTTTCCAGTTACAAGCGAGCAAAAGGTGATGACACTACCCAAGTGATCTCTCAAATTGCTAGTGCAATGAGGACACTACCCATGTGATTACACAAATACCAAATGCGATGATAGATGGATCTCAGAAAGAAAGGTGTTTAAAATTGGAACATGAATAAAGATATGGTTCTTCCAAAGCATGTAGTTCATGTATATTTTCAGGTAGAGATCATTGCCAAAGCATTCCTTTTAGAGGCTTCTAGAAGAGGTACAAGATTTTGGTCAGTGGAAACAAGGTCAGAACGTTCTTTATATTTAGATTTAAGCTTTGCACTTACCACATAGTCTGCTTCTCCTACAAAAGACATAAGAGTGTCAGGTGAACTATAGGCACGAAAGGGAAGGGCACATCCAAGTAAAAAAGTTTGAAAACCAATGAATTTTATAATTCTAATCAGTGGAATGTCATGCATTCATACACAACGACTTAATTGTGTATGTGACGCTTTCCAATCAGGTGAAAAATAAAAATTAAAGAGCATTTCAGAAGAGGAGGTGAAAAGAAAAAACTAGATTTCTAGCATCCCCTAAACTTGATATACAAAAATATATTGGAACAAAGATAGGAAACCAAAAATGACGTTAATAGGTGATTATAAACATCTTCTTTTGATTTTATATGGACGAGATGGCTTTTATGACACACAAGCCGCATGTGTTCGGTAATGTCAAGAAGTTTGAAACCTTATTTCAAAGTGAAGGTGTGGTAATTAGATTAAGTAAATACGATTGAAAGGAAGCGGACAAGACCTCTTTGATGAAGGATCATATTTCCTTCAAGAGAATTGATTCAAAAGATAAGCTTCTTGTTTGCGGGAGTACAAAAATGCATTAGAAGGATGATTGGTTCTATGTTTACACTAATTTATTTCAGCCGCTATGGTTAGTCCCACATATTCTATGCCTAGGTTGGGGGACCGTACCACCAATAATCAGCCAAAGGCATTGAGAGAATGGAATGAGAGAGATAAGTATGTAGTCTTCATATTACCCCACCATATACGAAATTCTATGATAGGACATATCAAAAGTTTGGATACTTCAATCAATGATTGTGAAACCCTAGAGAGATTATCATCTACATCATTCAAAGCCATGAAACGCCATTAAATAAGTGAGCTAAGCATTTTGAGGAAGACGCCTAGTAGTGATGTCAATGAATTTAGCTTGGAGATGAACACATTCGTGATGCCCGAGGATCCATACGTTCCAACATAAATGATGGCGTGATAGTTGAATTTACCCTCAAATGTTTTTCGAAGGATGAGACGTTGAAGGCATTTAGCACTTCTAGATATAGTATTCAATGATTTAATTTTGAATAGTTTATAGCATTCATGGTGACTAAGATAGTGAACACTTCAGCTATTGAAGAAATGAAGGAAGAGACCCGAATTTCATATGCAATCAAAGTAAAATGATTATAAAAGGGTAGCAGAAGACCAAGAGGGGACCAAAAAGGTAACTCGATTCATCATTAAGGAGATAAGTGATCATATCTAAGACAAGGAGAAAAGAAACATGAAAAGGAGGAAGCTATTATGAAGAAAGTGACGACAAAAGCTCAAAAGGATGGTACATATATGCTAGGTATGGCGTCTTTTGTGAAGAATGCTACCATAGAGACAAGGGAAACTATACATGAAAAGATGAACGTAAGTACACACCATACTTTTTTAAAGTAGGAGATTGAAATTCTATTAGCACTAATGGAAACGAGTAAATATAACTCTCAAGAATATTGCACATACTTTACAAGGAGAGGCTAAGGAAACCACACAAGCTTAACCAAGGAAATCTTTTATGGGAAAGACATTATTTAAATCATACCCTTTGAAGATGCACTTCTCTGCCTTAGGGTCTACCTTACCTCTGATTTGAGATGGAACATGCACATAAGCAACACATCCAAAGATTCTACAATGATCAAGTGATAGCCATCTACCATGCCATGCTTCATATGGGGTCATCCCATCAAGTCATTTGGATGGTAACCTATTGATAAGATAAGTGGCAGTACATACACTCTCTACCCACAAATAATTACGTAACCTTCTTTCATCTAGCTATTTCCACAATCAACTTGTTTCTCCTCTCTGCTACCTCATTTTGCTCAGGGGTATATCTTGTATTATTCTCCCTTTTTATACCTCTGTCTTGCAAGAATGCATCAAATTCATTAGAGAAGTACTTACCTCCTCCGTCTAACCTTAGCCTCCTTAGAATTCTTCTTGTGAATTTCCACAAGTGCAAGATACTTCTTAAAGAAATTGAACACTTCATCATTATGCTTCATAAAGTAAAAGATAGTCCATCTACTAAAATCATCAATGAAATACACATAATACCTTGAGCCTGAAATTGAAGGGTCCTTGCTTGGTCCCCACACATTTATGTGGAAAAGTTCCAAGTAATCCTCATGCATATAGCCTTTCTTTGGGAAGGGTATACATTAGGTATCCCAAGCACACATTGATCTCTAGATATTTGCTTCAAGGTTCTCTCACCAATATGCCCTAATCTTTTATGCCAAATCTCAAGCTTCGACAATGTTTGATCCTTGTAATTATAAAGTGCAATGTTTCTAGTGTTCTCAAGCTCCAATGTAAATAATCTACTTGTTTTCCCTTCGTTGGCAATTCTCTTGAATCCATGTTGGGAGTCCTCCACAAAAGCTCCATATTTGTTGAACCTAACCTACAAACCCTTTTCCACTATCTGTCCAACACTCATCAGATTCTTGGTAATAATAGGTACATATAGAACCCCACTCAATAGAATCCTATTCCCATCAAAGGTTTTGACATTTCCTACCTTGACCAATGAATGCTTGGTGTCATCACTTGCCTGCACTTGATGCTTCCCATTGGGCTCCTGAATATCAGAAAGAAGAGATACATTGCCTACTACATGCTTTGAACAACCTGAGTCAACAGAGAAGAGGTGCTCATCATTCATACCTTGTTCTGAAGTCATGTTCATAATGAGAAGAGATTCTTCTTGATCCTCTGTATAATTGTTTATGTCCTTTCTAGATTTGTATCCTCCTTGATAACTATTCTTGTACTTGTTGTTGTACCCATATTTGTAGCCTTGATTATGGTTGAATCTTCCTCTTCATTGTGAATAGCCACATCTTTGATATCCTCTTCCTCTCTGATTCTTGAAGTTCCTATATCACTCATCTCTAGTGTAATTAGATAGCCCACATATGTTGCATGGAGAAGAGTTGAAAGGTCTCCCCCTACCTTGCTTACCTCCTCTTCCCCTTCCTCGTAAGTTCGTACCTCTCGCTGCATAGTTAGCTTGAGAAGCAGTAAGTTCATCCTCTACTTTCTTTCTCTTCCCTTTATCTTTAGAATATCCTTTTTCACCCAAAATATAGCCTTCACATACATGTTTTCTAGGTGGCTCAAGTTTGATCAAAGTCCATACCATATGAGATTTCTGCATGCATAGCAAACTTGCGAAATTCAGATGACCATAGTGTGCATGCGGAAGCTTTGCATCACACATAACCTGAGAATCATGTACTTAACATGCCCAATCATTCGTAGATCGTTCATAGTCTATGAGCTTATAAAGCCCACAACATAAAATGCCAGAAGAAATAATCATGTCACCATTCGATAGATCATGAGTTGTACATCTGTTGTCAACAAATTTCGCAGCCAAGCCAATCTTGGCTAATGCAAAAACTGATAACAATTTTTTCTTGATCCATGACACAAATAATGCATCCGAAAAAGTGACAGAACCACCATCAAGAGTAGTCAGAAGGATCTTACCAACTCCCATGATAGGATAAGAGTAGTTCTTGGCACATGTGACAGTATTCCCTATAGAAGTAGGCTCGAGTGAAGAGAAAAACTACAGTGCGAGGTAATATGTTTGGTCATCCCACTATCGAAGTACCAAGCATCTGAGTCTATTGCAGACATGCACTGCTCATGAGAAGATGGGTCAAAATTGCAAATAGTATTAAATGCCCATTCTTCCTGCACAAGATTAGTAAACTCTATTTTCAGTGTAGAGGCCTCTATAACAACCATTCCGGCCTCTTACTTCTTTGCCTCTTTAGCAGCCAGTTTTGGACAGCTCCTATTGACATGATTATTTGCTTTATAGTATTTTCAAAACATTTTATATTTCTTTTTGTAATTTCTTCTCATTTGTCTTCCTTCTTCCAATGTTCAGAATTAGTGGATTTATGCTTACTAATAGAAGAGCTCCATTGACCGTTGCCATTGTGACTAACGAGGAAAACTTGATGTACAACATGCATAATAGACCTATTTTGCCTTGATTGATCTCCCTGTAATAGAACAAAAACTAACTCTTCAAATGTTAAGGCATTTGGATTGTCTTTCGTCATCAACCTAAGAGTAGAAGAAAAACTATGATATGAGGTAGGAAGACCATTCTCAACAGTGTGCACAAGTGAAATATCAAGAAGTTCTCCATCTGCAGAAATCAATTGCTCCTTCAAATGCTTCATCTTTGTTAGAAAATTGTCCATAGAGTCACCTTCATTCATGTGCTCACTCTCCAATTGTTTTCAGAGGTAAGCAACACGAGTCTCATTCCTAGCTTGGTACAATGTGGTAAGTGTATCCCAATCATCCTTAGTTGTTCAGCAAGAGCGAGTGTGAGGAATAATTGCATGTTTGACAAACAAAGCTATCAATGCATGTGCTTGGGCGTATGTGTCATCCCAACAAATTTTCTCTACAGTAGGTGCAGCAAAAACCGCAACACAAACTAGAATATATAGAACATCATTATCTTTGACACCTTCTATATCAGCTTAAGTACCTACAGTTCTAATAGTTGCAGGTGTGATAGGACATTTTTGAACACCTTGCACAATTTTCCACAGTCCTTTTGAAACTTATATGTGTTGCATCATATAAGCGCATAATAGGTAGTTGGTACCATCCAACTTATCTTCAACAACGAACATACAAAACACATCACTACTTTCAGGCATGGCTGGTGATGAAAATACCTTGATGCAGAAAATTGGTTGTATCTCAAAATGTTGGACAAAACGGCTGAGAGGAATTCTGTTGAACCTGTAGACACTTCAAGATGCTTATACAAGCGAACAAAAAGTGGTATATACCTTTGACATAAAAAGATGAAATAGCCTAGACAAGCAGTATGATAGTGCATTAAGAGGCCAAAAAGAGGTCAGATCACGATTTGAACACCATACAATAAAGCTATTTTGATTTTTGAAACACCCAGAGTATGCTCACCAAATTTTGTGTGATTCTGAGACTACAGCCGGAGAGGTGTCAACCATGCCCTATATGAATTAGTGACCCGCTCTCATACCAACTATTACAGTTAGACATCTGGGGAAGCACGCAAATAACACAAGGAAGAAGAAGAAGGTTGGAGAAAAACACAGAATAGTGAATGTATTACCACTAGAATGTATAAAGATAAGTAGCCCATTAGGGCAATAGGTGTATATAAAAATCGAGGGAAAAAGAACCTCATAAAGAGGGACAAAAGTGCCTCAGTAGTCCTAGTGTGTTCACACACATCACTACCTAAAAATATCAATGGAAGTAGCTAACATACCAAGAGATCTAGAAGTCACCAATGTAGAGATAGATATCCTCTGTGCATCAAATCTCCAAGAGGATGCTAGAATAGAGGATTTTTGATTCAAGCACTTGTATGTACTAATTTGTGTTTTGTTTTTTGCTATTTTCTTTTTTACACTACTATTTCTATATATTAACTTTATTATGGTATGTTAATTATTTGAGTTGTTTTGCTACAAAGCACGATGGGAGACAATCTTCTAGTCACTCCACATTCTACGACAGAGGAGCAGTTCTTGGAGTTTATATCTTATGTGCCTCCCATGTATATGGCCTTTGTGTCACAATATTTGATCAATCGGAGTCCCACTTCCCTTGGCCCCACTTTTGCCGGCCTCACTCCCACTTGAGTCACTCCCACCGGCATTACTCCTACTGGCATCACTCCTATGGGTAGGCTACTCCCGCCAGAGGTACGTCTCCTAGCTTTATGACTCCCCCATGATCACCTTCTCAACCATCCCCTAGTGGCTCTAGTAGTAGACGTGTGTGTTCAACACCTCAACATGATACATGTGCTAGCTCTTCCTATAGGATGAGATCACGCTCTGGAGGAGGAGGAGGTTATAGGAGTGGATCTACAGGTGGCTCTGGAGGAGGCGGATGTTGTGGAGGCAGTGCTGCAGACATTGTGTCGCCCACTTCTACTCCTAGAGGGAGTACCTCAGATGTAGGTACGCCACATGGTACACCACATGGTACACCACATACACCTTGGGGTGCTCATGAACATGATGACTCCAAGGTGTATAGTATCCATGTTGGAGGTCCAGTGATGGATGCGGCAAGAAAGGCCATGCATCAGTGCATATGATAGCTTTGATCAATACATTTTGGACACTTTTTCATGTTGAAATGGAGTGAATAGGGTAAAGATCCTAAACATTATATCAAAGAGATGATCTATCAAAAGTTCCAGCTAGCATATGGGCATCCTATTGTTAGCTCAAAGAAGATTCAGCACATGGCACATAAGGTTATGTCCGATCAACAATCTGAGGCTTATGATGCTTTCAAATAAGGCTTACCAAAGCCTATATGGTTAGACATTGAGGAGTGGGATATGAATCGTGACAAGACGTAGCAAAATCTTGCTTGATATCACCAGTCGCAAGATGCAGTGGCCACACATCTAGATATGGTCAGACCATCATATTTGGGTAGCACCCGATATGACACTATGCTTCACGAGTTTCTAAGTATTATTTACTTTATTGAGTTTGTTTGTGTTAAGCATGTCATGTATGTTCATCTAACGGATTTGTTGTAGGAGCTGGTAGTGGGTCGTCCTCCAATACAAACGGAGAAGGCTTATGGATATCGTCATGGATTGGTTTCACTATTGGAGGACTTGGAGGGATGTAGTGCAATTGTTTCATGGGAGCATCTAGGCTGAGGTGATGGACGTATAAACTTGGTTTGGTATTTTAAGTTGTTGTTTGTAAATATCATGTCAATTTGTCTCATTTTGTAGATGTTCTTTGTTGCAGAAGTGCTATTATAGAAGTTTTGATCTTTCTAGGCATGTGTATGGCAGTGATGTGCCACAATTGTTTATTTGGCACATATATGGTAGTGGTGTAGTAGAATTTTGTACTTGGTTCCTATATTGTAGTGCTTTGCCATATTTTGTATTTGGCTCATTTATGGCAATGGTTTGCCACACTCTTGTCAATGCTTCATTTATGGAATATATAACTTTTTTGTACATGGTTCATGGTTCATTGTGCTCATCTCTTTTGTGTCTGATAATATTTTGCTTTATGAAATCATGTTTTATTTGCCATTAGAGTACACATCACATGTACTTGATTTTGTTTTTTTTGGGGTAGAGTGTATTGTCTTTTGCTACATAACATCATGGTTATGTTGTTGTAGCAAGAGACCACACTCTACCCAAAAACAAAATTCGTAGATATGGTCGTAGGTATGCATGCTAGTACACCCAACATGGTCATTGGTATGCGTGATGGTACACCCAGCATGGTCGTTGCTATAGGTGTCGGTATGAGCATCACTATTACCGGTGCTCATATTGATGCTTATATCGATGCCTATATAAGTGTCTATACTGATGCAATGAAGACTCAAAAAGATGATTAATAAATCAATTGCAAATCATAATCCTAATGTAATCAACTTTCATGAAAACTGGTTAATGAAGAGCAAAAAGACTTACGTTCAACATAAGAAATTATATGAAACAAATAAAGATCGAAACTTCATAATCAACAATACATTCCGTTACTACGAGCATATATAAACTTAGGAAAAGAAACATTTGTGGTTGAGTATCATATGAACATTCTTTCTATAAATGACTTGTTTTCTTAAAATATGTTTCCCACTAATGCACGGTACGAATCATGATTAGAATACAAGAATCTTGGAAAGGAATTGGTGTGCAAGTTATTTTTTACTCCACTACTGGCATGACTTAATGGTCTGATTGGTTCATTGAAACAATTTTCTTCCAACGTAATAATTCGATTTCTGTATAGGTAAATATATTCGTATTCTGGTAAAGAACTATGATAGAAACAATTTCCAAAGTTCATATGACATTTCCCTTCAATCATTGTCTGGTCACAGATCCTCCACCATCTTATATCATCAACTTCTGCTATGTTTTACTTTAAATATATATACGTACAAAATCGGAACGTCGCTTATCATTTCTGTTCGTCGAATCCAATTACAAATAGTCGTCAGATTCACTTCTCTTTCAGCGATGGAATCTAAAGACTTCATTTCTACAAAACGTAACGACTTAATGTCTACAAAACATAGAGCAATATGTGAAACTGATGAAGTCACACAAAGATTTCGATGAAGGAAAGCGCACTATTGAACTTCGGACATGAGCTCTTCTAATACATATTTATAGTTAAAAAAAAAATCCATAAGTCAAGTACATAATTGCAACAAAATGTGAGAGGAAAAAAAATGGATGCGCAGCAACGTCTTCACCTTCTTCACGAGACACAGCATAGAATTTCTTCGCTGGATATCCAAGTTAGCGCTCATACGTGAAAGCAATGAAACAAGAATATAAACAGAAGCGAGTAGATTGCACAGCTTCCCTGTTTAGCAGGCAGGTGTTCACAGCTAGCAAAGAAAAATAAAAGTCATCTGCTCAGTACCAACTACTCCATAGGCATCATGTGGCGGAACTCTGGAAATTCGACAAAACCATCTCTATTCGCATCTACAGGCCGTATCATGCAACCACATTCTGACACTTCACCTAGACAGCTAAGTACATGATGAAGCTCCTCTATCCATATCTTACCATCTGTTTTTGTGTCAAAGACCATGAATGCCTTGTGCAGTTTATATGCATGAAGCGTCTCAGACGTATTATCAGAGATATGTGAGAGACACAATTTGCGTTGTATATGAAGGTTTTAGATCAGGCGAATATAAATTAATATTTACATTAGCGAGGCCTCCCTCTTTAGATCAGGCGAATATAAATTAATATTCTCTATAATTGACCTCCCTCTTCCTAAGTAGCGAGGCCCTCTCTTCTCCCGGATCAGATTTCCCCCTTTACTCTAGAAGTTATTCCCATCTATATTGACATCGGTGAATTGCAGAGAAATTCGCGCCCATCCTTCCCCTCAGATATGATGGATATAGTGCCCTCCTTTTTTTGTCGTTCACCCCTTCAAAACAAAAGAATACCTCCCATCTGTGGTCCGTCGCCATGCAGAGTCTGCCCACCGTATACGCTTACTGTCCTTTTCTTTTTTTCAACTACCAAAGCTCTATTATTACAGCTTCTCCCAAAATAACGCACGTGCATTCTTTTTGCATATTTGCTATTAATATAACTTCTGCTCCATGAATTTGGACATGCATACATATGTGTCAAAAGATGGAGGAACAATATATATAACATGCTCTTTGCATAACCTTGATATTCTACCAATAAATCATATCGCATAAGAAATCATCTTATGTCTCTCATTTGAAAGACCATGGGCAATTAGGTGAATGAAATTGCTCTTCATGTATTTAGAACTTTCCTTATCATCTGGTTGGGGAGAGTGAAATCTCTCTAACATTCACCCCCACCAAACCTGTGCCTCCTCCAGATGCACCAACTTGAGAATAAACCTGCTTTCTTCATAACATCAAATTTCTTTTTTATGTGGTTTTCTTACAAAATCCTGCAAGTGCATGGGTAAAAATAGTAAAGTTCCTTATGCACAACCATATATTGGGTCCTATAAAATGCATACTTTCAAAATGCATGTATAAAAGTTATGGTGCAAAAAAAAAGAGAGTGGCATATGAGGTCGAGGCTAGTACTCTCACTCACATACATTTGATTGTGCATTTACATCACACCTCAAAATCACTCATCATGCATGGGAAAACTCAAATTGTGCCTTTGATGCAAGGTCATGAAATGCAACCCTATTATGCATACTCTTCATGCATTAGGAAAACAAATGGTGCATAGATAGGGTAATTGGATGTTGATGTAGAGGCTTTCTAATCACCATTTAAACTTATTTGATTGCATCATGCAATTATAATTTTGTTGGTTGTGCAACTGGACGTGCACCTATGGGCATGAACATGTGCACATACATTTTCAAGCATGCATACTATAGATGCAATCATAAAATCATGGTGCAAGAAAAAAGAAAGGTGGTTTAGAATCCTAAATACCACTTATTGAGAGCTCATTCCTTTATCCTAGCTTCTTCAATTCTCCTTGGACCTATACATGCAACTTCAAAACTCATAGCCTTGATCCCTTCTTCCTTCCTTTAAAACGTGTCTCAAACTTAAAAATAGAGTTAATCAAATTATCATAAAATCAAATTACATTCCATAAACGTATTACTCATGGTGATTCGCATTGTCCTAATGGTCATCCCATCCAATAAACATAAAAAATTGATCATAACATTGCTTCTTTTAATTTTTCTTCATGTACCTGTCTTGTCAAACCAACTTTTCAAAACATATTAGTTGGTCCTTTGAAATTTAATACAAAGCATAAAAAATCTCTGGCATAAATAACTCATCTTTTCCTTTAATAGTTCGTTGTGTATCCTTGCATAGTAAGTGTTTTAAAAAAACTTTTCATCAAATTCCTTTTTCATATTTTAAAAAAAGAAACAAAACAACTCGATTCATCTTTTCTTGTCAAATTGGTGTTTTGATGATTTCTTATATTTTCTTCAATGGTAAATTCTTAGTTTTCTTGTTAAATTTTAAAGGTTTTGATTGTTTTGAATTTATTTTTATATTGTTATCAATTTATTTAATTATATCGTCAAGAAGGTGCTTCTCTATCTCATTTGTTTGTTTGTCACAATTTCCATTCATAGTACTTTGTTTGGTCTCGTCTCATTTAATTTCTTCTTCTTTAAATTGATTGTATTTATGTTTGTTCAATTGAGTTTGTAGTTCTTTAACCCTGGCTTGATCAAAAAAATTCTCATTAAAACGGAGCATTGGATCCAGCGAAATCTATAAATTTTTTAGTTTTCTTGCTCCTACTTTTATTTCATGTTAGAAAACACCTAGATCAATTTCCAATTGCTCTTCCATAATCGGTTTTTCATCTTCTTCCATTTGGTTTTCTACTTCTGATTTCTTCTATTAACTCTTGTTTTCGGTTTAATGTCCTCTCCCTCATTTGTTCTTTTGATTGAATGTTCATATGTATGATAGGTTTCCATACTTTTTTTCTTTCACATCGATTAGGTTTGGTTTTGATCTCCTTTAATAGTTCTTTCATTCCACCCTTCCTAGATTTAAATTTAAAGGTGATAGATCCTGATAATTACAAATTTCCCTCTCATTTTCAACCACTACTTTTCGTCTTCGTGCATCTTCGTATGACCTACAAGTCCAAAATGCATGGCCATATTGATCGCACCAAAAACACTCCAAAGGTCGCATTCAAATCCTATTTGATATTCTCCATGAATGTCTAATGCCGGTTTTTTAAAATCATGAGCATGTGTTATAGGTGAAGGATGTATAGACAAACTTTGGCCCATTCTATCCTTTTCATGCTCACATTTAGCTAGCTCTAATTCTTGTATTTGTTTGGATAATATTTCATACTTCTGGTTCATTTCTTGAATCTCAGCATTCATTTCCTCTTTGCAAGTTCCAAGACTAATTCCTAATACCGGTGGAGTCTCTACCATAGCATTGACCGTATCATTTAAAGTCAAAATCACTCTAAATTTCTTTTTTATAGCTTCATTTGCCTTGTTTTTCATGTCTATTAATTTATCTTTGTATTTTCTTAAGTTTTGATCTATCAATGTGTTCACATATGCTTCATCAATAACAATACTCTTTGAATTATGCTCTTGTAATTTAATTTCAAAAGATGCTTTACGTTGATTTATATGTTTCATGTTTGTATGTTGTTTTTTACCCTTGACTCACGCTTGAATGACAAAGGAGCACCACATAAACGAAAGAGAAGCTATGATTTTATACACACATCAAACATTACATGGAATGGATTTGAGGAAGAAGTTCAGAAATCATGCACTTGAGCTGCAACGCCGTTTCTTCACGTTGGGTTCACCAATGTTGACGTGAAAGTGACGGTTGCTGGATCAAGCCAACCACTTGAATTACGACGCACGCCGAGTGCTTGGAGCAATCTCACGTACAATGAAAACTCAAAAAGATGATTAATAAATCAATTGCAAATCATAATCCTAATGTATTCAACTTTCATGAAAACTGATTCATGAAGAGCAAAAAGACTTACGTTCAACATAAGAAATTATATGAAACAAATAAAGATCGAAACTTCATAATCAACAATACATTCCGTTACTACGAGCATATATAAACTTAGGATAAGAAATATTTGTGGTTGAGTGTCATATCAACATTCTTTCTGTAAATGACTTGTTTTCTTAAAATATGTTTCCCACTAATGCACGGTATGAATCATGATTAGAATACGAGAATCTTGGAAAGGAATTGGCGTGCAAGTTATTTTTTATTCCAATACTGGCATGACTTAACGGTTTGATTGCTTCATTGAAACAATTTTCTCCCAACGTAATAATTCGATTTCTGTATATCTAAATATACTAAATATACTAGTATTCTGGCAAAGAACTATAACAGAAACAATTTCCAAAGTTCATATAACATTTCCCTTCAATCATGGTCTGGTCACAGATCCTCCGACATCTTATATCATCAATTTCTGCTATGTTTTACTTTAAATATATATACGCACAAAATACGAACCTCGCTTATCATTTCTGTTCGTCGAATCCAATTACAAATAGTCCTCAGATTCACTTCTCTTTCAGCGATGGAATCTAAAGACTTAATGTCTAAAAAACATAAAGACTTAATGTCTACAAAACATAGAGCAATATGTGAAACCGATGAAGTCACACGAAGATTTCGATGAAGGAAAGCGCACTACTGAACTTCCGACATGAGCTTTTCTGATACATATTTATAGTTAAAAAAAAACTCCGCAAGTCAAGTACACAATTGCAACAAAATGTGAGAGGGAAAAAAAATGGATGCGCAGCAACGTCTTCACCTTCTTCACGAGATACAGCATAGCATTTCTTCGGTGGATATCCAAGTTACAGCTCATACGTGAAAGCAATGAAACAAGAATATAAACAGAAGCGAGTAGATTGTACAGCTTCATTGTTTAGCAGGCAGGTGTTCACAGCCAGCAAAAAAAATAAAAGTCATCTGGTCAATACCAACTACTCCATAGTCATCATGTGGCAGAGCTCTAGAAAGTCGACAAAACCATCTCTATTCGCATCTACAGCCCGTATCATGCAGCCACATTCCTCCATCGTGCACACTTCACCCAAACAGTTAAGTACATGATGAGCTCCTCTACCGATATCTTACCATCTGTGTTTGCATCAAAGACCATGAATGCCTTGCGCAGTTTATACGCATGAAGCGTCTCAGATGTATTATCAGAGATGCAGTTTATATGCATGAAGCGTCTCAGATGTATTATCAGAGATATGTGAGAGACACAATTTGCGTTGTAGATGAAGCTTTTAGATCAGGCGAATATAAATTAATATTCACATTAGCATAACGATAACTGAAGAAATGTTATATTTCTGAAAACACAACTTACAAACTTTGAGCAAATTGTCAAGAATAGCGCACTTTCAGGTACAGAAATCTTTGCAAATTCTGTCAAATCTTCTTCCCTGTCGTTCTCAGAGAATTGCCGTTATCAAAGCTGATCATTGTCGTAGTGCTCCACTGATCAAAAGCATTCGAATTCTTCCTCTTCTACTATGGAAGGATGACGACACCCTCCCCGCTGCGGCTCCTCTTCTTCTATCTCCAGCGCACGTGAGATCATATTCACTATAATTGAGCTCCCTCTTCCTGGGAAGCGATGCCCCCTCTGCTCCGAGATCAGATTTCCCCCTTTACTCTAGAAGTTATTCCCATCTATATTGACATCGGTGAATTACAGAGAAATCAGCGCCCATCCTTCCCCTCAGATATGATAGGTATAGTGTGGTCCTTTTTCTGTCGTTCACCCCTTCAAAACAAAAGAATGCCTCCCATCTGTTGTCCGTCGCCATGCAGATTTTGCCCACCATATACACTTACTGTCCTTTTCTTTTTTCAACTACCAAAACTCTATTATTAGAGCTTCTCCCAAAATAATGCACGCCCATTCTTTTTGCATATTTGCTATTAATATAACTTCTGCTCCACGGATTCGGAGATGCGTACATATGTTTCAAAAGATGGAGGAACAATATATATATACCATGCTCTTTGCATAACCTTGAGATTCTACCAATAAATCATATCGCATAATAAATCATCTTATGTCTCTCGTTTGAAAGACCATGGGCAATTAGATGAATGAAATTGCTCTTCATGTATTTAGAACTTTCTTCATCATTTCCTTGGGGAGATTGAAATCTCTCCGACATTCACCCCCACCAAACCTATGCTTCCTCCAATTTATTATTGAAGAAAGTTGATCCAATTCAAGAAAACTACATGAATTATTGAAAAGGCCATAAAATATGAGATTGATAGACTATGGATAAAAGTTATGGGTGTATTCAAGATATCATGACACTAGAGACTATTTCGTTAGGTAGAGAGATATGGTTGACCAAAGTTGAGTTGGAACTTGTCATGTAGGTTGATGAGGAGCTACTAGATGCTCTCAATGTCCAAACCTTTATTGCTCGCACTAAATTGATACCTCTCGTTCAAAGTAAAAAAGCGTGTCATATGAGTATGGATCAAGATATGGATGACTATGTTTATTCGGGTACATATTTCTTTTCTAAAAATGTTGCATTAACATGAATGTTAAATGCTTTGTTGGAATACTTTGGTTTTTTTGATTTAAACGAAAGGTATCTAAGAATGTATTATGAGGGCTTTTATGATACGAAATTTTCATATTCAGTACTTTCGATCATGTATAGTGCGTATTGATCTGTAGCTTCCGTAGATACAGTAGAATTGTTTAACTTTTGACGAACTTGAACGTTCCATTGTACGTCGTCATGCATGAGTTCATGCCATGAAGATTTCTCGACATAAATGGTCACATAAGTGAAGGTGTCATGAAGTCAAATGGTCAAATAAATGAGGTTTGATTAAGATATGCCTCAAGTTTGAAAGCCTGCCCAAAGATTGGGGTCAAGATCATATATGAAATTTTAACGCTTACCATAGGAAAATGGACCGTTCATGGCAAAGCATGTCGCCCTTCAAAAGAGCCTTCGTTCATTCAATTCATTGCGACTCGGGAGAAACTGGAGCGTTCGATGGATGCACGTGTTCAAGTCATGCACGTGAAAGTGTCTGGTCATGCATCCGTTGAAGTCAAGTGGTCACGTTATCGACAACAAATGGTCGTGGCATGATTCATGTACAGTAAACTTCAATTGGATTCTAAACTTAAATTGGATTCATGTACAGTTTCGTGAAGTGTAATAAACTTCTATTGGATTCTAAACAAACACAGCCAAAGGTTGGGGTCAAGATCAAAGCACGCCCAAAAACTGGGGTCAATTTCAAAGCATGCCAAACTGGGTTCCTTCCTGTCAAATGCGAGCATAAAATTGCGAACATAAAATTGCGAGGTAAAGGGACGTTTGCGACGTGCCTGTTGGATGTGCGATATGCAATTTCTTAATTCAACACGTATGACTAGTGGAAGCAAACGTCTACGGATTTTCTCGGACTTCACGAAAGGCAATGTACACACTGTAGACTCAGAGAAAAGATTCGTGTGAACTGCAGTGCAGGACATCCAGGGGTTAACCAGACCTCTGAACTATTTAAATGACATTTATATTGGCCCACTATAAATCGAGATTTACGAGTCAAATGAATAAGTTTGAAAGATTAAAAATTCGAGGATTGTTGCAACCTATGACATTTATATTGGCCCAGTAGTATAAATCGAGTATAAATCGAGATGCACGAGTCAAATGAATAAGTTTGAAACATTAAAAACTCTAGGATTGTTGCATCCTCTTGAGATCCCCAAAAGAAAATAAGAAAGCATCTGCATGGATGGAATTACATAATTATCTTTGAATTAATTATATGAAATTTATATTAGCCCAGTAGAAGTACTAGATTCCACCCTCGAGTTTCTTAAAGTCAAAAGTTTTATTGAGAACTTAATTAGACTTATTTTTTTTCCCTTTAATTTCTTCACAATAATTTAAACTCTTTTTTCCAGAAACATAGTTACACACATAGTGAATAACATTGGATCAAGATTGGTGATCAGAATTCCAATACTCAAAGATCCACCCGATGTAACCTTTAAAATTGGAGGATAAAGTGATTGAAGCGTGAGCTTACAGAAAAAAAACAGCAACATTTGGATGAAGTGAGAGAGATATCAATCTATTAATTTCTTTTTTGTTCTTTTTTTTCTTTGGAGCATCGGTCATTTACATTCTCTTCTAATTACGAGTGATCATCTGCCCGCTACATTATTTTGGTATAGTGATGATACCTGACATCTAACGTTTTGATTGAAGGCTGCTACATTATCTTCTGCTTTCTCGTTTCGATACAATAACTTTGTACCGCTTCGTTCTTCTTTATGTCGCAACTCAAGACTAGTGGATTCTGCAATTCAGAATTCACTATGAATACAATTCACAATTCACTATGAATACAGAGTAATCACAATTCACTATGAATAAAATTTTTGAAAGACTATGTATATATGAGACAAGAGAGTTAGTTCAATTTTAGAAAACGACATTAAGGATCAGAAAGGCCGTGGGTAGAATATTTATGAAAATTACGGGTGTATCAAAGATATGTTGACCCTAGAAACTACTTCGTTAGGTAGAAAGATATGCTTGACCAAAGCAGAGATGCTCTCAATGTCATACACTATATTGTTAGCACTAAATTGATACCTCTCATACCAAGTAAAAAGTGTATCATGTCTGTATAAATCAAGATGTCGATAACTATGTTGATTCGAGAATTTTTTTTTGTTCTAAAACAGTTATTGATCACCCATATGGACTCAATCCCTACAACAAAATTAGTTGCATTAACATGAATGTCAAATTGTTGATTGGAAGGTATAAATGAAGGGTATCTGATAATGTATTATGAAGGCTGTTATCTTACAAAATTTTCATTATCAATAGTCTTAATCATGAGGAGTGCCTGTTGGTTTTGGATTTCATAGATAGAGAAGACATTTTCAAATTTTGACGAACCCGAACGTTCCATTGCATGTTGTCATGCATGACTTGATGCCATGAAGATATTCGCAAAGTTTCAAAGCATGCCTCATTGATAGTTCTTTTCTGATCATTTGTAGTAGCTACGTGGCTTACACCATAGTTCACTTAGATTAACTTCATTGTCCATCATTTCAATGCCAATGATTATGTATAACCATGTGCTATAATACATACATTTCATTGATCATATCTGTTGACTCTTCTCCTATGTCTTCTCATAACAATGATCTTTGCTAGATCATATCTTAGTGAGCTCTCCATTATTATTTATGTTCTATAACTTGCTGGAACCAGCTTAAGGATACTTTAAGGTCTTAAAATTTCAAAGGATTTGCTTTGGCCATTTGGGAGAAATCCATGTCAAAGTACTCTCTAGTCATTCTCTGTAGAGTCCCTAAAAAATTAGGGGTAAGTCTTCAAGTGCTAAATTGATTTCTCAGTATGGTTGTCATTTTAAGTGAGTCCACTTGTAATCATTAGCTATCTTAGCTAATTAGATACCCTTAAAAGGATTTTGATTAATTACTATTGTACTGGGACCACTTAGCAAAAGATCTAGTAGGTGTCAAAACCAAAATAGCAAGTTTTTTTAGCACTAGCTACTTGTGAAGTTATCTGTTTGGATCTAATTGTTTGAGGGACCAACACCAAAGTACCTAAGCTTTCTTTTGGTGTCATTTGCAAGCTAAGAGGGCCTACTACATAACCCTGAAGTGAAATAGGGTAGGTACAAAGCAGGTTTTGGCAATACCACCTCACTTCCTTGAGGTATCAATCCATGAGCAAATTGAAGTAAAATGGGATATGGTTTCCCTTCTTTTAGTGATAAATTGGACAGGAATAAATATCAAGCATGGTCTTTGAGGATGCACACATATTTACAAGGAAGGACTCTCTATGGATACATATCAAGAGATGAGGAGATTCCCACTTTTATAAGCAAAGGACAACCTACAAGGGAGGAGCCTGAAAGACTCATCTCATGGTGTGCCAAAGATGCTTTAGCAAGGTCATAGTTACTTAACTCTATCTCTAACTCCCTTCTTTGTCACATTAGGAACTCTAAAACTTCCCAAGGGATTTGGAATAAATTTTCTTCATATTTTTCTTCCAATATAAGTGCTAGAAAAAATCAACTATGGATTGAGTTTACCACTCAAAGGAAGCAACCCAACTAGAGTGTGTCAAAATATGTAACCAAAGTCCAAGATGGAATTGACCAATTGGCAAGCATAGGAGAGGAGATTGAAGAGGAGCAAATAGTGAGACAAGTAATCAATGGCATTAGGGCAGATGATAACTGGGAAGCTTTCACAACTTCTATGGACCTTTACATGGAATGCAGATTCCAAATCTTACAAAAGGATGGTTCAGTTCAGCCTACACAAAAATTGGACCTTGTACATAGTGATGTTTGTGGTCCTATGTAGACACCTTCTTTTGGAAACTATCTTTACTTCGTGACTTTCATTGATGATTTTTCCAGGCATGCATGGGTATATCCACTCAAAGCAAAGTTCAAAGCTTTTATGTGCTTCAAATAGTTTTTGGGTTTGGCTAAAAATGTGTTAGCATGCAAAATGGGCACCCTCCGTTCTGATCGAGGGAGGTGGGTATATGTCTTCTGACTTTAATGCAGTTCTGGTTGAACATGGGATAAAACATCAATGTATAGTGCCGTATACACCTCAACAGAAAGGAGCTGCTGAACGAAAGAACGGGTCACTCATGGAGATGGTGAGGTGTATGGTCAAGAGTCAAGCTTTACCACATAGTTTGTAGCTTGAGGCTATTATGTGTGCAGCATATGTACTTAACAGATGTCACACTAAAGCACTAAAATCTATCACTCCATATGAGGTTTGGCATGGTCGTAGGCCATCTATTGCTCATCTCCATGTTTTTGGTTGTTTGGCATATGCATTAGTGCATGAACAACATCACACAAAATCGGATGATAAATTAGTAAAATGTATTCTTATTGGGTACAATTCTCAAAAGCAAATGCTATCCTCTATATCATCCATAAGACTAAATGCATTCTGGTTAGCAGTGATGTTGTTTTTGTGGAAGATGCTACTGAGCCCTTACTTTTTTGTACTAAGGAGATATATGTTAGCTCCAAAGACATGTATGATACTTTGCTTCCTATTTTTACAGGTGGATAGTCTAGTGCTGGTCCTAATAAGGCAACAATTCAGCCTTTGCAGGTCTCATGTGATGATATATCTCATTCAATTTCTGATGCAGATTTATGTGATGCACTTTCACCTTTGTCATACCATACTCATTCAAGATCTCATAGTGCCTCTTTTGCATCACATTACTATGTTATGGCTACATCTACTTTCTGTGATGAGAATGAGCTTGTTTCATTTGATGAAGCACAAAATTCAAAAAATTGGATGGTTGCTATGCAATCTGAATATGATGCTATCATGAAAATGGGTACCTAGTCTTTATGTGACTTGCCTCCTGTCAAGAAGATGCATTGCCTAGGTGTAAAAGCATTAGCAGACCATTAAGCATATCTTTTGCTACTTGAGTGGTACCCAGCTACTTAGGTTGTCTTATCCCAAGGGGGATCACTACTGCCAGATTTGCATGTTTTCTCTAACTCTAACTAGGTTGGTTGCTATGACACTTGTGTGTCCACTAGTGGTTTTTGCTTCATGCTTGGTGCCTCATGCTTGACTGAGCAAGAAGCTGCCTACTGTGGCCACTTCCAGTTGTGAGGTTGAGTATAGGGAAACTTTCATAGCGATTGTTGAGTGTGTGTGGCTGAGATGCCTTATGGTTGATTTGGGTGTTGGTTAGTCTTCTGCCACCACCATCTTCACTAACATTCAGAGCGCATTTGCAGTTGCGAGGAACCCTGTGTTCCATGCTCGCACTAAGCACATTGAGATGCATTATCATTATGTCAGGGAGAGGTTCTCTCGTTGAGAGATCAACTTGGCATATGTGCCCATGCGGGAGAACATTGCAGACCTTTTCACAAAGGCCCTACCTAGGGAGAAGTTTGAAGGTTTTCACAAAGATTTGGGCTTACTTCCTTTTGTGGATTCATTCCACATAGCTTGGCACTTCCTTATACATGAGTGCCACCTCCTTCTTCACTACATCACTCCAAGGGGGGATTTGTTGATATATTTGGGTAGTGATGTTGTTGTAAATTCTGGAATATGTTGAACAAAGAATGGTTGGAGTGTTATATTATTAATGTATTAATGTGTTCTGTTGTTTTTGATATAGCAGCTGAAGGTTTGTTAGGAGCGTGAAAGGGATGAAAGGGTGGACATGAATAATCCGACTTATAATTTATTTAGTTTGTAAATAAAACCATGTAGAAGGTTCTATTGTGAGAAAAAGTGAGAAAAGTAGTGGTTAGAATAAGGGTCATTGTAGATCGCAATTTTTGATATTGAAAGCAAAGGCTTTCTACAAAAGTTACCAACTTTTACTTTCACGCATGCTTTTGGAAGTCGTTCTCATGTAAACACTATTTTCGACATAATAAAAAATTCCTATCAACACATGCACTCTGTGGACTGTAGAAATGGAGTGCATGGGGGAGGATTGCATCGAATACTGCATTCTATCTAGTCTCCTAGCGTGTCTATTTTTTGTGTGTTTTTCTACGTATGTAACCACTCTGTGCATGTGAGTAAGATCCTGATAATAGTGGTATCAGAGCCTTTCATGCGTCACTACGGAGGGGTCTGTTTTTGTTTGTTTTGGCAATTGATCTCTGTTTCTTTGTTCTCTATTTGCAATTTCGATTCCGATTCTGGTTCCAATTTCCATTTTCCTTTCCAATTCTTGTTCCTATTCTAGAACCTACATTTCCACCTATGTTTACTCCTTCGGTTTACTTTAAGGCATCGACTAACGCAGAGAACTTACCCATAACTTAAGGCATAACGTAAGGAATAACTAAGGCATTACTTTAGCATCTTTGGCACCCAAGGCTCCCTTGGTGACGGTTGCCTATGCGCAAACCAATTTTAATTTATGAGTGGCAATAACGAGTTCTATATTTACCAAGGTGGGAGGATTTGAATGCACAACCTCATTCACACAAGGGAAGTGGTTTACCATTAGGAATGGCACAACATGATGCAGGACATCTTGGGGTACATCCTATCAGGGTACATCAGGGTACATCCAGACAAGGTACATCCTATTAGGATACATCATGCTAGGGTACATCCTTCTAGGGTACATCCTGCTAGGGTACATTTCCTCGGGGTATATCCCGAGAGGGAAGCACTACATTGAGGATCTAAGATACTTGCATGGGTGAGAATTAGGTTCAAGAAACTGAGGTTAAGAGCAAGGAAAGTCCATATCTAGAGGGTTTTTTCTTTTCATACTCATGGACCTTAAGAACAACATGGAGGATTTTGGTAATTCAGCCCTAGCTGAGGCAACAGTTGAATAACAACTAGAGCTCTTGCGGCATGAGCTTTGAGGAGCTCACAATGAGATTCGGAAACATGATGAAGTCCTAAAAAAGATACAATGTAATGAAGACAACCTTACAAGGGTAGTAAAAGCTATTGTTTGTGCCCAATCTGATGTTACACATTCCATGATTGGTGTTAAAAATTACCAATTTTTACAGTTTGATGGCTGTAAGGATGGCCTTTTAGTCCTTTCATGGTTGTCAAAGTTTGATAATTTTTATACTGATGAAACATATGTTCAAATTGAAAAAGTCAAATTTGACACTAACTATTTAATGGGAAAAGCTAAACTTTGGTGGAATGTCCTACGACACAGTACAGATCATCCAACAACATGGAAGGCCTTCCAAGATAAAGTGAAGGATTCTTTTCTTCCTACCCAATACCATTTACATGTTCGACGTGCATGGAAAACCCTTACATGGAAGGAGGGTGACATAGTCACTACCTACACTGAGCGGTTCTGGCAAAATTTACTACTGCTTAGAATGCTTGAAGAGGTACCAAAGGATAGCTTGTAGCACAAATACAAAGATGGTTTGGCGGTGGGAATCCAAGCCAAGCCTCCCACCCTATGAACTACAACCCTCAACAAGCCTATATCTTTTGCCTATGATGCAGAGAAAGAATTCCAGTCCATAACCAAGTCATTGTGTCTACAACAATCGTGTCAATGACCACTTTTTGTTAAATCAAATCTTCCTATGAAATGTAACTTTAATGCCCCATCTTACTCTAGTTTTCCTCGTTGACCGCAATCCAACTACTCAAGTGCACATGT
The DNA here is from genome assembly GCA_020310875.1 of Ceratopteris richardii. NCBI lineage: Eukaryota > Viridiplantae > Streptophyta > Polypodiopsida > Polypodiales > Pteridaceae > Ceratopteris > Ceratopteris richardii. Next base: position 94,318,832 of record CM035444.1, on the reverse strand, counting down.
TGCTTCACTCTCCAACCTACCAAACCACCTACCCTTCAAACTTCAGTGGTGGATGCCCAACAGAAGGGACCACAAATCACCTTCTGGAATTGTGGTAAACCTGGACATACAGAAATAAGGTGCCGATTGCGACGTCTTCACATGAAACTAGTTGCAACTCAATTTCAAAATGTGGAGGTCCATAATGAAGAAATTCCTTCTTTTTGGACATAGGAAGCATTGGAGAAGGACTTAAGTACCTTGGGTAATGATATCTCTCTTCACTCTCTATTTTGCATGCAGGGTACCATATATAACAAACTCGTTAAAATTTTACATGACGATGATAGTTCACATGACTTCATTTCACATTTATTAGTACAAGAACTTAAATTAAAAATGTTTCCTTCCTTGTATGAAGTAAACGCTGCATTTCAAGGTTACCGTTATAATGTAACATGAGAAGTGCAAGATGTTACGATTAGCATAGGCCCATATGAAGATGCACAAACATTTTTAATTGCACCTTTGCAATCTTATGATGTTATATTTGGTATGACTTTTTGTCACCATTATATCCCATGCATTGACTTCCACACACATACCTTTAACGTTGAATTTAAAGTTCAAATCATTACTTTGTCTGCACAGCCTGATTTCCAACCCTTTCCATTGATTACTCACACACTAGTAAAATGTACATTTAGGAAAGGATTCAATTCATGCATTGTTTTTGTCAATGTCATCAATGATTATACTCATACACTTCTTGATGCACATAAACCTTTCAAGAATACTTATAAGGATTGTTTTATGTCTAAGTATCACTCTAAACTACCACCATCGCGAGGATCCTTTGACCATAGCATAGATTTAGTACCTAGTAGTTCTCATCCTCATCAAGCGCCTTATCAACATGGCCAACTATATCAAAAGGAAATCAAAAACCAAGTAAAAGACCTACTACAGAAAGGACTTATAAGGCCTATTTCTTCCCCATTTGACGCACTAGTTTTCTTAGTAGAAAAGAAGAATAAAACTTATCAAATGTGCATTGATTATAGAGCCCTTAACAAGATTACAATAAAGAAGTAGTGTTGAAATTTCATTAGTGCATAAACCATTCCCAAGCCTTCTCGCTTTGTAGTGGTATAGTTACGCTTTGCTTGGTTTAATTGTCTACTAGCATAAGTTGTAGGGTCATCTAGCTTTCCTGTATCTGCTGGTTGCGCTAAGATGCATCCATTGGCAAACTTCAAAGCATCTACATGAATATGAAATGGCCTATTCCAATCAAGCAGTGTGCGGATTGGTGCTGAACTCAAGCGACTCTTCAATTCGTTGAAAGCCTTTTCACATTCTACCATCCAAATAAACTTAGTAAGTAATCCATAAAGGGGCCTCACAATTATGGCATACATGTGAATGAATCTAGGGTAGTATCCACAATGCCCCATAAATGCTTGCACTTCCTTAGCGGTCTTTGGTCTTGGAAAATCCAGAATGACCTTGATTTTGTCTTCATCCGTGGAAATTCCATTTTTAGAGACAATGTGTCCTAATATCTTCCCTTGTCAAACCATGAAGAAACAATTTTCAAGATTAAGGCATACTCTATACTGTCGACATTTGGAAAATATCTTTCTCAGTTCTGGGATATGTTTTGTTCCTATAGCTGAATAGGTACATAAATTATCCATGTATACCTCCATACTTTTTTCTCAAGAACTCCTTGAACACATGGCACATCAATCTTTGGAAAGATGCTGGGGCATTAGCTAGACCAAAAGGCATAACCCTAAATGCATAAACTCCCCATTTGATTGCAAAGGTTGTCTTATGTTGGTCTTCAGGAGCAATTGCTACCTGATTATATCTTGAAAAGCCGTCTAGGAAACTATAGACTTCCTTGCCTGCAACCCTTTCCAACAGATGATTTGTGATAGGTAATGGGTAACTATCTCGTATGGTGGCAGCATTTACTTTTTCACGTTAATTCATACCCTTAACTTGCCATTCCTTTTCGACACGACTACTAAAGGTGATACGCATTCCGTGTGTTCGATCTCATAGATGAAGCCCCCATCCAATAACTTATCTATCTCTTCCTTAATTTTTGCCGAATAAACATCATTATAAGTGTATGGCCTTTGTTTGGAGGCATTGGTTTCTTTTGTCATAGGATTCTATGGGCACAAATAGAAGGATCTACACCTTTCAAATCCTTATATGTCCATGCAAAGACATCTCTATATTCTCTTATGAGATGAGAGAGAGAGAGAGCATGGACAGAGCGAGAGTTCTTTTGAATGAAGATGTGCGTTTGACACGAAGGACCCCAACCCCAGGTTTTGGGCATGTTTGATTAATTGGTTAGATTCCAAATCAAGTTTATTACACTTGACGAAACATGACTTTGAACACGTGCATGCTTCAGCACGGTCATGAATGAACAGGTGCATGTTTGAACAGGTGCATGCTTCAGCACGTTCATGCACGGAACACTCTGCTTTGTCCCAAGTCGAAACACCGACTGCAAGGGAGGTTTGACTGAACGAAGGAAGGTTTCTTTTGAATGGCGACATGCTTTGAGATGAACGGTATCAAAGCGTTAAATTTTCATATACGATCTTGAGATGAACGGCATGCTTTGAAACTTTGCGAATATGTTCATGGCATCAAGACATGCATGAACACGTGCAATGGAACGTTCAGGCTCGTCAAAAGTTGAAAATGTCTTCTCTATCTACGGAATCCATAATCAACAGGCACTCCTCATGATTAAAACTATTGAAAATGAAAATTTCGTATGATAACAGCCTTCATAATACATTATAAGATACCCTTCATTTATACCTTTCAGTAACCAATTTGAGATTCATGTTAATGCTACTGATTTTGTTGTAGGGATTGAGTCCATATGGTAGATCAATAACTGTTTTAGAACCAAAAAAAATTGCTCGAATCAACATAGTTATCCAGATCTTGATTTATACAGACATGATACACTTTTTACTTGGTATGAGAGGTATCAATTTAGTACTAAGAATATAGTGTGTGACATTGAGAGCATCTCAGCTTTGGTCAAGCATATCTTCCTACCTAACGAAGTACTTTCTAGGGTCATCATATCTTAGATACACCCGTAATTTTCATACATATTCTACCCATGGCCTTTCCGATCCTTAATGTGGTTTTATAAAATTGAACTAACTCTCTTGTCTCATCTCTACCTAGTCTTTCAAAAAATGTATTCATAGTGAATAGTGATCACTCTGTGTTCATAGTGAATTGTGAATTGTATTCATAGTGAATTGTGAATTGCAGAATCCACTAGTCTTAAGTTGCGACCTAAAGTAAAACGAAGCGGTACAAAGTTATTGTATCGAAACGAGGAAGCAGAAGATAATGTAGCAGCCTCCAATCAAAACGTTAGATGTCAGGTCTCATCACTATACCGAGATTATGTAGCGGGCAGATGATCACTCGCACTTCACCTCGGCCTCTCTCTCTCTCTCTCTCTCTCTCCCCGAATGTTTCTCCTTTTTCTTTTTCGAAATCTCGCGTTCAATTAGTTTTTCATTAACACATTGGATTCAGACGTCTGGATTCTTATGTGTTATCCACTTTGCGTGAAGGGAATTAGGAGGAAAAACAAATAAGGTATCACATGTGCCAAGAACTACTCTTATCCTATCATGGGAGTTGGTAAGATCCTTATGACTACTCTTGATGGTAGTTCTATCACATTTTCGGATGCTTTATTTGTGTCATGGATCAAGAAAAAATTGTTATCAGTTTTTGCATTAGCCAAGATTGGCTTGGCTGCGAAATTTGTTGACGAGAGATGTACAGCTCATGATCTATCGAATGGTGACATGATTATTTCTTCTGGCATTTTATGTTGTGGGCTTTATAAGCTCATAGACTATGAAAGATCTACGAATGATTGGGCATGTTAAGTACATGATTCTCAGGCTATGTCTGATGCAAAGCTTCTACATGCACACTATGGTCATCTGAATTTCGCAAGTTTGCTACACCTGCAAAAATCTCATATGGTGTGCACTTTGCCCAAACTTGAGCCACCTAGAAAACATGTATGTGAAAGCTATATTTTGGGTGAAAAAGGAATTTTGAAAGGTAAAGGGAAGAGAACGAAAGTAGAGGATGAAGGTACTGCTTCTCAAGCTAACTATGCAGGGAGAGGTATGAGCTTACGAGGAAGGGGAAGAGGAGGTAAGCAAGGTAGGGGGAGACCTTTCAACTCTTCCCCATGCAACATATGTGGGCTATCTAATTACACTAGATATGAGTGATATAGGAACTTCAAGAATGAGAGAGGAAGAGGATATCAAAGATGTGGCTATTCACAATCAAGAGGAATATTCAACCATAATCAAGGCTAGAACTATGGGTACAACAACAAGTACAAGAACAGTTATCAAGGAGGATACAAATGAAGAAAGGACATCAATAATTATACAGAGGATCAAGAAGAATCTCTTCTCATTATGAACATGACTTCAGAACAAGGTATGAATGATGAGCACCTCTTCCCTATTGACTCAAGTTGTTCAAAGCATGTAGTAGGCAATGTATCTCTTCTTTCATATCTTGAGGAGCTCAATGGGAAGCATCAAGTGCAGACAAGTGATGACACCAAGCATTCATTGGTCAAGGTAGGAAATGTCAAAACGTTTGATGGGAATAGGAATCTATTGAGTGGGGTTCTATATCTACCTAGTATTACCAGAAATCTGATGAGTGTTGGACAGATAGTGGAAAAGGGTTTGTAGGTTAGGTTCAACAAATATGGAGCTTTTGTGGAGGACTCCCAACATGGATTCAAGAGAATTGCCAACGAAGCAAAAACAGGTAGATTATTTACATTTGAGCTTGAGGACACTAGAAACATTGCACTTTATAGTTACAAGGATCAAACATTGTCAAAGCTTGAGATTTGGCATAAAAGATTAGGGAATATTGGTGAGAGAACCTTGAAGCAAATATCTAGAGATCAATGTGTGCTTGGGATATCTAATGTATCCAAGCAACAGAAGATCTATGAATGTGGTGCATGTCAGTTTGGTAGATCACAGAGGTTACCCTTCCCAAAGAAAGGCTATATGCATGAGGATTACTTGGAACTTTTCCACACAAATGTGTGGGGACCAAGCAATGACCCTTCAATTTCAGGCTCAAGGTATTATGTGTCTTTCATTGATGATTTTAGTAGATGGACTATCTTTTACTTTATGAAGCATAATGATGAAGTGTTCAATTTCTTTAAGAAGTATCTTGCACTTGTGGAAAATCAAACAGGAAGAATTCTAAGGAGGCTAAGGTTAGACGACAGAGGTGAGTACTTCTCTAATGAATTTGATGCATTCTTGCAGGACAAAGGTATCAAAAGGGAGATTATTATAAGGTATACCCCTGAGCAAAATGAGGTAGTAGAGAGGAGAAACAAGTTGATTGTGGAAATAGCTAGATGAAAAAAGGTTACCTAATTATTTGTGGGTAGAGAGTGTATCTACTGCCACTTATCTTATCAACAGGTTACCATCCAAATGACTTGATGGGATGACCCCATATGAAGCATGGCATGGTAGATGGCCATCACTTGATCATTGTAGAATCTTTGGATGTGTTGCTTATGGGCATGTTCCATCTCAAATCAGAGGTAAGGTAGACCCTAAGGCAGAGAAGTGCATCTTCAAAGGGTATGATTTAAATAATCTCTTTCCTAGAAAAGATTTCCTTGGTTAAGCTTGTGTGGTTTCTCTAGCCTCTCCTTGTACACTATGTGCAATATTCTTGAGAGTTATATTTACTCGTTTCCATTAGTGCTAATAGAATTCCAATCTCCTACTTTAAAAAAGTATGGTGTGTACTTACGTTCATCTTTTCATGTATAGTTTCCCTTGTCTCTATGGTAGCATTCTTCACAAAAGACGTCATACCTGGCATATATGTACCATCCTATTGAGCTTTTGTCGTCACTTGCTCCATAATAGCTTCCTCCTTTTCATGTTTCTTTTCTCTTTGTCTTAGATATGATCACTTATCTCCTTAATGATGATTCGAGTTACCTTTTTGGTCCCTTCTTGGTCTTCTGCTGCCCTTTTCTAACCATTTTACTTTGATTGCATACGAAATTCGGGTCTCATCCTTCATTTCTTCAATAGCTGAAGTGTTCACTATCTTAGTCACCATGAATGCTATAACCTATTCAAAATTAAATCATTGAATACTATATCTAGAAGTGCTAAATGCCTTCAACGTCTCATCCTTCGAAAATCATTTGAGGGTAAACTCAACTATCACGCCAACATTTATGTTGGAACGTATGGATCCTCGGGCATCACGAATGTGTTCATCTCCAAGCTAAATTCATTGACATCACCACTAGGCGTCTTCCTCAAAATGCTTAGCTCACTTATTTAATGGCGTTTCATGGCTTTGGTTGATGTAGATTATAATCTCTCTAGGGTTTCACAACCATTGATTGAAGTATCCAAACTTTTGATATGTCCTATCATAGAATTTCGTATATGGTGGGGTTATATGAAGACTACATACATATCTCTCTCATTCCATTCTCTCAATGCCTTTGGCTGATTATTGGTGGTACGATCCCCCAACCTAGGCATAGAATATGTGGGACTAACCATAGCGGCTGAAATAAATTAGTGTAAACATAGAACCAATCATCCTTCTAATGCATTTTTGTACACCCGCACACAAGAAGCTTATCTTTTGAATCGATTCTCTTGAAGGAAATATGATCCTTCATCAAAGAGGTCTTCTCCGCTTCCTTCCAATCGTATTTACTTAATCTAATTACCACATCTTCACTTTGAAATAAGGTTTCAAACTTCTTGACATTACCGAACACATGCGGCTTGTGTGTCATAAAAGCCATCTCGTCCATATAAAATCAAAAGAAGATGTTTATAATCACCTATTAACGTCATTTTTGGTTTCCTATCTTTGTTCCAATATATTTTTGTATATCAAGTTTAGGGGATGCTAGAAATTTAGTTTTTTCTTTTCACCTCCTCTTTTGAAATGCTCTTTAATTTTTATTTTTCACCTGATTGGAAAGCGTCACATACACAGTTAAGTCGTTGTGCATGAATCCATGACATTCCAGTGACTAGAATTATAAAATTCATGGGTTTTCAAACTTCTTTACTTGGATGTGCCCTTCCCTTTCCTGCCTATAGTTCACATGACACTCTTATGTCTTTTGTAGGAGAAGCAGACTATGTGGTAAGTGCACAGCTTAAATCTAAATATAAAGAACGTTCTGACCTTGTTTACACTGACCAAAATCCTGTACCTCTTCTAGGAGCATCCAAAAGGAATTCTTTGGCAATGATCTCTACGTGAAAATATACATGAACTACATGCTTTAGAAGAACAATATCTTTATTCATGTTCTAATTTTAAACACCTTTCTTTCTGAGATCCATCTATCATCGCATTTGGTATTTGTGTAATCACATGGGTAGTGTCCTCATTGCACTCGCAATTTGAGAGATCACTTGGGTAGTGTCATGACCTTTTGCTCGCTTGTAACTAGAAAGCAGAAAAGAATTCCTTGGTTAAGCTTGTACTATGTGAAATATTCTTTGTGCACTATGTGAAATATTCTTGAGAGTTATATTTACTCGTTGCCATTAGTTATAACATGATTTAAATCTATGAATGGTGTGTACTTACGTTCAAGTTTACCAAAGAGGCCATACCGGGCATATATGTAGCATCTCTTTGAGCTTTTGTTGTCCGTTTCTCATAATTGCTTCCTCCTTTTCATATTTCCTTGCTCTTTTTCCTAGATATGATGACTTATCTCCTTAAGAATGATTCAAGTAACCTTGTTTGTCTCTTCTTGATCTTCCACTACCTTTTTCTAATCATTTTAATTTCATTGCATACGAAATTTGGGTCCAATCCTTCATTTCTTTAATGCTTGAACCATTCAATATGTTAGTCACCATGAATGCTATAAGCTACTTAAAATCGAACAAATTATACATTAGTCTATTTAGTAGTGGTAAATGCCTTCAACATCTCATCGTTCTAAAATCATTTGAGGGTAAATTCAACTATGAAGTCATTATCTGTGTTGGAACCTATGAGTTCATCACGAATGCGTGCATGTCCAAGCTAGATTCATTGACATTGCTACTACGCGTCCTCCTCAATTTACCAAGCTTACTTTCTGAATGGATTTTCGTGCCTTTGGTTGATGTAGAGTATAGTTTCTCTAGGGTTTCACAAATATATATTGAAGTATCCAAAAATTTGATATGTCATATCATAGAATTTCTTATATGCTAGGATAATATGAAGACTACACTCTTCTCTCTCTCAATTCTTTATCTCAATGCCTTTGACTGATTATTGGTGGTATGATCCCCCAACTAACGAGAACTTATATTCCTTGCTCCATTAGGAAGTGGGGCATCCTAAAACTCTAGAATTGAAAATTGCTCTTATTTCATTACTCGATTTGACATCCTTTCTAATTTTCTCTCCTAGATGTTTTTTAATGTAGTTATGCTATAGAAGCAAACACTAATTTCTCTATAGAACACTCTGTTTATACCCAATGTTGAAACTTATTGACATTGTATGTCTCATAATAATCCCAAAAACTAATAAAGAAATTCCAATAGGGTAGATTAGTGGATTCTGCACCCCCTATCTAGAGAGAGTAACCACACTTCACTAGGAATACAATTTTTGAAAGACTATGTAGAGAGAAGACACGAGAGTTGGTCCAATTTAAGAAAACTACATGAAGTATTGAAAAGGCCATACGATATGAGATATGGATATGCTATGTATAAAGTTTATGGGTGTATCTAAGATACCATGACACTAGAGACTATTTGGTTAGGTAGAAGGATATGGTTGAACAAAGTTGAGTTGGAACTTGTCATGTAGGTTGATGAGGAACTACTAGATGCTCTGAATGTCCAAACCTATATTGTTCGCACTAAATTGGTACCTCTCGTTCAAAGTAAGAAAGCGTATCATATGAGTATAGATCAAGATATGGATAACTATGTTGATTCGAGTACATATTTATTTTCTAAAAACGTAGCATTAACATGAATGTTAAATGCGTTGGTGGAATAGTTTGGTTATCTGATTTAAATGAAAGGTATCTGAGAATGTATTATGAGGCTTTTTATCATACGAAAGTTTCATATTCAATACTTTCGATCATGTATAGTGCGTATTGATCTATAGCTTCCGTAGATATAGTAGAAGTGTTTAACTTTTGACGAACTTGAACGTCCCATTGTACGTCGTCATGCATGAGTTCATGCCATGAAAATGGTCACATAAATGAGGTCAAATGGTCACATAAATGAGGTTTGATTAAGATATGCCCAAAGTTTAAAAGCCTGCCCAAAGATTGGGGTCAAGATCATATATTAAACTTTAACGCTTACCATAGGAAAATGGACCGTTCATGGCAAAGCATGTCGCCCTTCAAAAGAGCCTTCGTTCATTCAATTGATTCCGCAACGTTTCTGGCTTCCATAGATACAGAAGAAGGTTGCGACTCGGGAGAAACTGGAGCGTTCAAGTCATTCACGTGAAAGTGTCTGGTCATGCATCTGTTGAAGTCAAGTGGTCACGTTATCGGGAACAAATGGTCATGGCATGATTCATGTACAGTACTCAAGTCATGTTTCGTGAAGTGTAATAAACTTCAATTGGATTCCAAACAAACACAGCCGACGGTTGGGGTCAAGATCAAAGCACGCTTAAAAATTGGGGTCAATTTCAAAGCATGCCAAACTGCGTTCCTTCCTATCAAATCCACGTCTTCATTCAGATGAAGTTTCGCTCTGTCCATGCTCTCTCTCTCTCAGACACACACGGATTATTTCAGTATCTATACAAAAAACCTTGAAGCTTGACCGAACTGGAAAAGCGATAAATATAAATGTTTATCAGAGAGGTCAATGATTATATGTTTTTTCGTTTTCTTATGTCAAGGGATGTACGATAAACCCATTGAGTATGACGGGCTAACCACTAGTTCCAAAAGCCATGAATGTGGATTGCTTCCGAATCCACTCTTTTTACGTATGATTCAACCATTTCTTGCTAAAGTTATGTGACAACCACACTCTGTAATGATTCAACCATTTCTTGCTAAAGTTATGTGACAACCACACTCTGTAGACAAAGACTCAAGGCGTCAAACCACTAGGGTACATGAGCTTGAATCATATATTTAAATATTCAAAGACTCATACATCCACAGAAGGTTCATATTGGTGAGCAGCGAGCATAAAATTGCGAGCTAAAGCGTCAACGGATCCACAACGGAAGTTGGCGGCGTGCCTGTTGGATGTGCGATGTGCAATATCTTAATTCAGCACGTATGAATATGAGAATTCTTCCAAACGTATGAATATGACTAGTGGAAGCAAACGTCTACGGATTGTCTCCGACTTCAAGAAAGGCATGTACGCTGAAATATTCGTGTCAATATACGCACTGTAGAGTCAGAAAAAAGATTCGTGTGAACTGCAGTGCGGGACATCCAATATAAACTAATTAAATGACATTTATATTGGCCTACTATAAATCGAGATGTATGAGTCAAATGAATAAGTTTGAAAGTTTAAGAACTCGAGGATTGTTGCATCTTCATGGATTTAATCACGTAATTATCTATGAATTAGTTAAATGAAATTTATATTAGCCTAGTAAAAGTACTAGATTCCACTCTCGAGTTTCTTAAAGTCGGAAGTTTTATTGAGAACTTAATTAGAAATATTTTCATTTTTCTCTTAAAGTTCTCCACAATAATTTAAACTCTTTTTTCCAAAAAATAGTTACACACATAGTGAATAACATTGGATTCAAGATTGGTGATCAGAATCTCAGTACTCAAAGATTCAACCGATGTAACCTTTAAAATTGGAGGATAAAGATGGTGACATAAAAATTAGTGATTGAAGCGTGAGCTTATAGAAAAAAAGAAAGAGCAACATTTGGATGAAGAGAGAGAGAGAGAGACCTATCAATCTATTAATTTTTTTTTTGTTTCCTTTTTCTTTGAAGGATCGGTCATTTACATTCTCTTCTAATTATGCTTAAAAGATACAAACCATAAGACGCATACATTGGATATCCTCTTTATGCCCCACGTTTTAGAGGTCATATGGTAGGCTACACTTTGGGCTTGGGCCTTGGACATTACAATCCAGGTTCTATTGGTGTAAAAACTACATTAGAAGTCCCAAATTGATCGGTTCAAGTGCATTTGAGTACCAACACACCCGTCTAATTGCAGTTGTTTTAAAAAACGACAAATTTCATCATAAATTTTCAAATTCTCTTCCGTCTATTTGTATGTGTTTGCAAAAGAACCTTCAAACGTATACAGAGAGCTGCTGCATTTCGATCATCAAGGTCTAGGAAACATTTGAATACATCCAGAAGAGAGAGAGGAAGCTAAATTTTGAAGCACCATTTGAAAGTTTCTCCATGAACCATTTCGAGCTTATAGGCAAGAAAGGCGTTTGAGGTAGCAGTGTTGATCAGAATGTTACTCCACATGTATGACAAATATCGTCCAACAATGAGACTACAAAGAATGAAGCTGTTGAGTTAAAGTGATTAGTCGCTCGGAAACCCAATGGAATGCGATTATAGAGAAAATAGAAAAATTGTTCTAGTCGGAATGTCATTACAATTCACGAGAATGCCATTACATGACACGGTTTTTTTTTTGTCATTGTATAGAAGTTATGTTTAACACTGATAAGATGAAACAATACTGAGCGTCAGGATATGAAAATTTTATCTCCTCCACTCCTTTGATACCTTCTACTAGAGTCTACTAGTGGTTGGAGTGATCTGGACCACTGATTTAGTACCTTCCACTAGAGTCCACTAGTGGTGGTTGTACTCGACACTCGAGTTAAGTCTCTCAAGACTCAAGTTAACTCACATTAACTTGACTTAGAAGGCTCTAGACCTTCTTGGGCAAAACTCTCTCCCCATGCACCCCATGGGGATTGAACCCAAGAACTCCTCCTTCACAACCATGAGTCTTAACCACTAGGCCAAGTGAATTACTTGAATTTGAGAGCATATGAACTTATGCTTGAGTCTATCCTTGAGACCTTTGGTCCTATAGACGAGTGAACAAATGGTGTCAGATTTCAGATCTGTTTGAAGCACTCGGATCCCTAGACCATAGACTTACTTTAGTACATTGTGCACTAGAAACACAACTTTTAGTTAATTAGAATATCAGAGTAACTAAGAGTATGTAGATGAGTATGAAGAGTAATTTTCACAGTACTTGATTTCAAAATTTCATTGAGAACCTAATTAGCATTAATTTTATTTTCCCTTAACTTTCTTCACGGTTGTTTACATTTCTTTTCCAAAATATAAATAGGCACATAGTCACTAACATTGGATTTCAAATTCCCAAAGATCGACCAGATGTATACTTTAAAATTGGAGGATAAAGATGGTGAAATAATGAATACATAAAAGAAGCTTGAACTTCGAGAAAAAAAACAACATGTGGTTGGAAAGAGAGTGAGAAAGAGAGAGAGAGAGAGGGAGAGAGAGAGAGAGGGAGAGAGAGAGAGAGAGAGAGAGAGAGAGAGAGAGAGAGAGAGAGAGAGAGAGAGAGATTTTGCAAACGTTTTTTTTCTTTGGAGGGTTGCTAATTTACATTACCTTCCAATTATGTTTGAGATATACAAACAATAAAACACATACATTGTAGATCCCCCTGATGCTCCACCTTCTAGAGGTGATAAGGTGGGATACATGATCCAAGGTGTATGAATACTACACTAGGAGTCTAAAATCTATCATTCAAATTTCATTAGAGTATCCAAAAAAAGACAAATCCATGGCCATTTGCACCTATATCCTTTTTAGCCAAAACAGTAATGTCTAGAGTCAATGTTTGTAGCGTTTCCTCAATCACACTCTATCCCCAATCACAATCTTTTGATCACTCAAAAATAACAGAAGAGAGAAGAACACAAACATTGCACAAGGTAAGAGAAAATCTGATGCGGAAGAGTAGAAACAAATATGATGCAGAGAAGGAAGAATTCTGATATTATAGATGTGAGTGAATGGTTACAATAGCTCTGTACAATAGCTTCTTGATGAAGCCTCTACCTCCCGACCACCGTCGAGCTATCACAATCGCATTCGCACTTGCACTCTCAATCACACTCTCACTCTCACTCTCACTCTCAATCACAAGGTAATTCTTAGATTTCTATGTGTCCCCCGTGTTGATGCGCAGGCCTCCCTATGTCACAGTTTGATCGTTGGCCTCCTCAAAGAAGTGTGTGATCCACCAAAATTTAGAAAAAGTCGAGTTTCTCCAAAACTTTCACAAAAAACCATGCGATCCTAGTGTGCTTTCTTTCTTTAGCGTACCTGTTAAAAATAGGAGAAAAACACAAAAAAGGCATATATGAAAATATCCATAATTAAGCATGGTGACACGTGAGCATCAGAATCATGGATTCGAATAGAAATAGATAAGCCTTGTAACTCAATAACGGTGAGGAATTAGCTTAAGATTGTGAGAGACACTTTTTCTCAATTTTTCGATCTACACAATAGTGTTAGAGAAGTCCGAGGTCCAAATCCACCGCCAAATGCCACTTTTGAGTCCTAAAAGTTTCAAAATTCTAGAGAGAGTAAAATCAAGGCATTTTCTTCCAATGAACTAAATGTAGGACCCTGAACGAGGTACTTAAAACATGATTCACAAAAATTTCACACAGGCACTTTTATTCTCTTATACTTGCTCTACCTTTCTCTCATAGAGTTTTCCTTAATTCTTTCATCTTCACCTTCAAAATTCCACTAGAAAACATGATGCAAATAAGGCATAGAGAGAGAATATGAAACTTGTCAACCCAAAAATTTTCCTACATGCATGAAATAACCTAATTATTCATTCTATGCATTATCCCCACAATGAAATTCAGAAAGTTCAAAATGAATTATTTCACTAGAAAAGAGGCCTATAACAACTCTTCCCGCCTTAAAGAACTTTGTCTTGAGAGTTAGAAAGAAGGATAATGTTTTAGAAAATAATCTAAGTTCACCCAACTCGAATCTTCTACTAGATATGAGTGCTAGATGGTGAAATAATGAATACATAAATGAAGCTTGAACTTCGAGAAAAAAAAAACAACATATGGTTGAAAAGAGACAAAGAAAGAGAGAGAGAGAGACAGAGAGAGAGAGAGACTATGAGAGAGAGAGAGATAGAGAGAGGGAGATAAATTTTACAAACTTTTTTTTTGGAGGGTTGGTAATTTACATTACCTTCCAACTATGTTTGAAATATACAAACAATAACACACATACATTAGAGATCCCCCTAATGCCCCACCTTCTAGAGGTGATATGGTGGCCTACATAATCCAAGGTGTATGAGTACTACATTAGGAGTCTGAAATCTATCATTCAAATTTCATTGGAGTATCCAAAAAAAGACAAATCCATGGCCATTTGCACCTATATCCTTTTTAGCCAAAACACTAATGTTTATAGTCAATGTCTGTAGTATTTCCTCAATCACACTTTATCCCCAATCACAATCTTTCGATCACTCAAAAATAACAGAGGAGAGAAGAACACAGAGATTTCACAAGGTTAGAGAATCTGATGCGGAAGAGTAGAAACAAATATGACGTAGAGAATGAAGAATTCAGATATTATAGATGTGAATCAATGGTTACAATAGCTTTGGACAATAGCTTCTTGATGAAGCCTCTACCTCCTGACCACTACCGAGCTATCACAATCGCATTCACACTTGCACTCTCAATCACACTCTCACTCTCAATCTCACTCTCACTTTCACTCCCAATCACAAGGTAATTCTTAGATTTTTGTGCATCCCCCGTGTTGATGCACAGGCCTCCCTATATCCGACTTTGATCGCTACCCTCCTCAAAGAAGTGTGCGATCCACCAAATTTAGGAAAAGTCGAGTTTCTCCAAAACTTTTGCA
The DNA here is from genome assembly GCA_020310875.1 of Ceratopteris richardii. Lineage (NCBI taxonomy): Eukaryota > Viridiplantae > Streptophyta > Polypodiopsida > Polypodiales > Pteridaceae > Ceratopteris > Ceratopteris richardii. The sequence continues at coordinate 94,303,793 of CM035444.1, read as the reverse complement.
AAAAACCATGTGATCCTAGTCTGCTTTCTTTCTTTAGCGTACCTATTAAAAATAGGAGAAAAACACAAAAAAGACATGTCCGAAAATATTCATAATTAGGCATGAGGACACATGAGCATCAGAATCATGGATTTGAATAGATATAGATAAGCCGTCGTGTTTTTAAGTGTTGGAAAACGGCACTTTTCAAATCCCTGTAACTCAAAAACGGTGAGGAATTAGCTTAAGATTGTGAGAGACACGTTTACTCAATTTGGCAATCAGCACAATAGTGTTAGAGAAGACCATGGTCCACCTACAAATGCCATTTTTGAGCCCTGCAAGTTTCAAAATTCTAGAGAGAGTAAAATCAAGTCATTTTGTTCCAATGAACTAAATATAGGACCCTGATCGAGGTACTTAAAACATGATTCACAAAAATTTCTCATAGGCACTTTTATTCTCTTATACTTGCTCTAGCTTTCTCTCATACAGAGTTTTCCTTACTTCTTTCATCTTCACCTTCAAAATTCCACTAGAAAACATGATGCGAATAAGGTCTAGGGAGAGAATATGAAACTTGTCAACCCAAAATTTTTCCTACATGCATAAAATGACCTAATTATTCATTCTAAGCATGATCCCCACAATGAAATTCAGAAAGTTCAAAATGAATTATTTCACTAGAAAAGAGGCCTATTACAATTCTTCCCCCCTTTAAGAACTCTGTCCTCAGAGTTGAAAAGAAGGATAATGTTTTAGAAAAATATCAAAGCTCACCCAACTCGAATCTTCTACTGGTATGAGTGCCATTTCACTAAAATTTCTACTATAGATCTATTTCTAAGAAATCTTTCCTTTCTGTATAATATTATTTCAGGTTGAAGCTCAAAAAAGCCATCATCTTTCAGCTTATAACTATCCTGAAAACATGCGAAACATTAGATACATATCTTTTAAGTGCATATGCAATCTCCTCCACTCCTTTGGTACCTTCCACTAAAGTCTACTAGTGGTTGGAGTGATCTGGAGCACTGATTTAGTACCTTCCACTAGAGTCCACTAGTAGTGGTTGTACTCGACACTCGAGTTAAGTCTCTCAAGACTCAAGTTAACTCACATTAACTTGAGTTAGAAGGCTCTAGAGCTTCTTGGGAAAAACTCTCTCCCCATGCTCTCCATGGGGATTGAACCCAAGAACTGCTCCTTCATAACCATGAGTCTTAACCACTAGGCTAAGTGAATCACTTAAATATGAGAGCACATGAACTTATGCTTGAGTCTATACTTGAGATCTTTGGTCCTACAGACGAGTGAAGAAATGGTGTCCAATTTCATATTTGTTTGAAGCAGTTGGATCCGTAGACCATAGACTTACTTTATTACATAGTGCACTAGAAAGAAAACTTTTAAGTAACTAGAAAATCAGAGTCATTTAGAGTATGTAGACGAGTATGAAGAGTAGTTTTCAAAGTACTTGATTTCAAAATTTCATTGAGAACTTAATAAGCATTAATTTTATCTTCCCATAACGTTCTTCATGGTTGTTTACATTTCTTTTCCAAAATATAAATACGCACATAGTGTTTAATATTGGATTCAATTTTGGTGATAAGAATTCAAATTCCCAAAGATCCACCATATGTAGGCTTTAAAATTGGAGGATAAAGATGGTGAAATAATGAATACATAAATGAAGCTTGAACTTTGAGAAAAAAAAACAACATGTGGTTGGAAAGAGACGGAGAAAGAAAGACAGAGAGAGAGAGAGAAGGAGAGAGAGGGAGAGAGAGAGAGAGAGAGATTTTGCAAACTTTTTGTTTCTTTGCAGGGTTGGTAAGTTACATTACCTTCCAATTATGTTTGAAATATACAGACAATAACATACATATATTCGAGATCCCCATGATGCTCCACCCTCTAGAGGTGATATGGTGGGCTACATAATCCAAGGTGTATGAATACTATATTAGGAGTCTGAAATCTATCATTCAAATTTCATTGGAGTATCCGAAAAAAGACAAATCTATGGCCATTTGCACCTATTTCCTTTTTAGCCAAAACACTAATGTCCAGAGTCAATGTTTGTAGTGTCTCCTCAATTACACTCTTTCCTCAATCTCAATCTTTCGATCACTCAAAAATAACAGAGGAGAGAAGAACGCAAAGATTGCACAAGGTAAGAGAAAATCTGATGCGGAAGAGTAGAAACAAATATGACGCAGAGAAGAAAGAATTTTGATATTATAGATGTGAATCAATGGTTACATTAGCTCTCGACAATAGCTTCTTGATGAAGCCTCTACCTCCCGACCGCCCCCCGAGCTATCACAATCGTATTCACACTCGCAATCTCAATCGCACTCTCACTCTCACTTTCACTCTCACTCTCAATCACAAGGTAAATCTTAGATTTTTGTGCGTCCCCCGTGTTGATGCACATGCCTCCCTATATCAGAGTTTGATCGTTGCCCTCCCAAAAGAAGTGTGCAATCCACCAAATTTAGAAGAAGTCGAGTTTCTCCAAAACATTTGCAAAAAACCATGCGATCATAGTGTGCTTTCTTTCTTTAGCGTACCTGTCAAAAATAGGAGAAAAGCACCAAAAAGACATATTTGAAAATATCCATAATTAGGCATGGTGACATGTGAGCATCAGAATCACGGATTCGAATAGAAATAGATAAGCCCTCTTTTTTTAAATTGTTGGAAAATGACACTTTTTAAACCCTTGTAACTCAAAAACAGTTAGGAATTAGCTTAAGCTTGTGAGAGACACTTTTACTCAATTTTGTGATCTTCTCAATAGTGTTAGAGACATCCTAGGTCCAAATCCACCTCCAAATGCCACTTTTGAGCCCTGCAAGCTTCAAAATTCTAGAGAGAGAATAAAATCAAGGCATTTTCATATAATGAGCTAAATGTAGGACCCTAAACGAGGTACTTAAAACATGATTCACAAAAATTTGACACAAGCACTTTTACTCTCTTATACTTGCTCTACCTTTCTCTCATACATGGTTTTCCTTAATTCTTTCATCTTCACCTTTAAAATTCCACTAGAAAACATGATGCGAATAAGGTCTAGAGAGAGAATATGAAACTTGTCAACCCAAAATTTTTCCTACATGCATAAAATCACCTAATTATTCATTCTAAGAATTATCCCCACAATGCAATTAAGAAAGTTCAAAATGAATTATATGACTAGAAAAGAGGCCTATTACAATTCTTCCCCCCTTAAAGAACTCTATCCTGAGAGTTGGAAAGAAGGATAATGTTTTAGAAAATCATCTAAGTTCAACCAACTTTTAATCTTCTACTCGATATGAGTGCCGTTTCACTAAAATTTCTACTCTTGATCTATTTTTAAGAAATCTTTCCTTTGTATCTAATATTATTTCATGTTGAAGCTTCAAAGAGCCATCATCTTCTAGCTTATAATTGTCTTGCAAAGCATAAGAAACATTAGATACATATCTTTTAAATGCATGTGCAATCTCCTCCACTCCTTTGATACCTTCCACTAGAGTGTACTAGTGGTTGGAGCGATCTACAACACTGCTTTAGTGCCTTCCACTAGAGTCCACTAGTGGTTGTTGTCCTCATCACTCAAGTTAAGTCTCTTAAGACTCAAGTTAAGTTTCTTAAGACTCAAGTTAACTCACATTAACTTGAGTTAGAATGCTCTAGAGCTTCTTGGGAAAAACTCTCTCCCCATGCTTCCCATGGGGACTGAACCCAAGATCTCCTCCTTCACAACCATGAGTCTTAACCACTCGGCTAAGTGAATCACTTGAATATGAGAGCACATGAACTGATGCTTGAGTCTGTTCTTGAGATCTTTGGTCTTACAGACGAGTGAACAAATGGTGTCTGATTTCATATCTGTTTGAAGCATTCGGATCCCTAGACCATAGACTTACATTATTACATAGTGCACTAGAAACACAACTTTTAGTTAATTAGAAAATCACAGTAACTAAGATTATGTAGACAAGTATGAAGAGTATTTGTCAAAGTACTTGATTCCATAATTTCATTGAGAACTTAATTAGCACTAATTTTATTTTCCCTTAACTTTCTTCACGATTGTTTACATGTTTTTTCTAAAATATAAATACGCACATAGTGATTAACATTGGATTCAATTTTGGTGATAAGAATTCAAGTTCCCAAAGATCCACTAGATGTAGCCTTTAAAATTGGATCTAGGAGTGGGTGCACCTATGATTTCCTTGGTAATTGGAATGAAGTGGAGCGCCCTTATAAATCTCTCCAGTATGACGAGAATAGCCTCATACTTATCTAACCTTAGCATATCTATGATTAAATCCATACATAATGAAGCCTGTGGACTTTATGGAGTACATCAAGGTTGCAAGAGGCCATGTAGTTTTATTTCATGGTACATTATATCTATTGCAAGTGTCATAGGTTCGGATATATTCTTTTACTTCCTTCCACATTTGAGACCACCACAAATTTTTTTATATGATTTTTATTGTTTTATTCATTTAAAAATATCTTGTTGCTAGGTTTTCATGACTTTGTTGAAGTACTTGGAACATAAACTTTTATTAAGGGACATCTAATAGGTTGTTAGAGATTAATAACCCATCCTTTTCTTAAATCAATTAGGTCTTGAATATTTCCTTCGTGAATTTTTTGCTTGACATTACAAAACAATTCATCATGTCATAGAATCTCACAAATCAAATGATTCAAGGATGAGCCTTCATGATGGTTTGAAGAAATGGGTGCTAACTAGAGATTTTTAGGCACGATTAATACACTATTTTTTTATCAAAGGCCTCTTCAACTTTATTTGGTACCAGGTAAAATCTTCTTGACAAGGCATCTGACCAACATTACTAGCATCCTAGATGGTGTGTAATGACAAAGTTGAATCTGGATTAAAAGTTACTCCATCGATATTTCCTTCTATTAAGGATGTGGGTTGTCATAAAATACTCTAGATTCTTATGGTATTTTGACATAGTAAGTTTACGAGCTGCCTCTAGATAGTGTTCCTAGGTATCAAACACATCCACTATCGCAAGAAGTTCTCATAATGAATCATTGGAGGCGACAATTCTCTTGAATGATATGGATTTTGATACACGTATCCATCATCTACATGTTAGGATAGAATGGACTGTATGTCAAATTCTAATGCATCTGTCTCTAGGAAGAAAGGCTTAGTAGACTCATGATGAGCAAGAATTGGAGGTGTGTTGAATGCTAACTTTCAAGGCCCTAAAGGATTCTTTTGCCTCTTTGGTCCACAAGAATTTTAACTACCTGTAGGCTTTGTAAGAGATGACACTATCTTGGAGTAATCTTAGGTAAGTATCCTATAAAACTTTGCAAGCTCAATAAAACATTATACATGTCAAACACATGAATGTCATTGCCAATCAAGGATGTTTCTTATCTTTTTACGATCCATAAAGATTCCTATCTCTGAGACAATGCACCCAAAAAACTCCACTTATGTCTAATGGAAGGAGCATGTCTCCAGTTTAGCATATAAACCTTTCTCTCTTAACTTCTCTAGAGCTAGTTTTTACATGATGTTCATAATCCTCTAGAGTTCTGAGGAAAATCAAGGTATCATGGAAGTATATCAACATCAAATCATTTAAGATATCATTCATCGTATGTTGAAAGATGGCTAGAACGCTTGTTAGATAGAAGGACATCACTACATATTCAAAATCTTTATACCTTGTTCGAAATGTGGTCTTCCATTCATCTACTTCTCTATTCTTGAGAAGTTTGTAAGCTCCTCAAAGGTCAATCTTCACGAAGAACTTAAAACTTTCCTTCTCCAAGGGGTTCTAGGAGTTCTAAAATAAGATGTAGAGGATATCTATTTTTTATTGTGATCTTATTCAGTCCACCACGATATCCTACATACATTTGGAGAGTCCCTTCCTTCTTCTTTACAAATAGAATAGGGGCTTCTGCTAAAGACTTTGAGGGTCAGATAATCCCCTTGGCAAGATTCTCATCAATATTCTTGCGTAATTCTATAAGTTCGTTATGTGATACTCTTTAGATTAGTCCAAGGGGTTTTTGTGCTCCCTCTTTGAGTTCTATGGTGCAATCATAAGGTCTATGTTGTGGGAGTATATCTACATTCTTCTTTTCAAAAACACCTTCAAAACCTTGGTAGGACTTGGCTAGCTTAACTAGACCATCTTTCTTGAACTCTTGAGTTGGTATGGCATGTCACAAGCAAGGAGATAAAGTGGAGATCTCACACACACTCTCGCACTCAAAGAGGAGCACAAACACAGATTGAGGCACAAAAGAATGATCTTCTTTTTCTTCTTCTTCTATTACAGAAAAAGGAATGTACAAGAATGACCTTAAACAACAATACAACCAGTGCAACATACAAAGAAAAATACATAAGGTAAATCCTAATGTCCACAAATGAGTGAGTTGGCAAGAGAACAAATGTGCCATCACTCTTGGTAGATAAATCTAGTAAAGCTCAATGAACTATCCATGACATATACAAGCGTGACCACTATACATGTTAGAGAAATGAAAAAGTGATGCATGTCATCTTGTATCATCACATGTTGATCTTAATATCTCAACACTTCCCCTCAAGCTCAATGTCGTGTCTTGAAATCCAAGCATCTTTTGAAACGTCTTCAGGTTCTCTAGTCCAAGTGCTTTAGTAAAAATATCAGCAACTTGCTCATCTGTTGTCACATAAACAAGATCAATATCACCTGTTAATACCTTCTCTCTAATGAAGTGATAATTTACCTCCATACTCATTTTTATAGCATGAAAAATAGGATTCCATGCTAATTGTATGCGGCTAAGATTATCACCATAGATAGTGATAGGATTTTGCACTTGCACACCTAAATCTATAAGTAGCATCTCTAGCCATGATGCCTCACATGCTGCCATATTAGCACCTCTAATACTTAGCCTCTATACTTAACAGAGCAACAGTGGTTGCTTCTTAATGTTCCATGTACTAGCTGCATTTCCAAGCAATAATAGAAAGCCACTAGTAAATCTTCTATCTGGAATACTACCAGCCCAATTTGCATCAGTGTATCCATGATTTTGTAAATCTACACTAGCTTTATAGAAAAATGCATAATCCAAAGTAGCATTCACATAACATATAGTGCATCTCAAAGCATCTAAATGGGGCTTCCTAGGAACATGCATAAATTGACTTTCAAGTCCAATAGTGTAGCTAAGATCAGGCCTTATAATTGTGAGATATATCAAACTTCTATAAATCTTCCTGTACATAGCAGCATTTTCCAATGCTTCACCTTGTGTAATATCCAACTTTAGATTCCTACCTAACGGCATAGAAATATGCTTGCAATCAGCCATACCATACTTTTGCAACATAAGGCATATCGCTTTTGTGACATCCGTATACATGTTTCTATATGTATAAACTCAATGACTAAAAAGCAGCAGCACATGAAGATCTTTCATGTTAAATTCTTACATAACAAGTTGTTTTACCTCTTTAGTGCTTTCTTCATTATCACCAACTAAAATCAAGTCATCAACATAAATAGCCACAGTCGTGATGGCATCATCACCCTTCCTTGCATATAGTGAATGATCTACATCACACGTAGAAAACCTAATGGTGGTCAAGTAATCAACATTCCTTGCATGCCATGGATGAGGAGCTTTCTTAAGCCCATACAAAGCCTTTTCCAACCTATAAACATATTCTGGGTTCTTTGAATCTTCATACCCTTATAGCTGGTCCATATATACTTCTTCTTGTAACTCACCGTGTAGGACAACATTCTTCATATCCATATGATGCAAACTCCATCGTTTTTTTATAGCTAATGCAAGAAGTGTTCTAACACTAGACATTTTAGCTACAATGATGAACTTTTTGTCATAATCAATGTCGTATGCCTGTGCATATCGTTTTTCTACTAGTTGTGTTGTGTACCTGCTTATGCTACCATTAGCGTTGTGCTTTACCTTGTAAACCCACTTACAACCTATGGGTTTTTCTCCTTGCCACAATGGAACGAGCTTCCATGTATCGTTTCTAAAAAGTGAACCCATCACCTCATCCATAGCTTTCTCCCAATCTGCATTTCCAATTGCATCTTCAAAATAAGAAGGTTCAGCATCTTGAATTACCTTGGTCATGTAGGCACAAGAACAAGCCATATAACCTTCATACATCAATCATTGCATTGAATTTCACTTCCTCCGAGATCTTCTTCATACTGGGTCACTTCTCCTTGTATCATCTGCATGTGCCTTTTTAACTCCTTGAGTCTTCACAGAGGGCACTCCAAGTTCCTCATCAAGGCTCTTTTCTAAATCGCTTATCTCCATCAATGTCTTCAAGACCTATAGATGCTTTACTACCACCAGAAACCTTTTCTTTACCTTTCTTCGGTGTAGTTGATGAATTTGTTGGACTAAATTTTCCATGCAATCTTCCACTCCATGGACTTGAGCTGGAACTTCCTATCCACTCAAAACTTGAGATTCTCCACTTGAGTTTTCAACATTTTCTTTGTCATTTGATTCAAGATTAAGTCCATCTTTGGCATTTGCATAGAATCTTGACATTTCCTCAAACACAACATCACTACTCACCTCCACCTTTTGTGTGAGTGGGTTATAACATTTATATCCCTTTTGCTCAAGATAATACCCAATGAAGATACATTTTTTTGCTTTTGGATCAAGCTTCATCCCCAACTCATTTGGAACATGTACATATACAATACAACCAAATACTTTCATATGTGATAAGTTTGGCTTTTTACTTCTAAACTTATCTTCAGGTGTAACTTGATGTACAACAGTAATCAGAGTTCTGTTCATGATATATACTGCACAATTTCTACCCAATAACAGTAAGGCATATTCTTCTCAGCCATCAAGGCTCTTGCTATTTCTGCAATAAATTTATTTTCTCATTTAGTAACACCATTTTATTGTGGTGTGTACCTGCATGAAAACTGACATCAAATTCTATGAATTTTTAGAAAACTGCTGAGCTCATTTGACATGTACTCACCTCCTCCATGGCCTCACTCTTTTATTTCATGAAATGTACCCATAATTTTCGTGTATGTTCTATTAGATATGCTCAATAATCCACCCTCAAGCGACCACAAATGATCCAGGTTGCTCTAAGTTGTAAGGCCCCCATTATGAGGAGAAGCCATTCTGAGAGGCGGGATAGTTGTGAGCCTAGCCATTAGGTTAGGTAGGGCATAAACTTCAAGGCCATTGAGTTGCCATTCAAGGAAAAAATAAATGCCATGTGGTGTCGCACGGTTTCCCCATATAAAATTAATGGGAGGAGTGCAAAGGGGGGCTTGCTCCCTTTTGCGGGGCTCAGAAGGCCTATCCCTCGACCCATAGGGCTGAGATGGTAGTACTTTTGGTCATGGAGATATAATCAGATTGTATATTTTGCTGACTATTGAGTATCTCCCGACTACATTTATCTATACCATCTCCCCTTGTAAAAGCTATATAAGCATGGCCAAGTTGAGCTTTATATAGCACTGCACACTAGTAAGCCCTTCATCTAGAGTGTGTGGATATTTCCATCTAAGCTCCACATTCGGAGTGCACGCGTGGACAACACCATCGTTGTAACTGCATTACACTCAACAATATGAGAATTTGAGTTCTCTATCTCTTAGTCTGCATCTATCTTTATCTGCACTTTTTTCTCAACTCTATCTACAGGTCTATTTGGTTGTGTTGTTGTTTTCTTTGATGGTATCAGAGTACAGGAAGCTCTTAGTGGTGCAGAAGCAGAAATGCAGAGGTTGCAGACGTCTCTACAACAAAAGAGAGAAGATGTCAAGTAGTAGAATCAAGGTGGCTCATGAATAGGAGTAGGTGGATTTGAGATAGGATCAACACTGATGCTTGTCATCCCAATGCTCTAGATACAATCACTAGCTTTCACGGAAGGTAAACTTTATGGTACGAACTACACCGTCTGGAAACTTAAAATCACTTCTATCCTTGATTCATATGAGCTTTTGGAGATTGTTCTTGGGACTGATCATGAGCCCCACAAAACACCTGATCCAAAAAATCTTGGTTGAGTCAGTGATGCTGATGCTGATCTTCTACATGCCCAGAAACTTAGAAATGCAGATGCACTTTGTGCTCTAGTTAGAATTACTTTTGATAGTGTTCTAGCTCTCATTCAGCATACTACCAAGGCATGTAAAGCATGGAAAATATATAAAAATCAATAGAAAAATCGTAATCAGACAAGGACTCAAAACTTGGAGAATCGGCTAGCAACAAGAAGGTTTGGTCATGGAGAGACTACAGAGGCATTTATCACTCGAATAAAGAATCTACAAGATCAAATGGCGGGTGTAGCTGTACAAAAGTCAAGCGAGGAGCTAGCTTGGTGTTGTCTTTGAATATTTCCACCTATGTTTGATGGTTTGATAACTGCTCTTAATACTCAAATCAGACCTCAACCACTAACTTTTAAATAATTCTATTCCTTACTCATGAAGGAGGAGGCATAAATCAAGGCAAGGAGTAGTGGTAGCAAAGAAGATATTGCATTCACAGCAAATGCCAAAGGAGGAAAATCAAACTCGTCAAAAGATGGAGACAAAAATAAGAATGACAAAAAGTTCAAAGGAGAGTGTTTCCACTTCAAGAAGAAAGGACACAAAATCCAAGACTATCGCATCAAGAAGGTAGAAGAGAGGAGTGGCTCTTCAAAAGGTGGCAAGGGCAAGGAGTCTACCAACATAGTAGAAACAAAGCTTGAGTTATTTGTTACGATAGGGGAGGTGTGCTCCTCGATTGAAGATTTAGGAATAGATGACTCATGGGTGTTGGACAATCATGCATCTTGTCACATGACAAGCAGAAAAGACATTTAGAGTTCCTTACAACCTCTAAAGGAACCCATCTCAGTAAAGGTAGGGAACAATGCAAGATGTTATGTAGAGGGCGAAAGTATGGTCTCTTTCAAATAAAATGAAAAGTATGGTCTCTTTCAAATAAAATGAAAAGTATGGTCTCTTTCAAATAAAATGAAATCTACTTTGAGTAGCTTCTATAACTGATTAAGGTCATCAAGTATCTTTTAGTAAGACAGGAGCTAAGATTATGGACAGTAACAACAACATTGTTGGGAATGGCATAAAGAGGAACAACTTGTATGATTTGTGTGCTCTTACAACCACTAGAAATGTGGGGACCTAAGAGATTCAGACACATTTGATATCCTGTACTGAAGGAGATGCATCACAAGGGTATGGTTGCACACCCACCATAGATTGCAGAAATGAAGGAACCATGTGAAGCTTGCATGATGGGCAAGCAATAGAGGAAGGAGTTTCCACAAGAAATCAAGAATAGGGAAAGCTATCCTCTAGAGTTGGTGCATGTTAACTTGTGCAAAAAAATGCCTACACAAGCCTTGGACGGATCTTCCTGCTTCATTTTACTTGTCGACCACTATAGCAAGAAGATGTGGGTGTACTTCCTTTGTGATAAGGTTCAAGCTTTTGATAAGTTTAAGGAATGGCTTGAGCTTGTTGAAACTGAAACATGGAAGAAGATGAAGAAATTTAGGATAGATGATGGTGGTCAGTTCACATCAATAGAGTTTGAAGATTTCTACAAGAGTAAGGGAATCAAGGATCAACTCATAGTGGCACATAGTCCTCAATAGAATGGTGTTGTAGAACATCGGAATTGAACCATCATGGAGATGGCAAGGTGCATGTTTAAAGGAAAGGATCTGCCTAATCTATTTTGGGTAGAGGCTCTCAACACTGCCGTCTACATCTTGAATCAAAGCTACATGAAGGCACTTGATGGAAAGACTCTAGCAGAAGCCTACACTAGTAAAAAAGCCTTCTGTTTCTCATTTCCAAGTATTTGGAAGTGAATGTTAGGTACATCTTCCAAATAAGGAGAGAAACAAGATTCAACCAAAAAGCATCAAATGTGTCTTCCTCGGGTACAGTGAAGATAAGAAAGCTTCTAAACTTTATGACCCTAAGGCTAAGAAGATCATGGTGAGTCGTGATGTGGTGTTTAAGAAGGAGTGGCCACATGCAGTGGAGGAGGAAAAGAGAGCTTCCAGTTTATCATCAGACAAAGGGGCAATCCACTATGAACCTGGCCCAAGAGCTATCCCTTCTACACAAGAGAAGGAAGCATCATCTTCAGATGATGAGTTTGAAAGTCACCAACCTGCAGACACCCAAGTGGAAATACATTTCCATGTTGGGCGAGATAGCTCTATGATTCTGCAAACCCATCTCATAGTCACTAGAGCAAGTTATATATTGACCAAGGGGATCACCAAGATTAGAGGAACAAAGATGGCCAAGAACCCATGTTGTAGACACAACCTTGATGGCTGTTTTCATTTAAGAAGAAGCACATGAACCAAGAAATGTGGAAGAGGCACTCCATGGTCCAAATTGGAGGGCTGCCATGTAAATAGAATACAACAATATCATGAGGAATGGAACTTGGGAGCTAGTGGATTGACCCCCTAAGCGTAAAGTCATTGGCACCAAGTGGGTGTGGAAGCTAAAGTACAAGGCTGATGGTACTCTAGAAAAGCACAAAGCAATACTTGTTGCACATGGCTACTCACAAGCTGAAGGCATTGATTTTTGTGAATCATTTGCCCTGACTGCAAGAATGACTACTATCCAAGTAGTACTAGCTATGGCTGCACATAAGTGTTGGCTAGTCTATCACATGGATGTCAAATCAGCATTCTTGAATGGAGACCTCAAGGAGCAGGTATATGTGTCTCAACCACCATGGTTTGAGACTCCCCATTTAGAGAACAAGGTATGTATGCTAAAGAAGGCATTATAGAGGATGAAACAAGCCCTTATAGCACGATACTAATATATAGATAAGTATCTCTTGGATCTAGGCTTCAAAAGATGTGCTTCTTATGCTAACTTGTATGTTCTAAAGAGAGGAGGGAAGGCAATTGTGCTTGTACTCTATGTAGATGACCTTGTGATTATAGGAAATGATGATGCTCTCCTTCAAAAAACAAAAGATGCCCTGAGTTCAGAATTTGAAATGTTAGTCTTGGGCTTCATGCATTATTGCTTAGGCCTTGAAGTTTGGTAGGAACCACGGAAGATTTTCATGTCTCAACAAAAGTATGCAAGACAAATATTGAAGGCATTTGACATGGAGGATTGCAAGGAAATTTCTACACCTATGGAGGTCAACACAAATTTATCTATTGAAGATACTTCACCTCTAGTGGATATTCGAAAATACAGGAAATTAGTTAGAAGTCTTATCTACTTGTGCAATAGCAGACTAGATATCTATTATGTGCGTGGAGTAGTAAGTAGGTTCTCTAATCAGCCTCACCAAACACATTGGAAGGCAAGCACACAGATACTCAAGTACGTGAAAGGAACCACAGATTATGGTAATCTTTATAAACAAGGCTCATCTCTGGTTGGATACTATGACTTTGATTGGGAAGGAGATATTGATACCAAAAAATCAGTTTCTGGGTATTGATTTTCTTTAGGATCAAGGATCTTCTCTTGGATCAGTAAGAAGCAATCGACTGTAGCATTATCTTCTACTGAAGCTGAGTACAAAGCTGCATGTGTTGCAGCATGTGAAGCACTATGCTTGAGAAGGATCTCATGGCACATAGGAATACAAGGATAGGAGGCTATAGAGTTGAAATGTGACAACCAAAGTCGCATGGCCATCGCCAAGAATCCTTTTTTCCATGCGCGTACCAAGCACATAGAAATTCAGTATCACTATATGCATGAGTTGATTGAGGATGGGGTCATGGAGATAAGCTATTATCCAACTAAAGAAAATGGAGCAGACTTCTTCATCAAGGCTCCTGTGAGAGAGCAACGTCTTTGACACTTTCCAAAGCTTGGGATTAGACCAAGGGGGTAGTTGACCATAGGGTGGACATTGAGGGGGGTGTTAGATATGCTGAATACTCCATCCTCAAGTGGCAACAAATGATCCATGGTGCTCTAAGCTGTAAGGCTCCCATTATGAGGAGAAGCCATTGTGAGAGCCTGGACATTTGTGGAACCCTAACTTCTTAGTTAGGTGAGGTCTATGTGTGACCCTTGATGGTTATAGATGATCGATGTGAGCCTAGCCATTAGGTTAGGTAGGGCATAAACTTCCGTGCCATTGAGTTGCCATTCAAGGCAAAAATAAAGGCCCTGTGGTGTCGCACGATTTCCCCATAGAACCTTAATAGGGGGAGTATAGAGGAGGGCTTGTCCCCTTTTGGAGGGTCTGCGGGGCCTATCCCAATATCCTGTAGGGTCAAGATGGTAGGACTTCTAGTCATGGAGATATAGTCAGATTGTATATTTTGCCAGCTATTGAGAATCTCCCCACATCATTTATCTATACCAACTCCGCTTGTAAAAGCCCTTCATCTAGAGTCTGTCTAGATCGCCATTTAATATCCACATTGGGAGTGCATGGGTGGACAGCACCATCGTTGTAAGTGCATTATGCCTATCAATCTCAGAATTTGAGTTCTCTATCTCTTAGTCTACATCTATCTTTCTCTCCATTTTTTTTCTCAACTTTTTGTACAAGTGTATTCTGCTCTGTCGTTATTCTCTTACATGGTCATCAATGAAAGTAACAAGAAACCTTCAACCACCCATATATGTGGTCTTCTCATGACGGGAACCATTTCTACATACTATTTCTAGCACATTCTCACTAACATACTTGTCATGTGAAATGATGCTCTTGATTGTTTGCCAAATTGACATGCTACACATACCTTTTGCATTTCTGCAACCTTGAAATTTGGTAGTCCGTTGACAAACTCCCTTGACTACCATCAATTTCAGACTTTGCAGATTTGCATGTCCAATTTGTTTATGCAAGATCTATATATCAACAATAACTCTTGCACCTTTTGCAAACATGGATGCATTCATTTCACAAATTTTCACATTTAAGGTAAACATCATACCCACTTTGTTTCCTTTTCCATTCAATCGTCCATCCTCTTTATACTCTTCTACATATAACACATCAACATTGAATGTGACTTGTAATCCATATTCAACCATTTGTCCAATAGAAATGAGATTCTCTGTTATATTTGGAACATGTAGCACATCAGCAAGATGTTTAACCTTCTTGTCCTCCATAGACAATGCTATGTTTCTTGTATGCTCGATAGGGTGTGATGTGTTATCAACTATCTCAACATATCCAGGAACTAGCAATTCCTACAAACTACTAAACCATTCTGCATGACTGGCCATGTGTTTTGAAGCACCTGAATCAACATACCACACATTACCATCAATTTTGAAACATCAAGAGAAATGATATTCATCTTGTGATGTTGGACCTTGAAAAACTTCATAGAATTATCTACACTTTTGGATGCATAGTTGTTTTGTTGCCTTCTATTATTTTGATTCTTCAACTTGCAATCACGTTCAAAGTTTCAAGGTTTACCACAATTATAGCATCCTTTAATATCATTACTTGAATCATTTCTTTGGAAATTTATGCAGTCTCATTGACTCCCTCCTACCTCCAAACTTTCCTCTACATCCTACATGATTCTGATGTTGACTTTGGTCTTGGTTACTCTTTCCTCTTCCACTTCCAAATCCTCTACCTCTACCTCTTCCTCTAATAGAGAAGAATACCTCTTTCTACCTTCATGCCAATTTTTGTAGCAATTTGAGGTGGTTTGTGAGTCGCGATTTCTCCATGCCTTCTCATGCACTCTTCACTGTCGGCCTTCTACATGAGCTCTCTACAACCACACTGGCTCTGATACCATGTCATGAGAAAGGAGATAAGGAAGAGAGCTCAAACACACACTCTCACACTCAAAGAGGAGCACAAGCACAGATTGAGGCAAGGAAGAATGATCTTCTTCTTCTTCTATTACATAAAAAGGAATGTACAAGAATGACCTGAAACAACACTACAACAAAAGCAATATATAAAGAAGAATACATAAGGTAAATCCTAATGTCCGTGAGTGAGTGAGCTAGGAAGAAAACAAATGTGCCATTACTCTTGGTAGATAAATATAGTAAAGCTCAATGATGTATCCCTGACATATAGCATCATGACCATTATACATGTTGGAAAAATCAAAAAGTGATGCATGTCATCCTGGATCATAACATGTTCAGCTTGATATCTCAACATGGCATATATCATATATGTTAGCTCCTTTTTTACTACATGTATGAGGGATTAGGATCATACATATGCCAAGTTCTTTTGGATATCTCGAGGAGTGATTTTATTATTTCCCAATTAATGTCTAGATTATGTTTCTTTAGTTGGTAGCATTCCAATGATAACAAGATTTGTTGGACCTAATGTACATTGAAACATATTTCAGAATTATGCTCACCAAGGTGTACTCTTAATGGTGTGGTTTCCATGGTAATATTCCCAAATGTTAAACTTTGTCCATCTCCTACTTCAACTACCATTTTTTTCTCTTCTAAATTACTAGAATCTTCTGTTTCTAAAACAATCCTTTATTGATGAGACATGATGAGGATTTTGAATATACTAGAGCTATAAGGGAAAGGGTATTCTTATGCATGATTAACTTGATAAGGGCAAGCCATGCTTCTATGGGTGTTGCTTGAATTATAAGACCACTTTTGATATTATGGTTTGTTTGTAGGGTCTCCTTTATAATTGAAATTCCTCATTTCCATGCTCTACAAGGGAGATTATGACTCTAGAGTTGCTCTTTTGTTGGGATAATTAACTACAATATGGCCAAGGCTTCCACAATAGAGACATAAATTGTTATCTCTCCTTTTTTGTTTCTCTTATGGGACTAGAAGCTCGAACCTAGTTACATCTATCTACATAGGTTCAAGTAGAGACTCATCTCTAGGACTTGGCTAGAAGGGTTTCCATTAGCAAAGTCTTCCTTCTACTTGTTTTTCTTATTTTCTTTCAAAAATGAGGTTATCACAGTGAATAGATTGGGTCATGTATCCATTCAATATCTTAACCTTTGGCATCGTGAGTATAAGGTCCTTCACAACATCTCTTAAACCCCATCTAAACTGGCTTATGAAATAAGTTTCATGTCAAGTAACATCCCATATTAATTGCTTGAATTCCGATGCATAGGTAGAGGCTTGGTAGAGGTTTGGTAGTTACCTTGGTCCAGTTATCAATTATGGAATGTGTTGAATAAAAGAAATATTGGAGTGAGATTTATTAAGTTATTAATGTGTGTTTGGATATAGCAGCTGAAGGTTTGTGAGGTGTGAAAGGTGTGAAAGGGCATGGATGTTTCAAATATGTATGGACACTAATAATCAGATTTATATCTTATATAATTTGTGAATAAACCCACGTAAAGGGTTTTGTTTTTAGAAACAAATATAGAAGTAGTGGTTAGGATAAGTATCACTATAGAACCTTACTTATGTTAATAAAAGCAAAGGATCTCCATAAAAGAAAGCAACTTTTTTACTTTCATGCTTTTCTTTGAAGATGCCGTCATTGTGACTCGTATTTTTGTCATAATGAAAAATCCTATAAATACATGCAATCTGTGGACCTGTCAAAACACAATTTGTAGGGGGAGAATGCAAACAATATTTTGTATTGTTTGGTTTGTTCACATATCTTTTTTTTGTGTGTTTTAGCACCTATAGCATGATGCTCCCAATGATAGCCTCCATTTTGAATGACCTCTGCCCAAAATTCAAGGATGATCGCTCACAAGCATTCAAAGCAACATGGAGATCAGACTCCTGTTCTGCCCCGCCGTGTGGTATCTCTCTCCACAATTACCCCAAAAGGAGTAATACTCAACCTCTCTCAGGTGAGTGCCACTTGGCACTCAAGTGAATATCTTACTCAACTAGGATAAGAGGGGTTTCACACCTCTTACTCCTAACAACGAATGATACTCCATGACATTTCCTTCACCTTAATTCCATTTTTGTCCTCAAAAAGGATATTGGAAGGTCTAATAGAAGAGTGAGAAATAATAGAAATACCACTCCCACTATATCCCCATGTATAGCAATACATGGTCATATCTCCATGTTGTTTCCTCGTATCCTTCCCCTTAAGAAGACCCTTGGAAAGGTATTCTAAAACTTGGAAACTGTCTCTCAAGGGTGCTAACCTGTTCCCATGTGGCACTAACTTCTGAACTATCTTTCCACTTTACTAGAGACGCTTTATATAAGTGACTTCTATTCCATTTTTCTCGAGTGCGTAGTATGCTCTCAGGTTCATGTGGAATAGACTGAACAAAAATAGGCTCTACTACCTCAATGTTTGGAATGAGGTTGTCAGATTCACCCAACCTTTTCTTAAGCCGACTAACATGAAAAACTAGATGGATTTGACTATTCTCTAGAAGTTAGAGCTGGTATACCATCTGTCCTATTCTCTTAAGTATTTGGAAAGGTCCACAATACCTAAGAGATAGTTTTGGACAAGGTCCAGTGTTCATGGTTTTAGACCTAGATGGAACTCTAAGATAGACTTGCTCTCCTACCTCAAAGTTGATCTCTCTCCTTTGAGGGTCAACATAGGCTCTAGCCCGATCCTGAGATCTCCTAATGCTGTCCTTAACAAGCCTAAGCATATCGTTCATCTCTTCCAAGAAATCCTTTGCAGCTTGAACTTTCTCATTCTCTAATCCTACTACATAAGGAGCTCTTGGCTGAAACCAATACATAAGCATAAATGGACTATGCCCAATGCAAGAGTGCTTGGCACTATTATATGCAAACTCAACTATAGATAAGTACTCTTCCCAATTAGTTTGCCTTTCATTCACATATGCCCGAAGCATATCCTCTAGGATTTGGTTAACCCTCTCTATTTTCCCATTATAGTGTGGATGCTCTGCCATACTCATGCTAAGTTTCATGTCCAACTTTTGAAGGCCGCTCTCCAAAAGTTGCTAGTAAACTTCCTATCCCGATTAGAAATTATGTCTAAAGGAAAACCATATAATTGTTATAGGTTCTCTACAAAGAGCCTAGCCAACTCTAGTGTCTTCACTGTAGTACGTGTCGAAATAAACCTAGCCATTTTGATTAACCTATCCACAATTACCCAAACTGAGTCGTGCCCTCTTTGTGTCTTATGTAATCCGACTATAAATTCCGTGGAGATACTCTGCCATTTCCCAATAGGAATGTCCAATGGGTCAAGTAGTCCTCCAATCCTCAACCTCTCAGCTTTATTGACTTGGCATTTGGTACACTTAAGCACATACTCTAGGACGTCCTTATGAAGTCCAGGCCAATAAAACTTCCTCTTAAGAAGATCATAAGTCTTGTTAACTCCTGGGAGTCCTGCACTAGGTGTGTCATGACACTCATACAAAATATGTCGTCTCCTCTCAAGATCTTTAGGGACATACACCTTTTCTTTATATAACAGATATCCATCATGGACACTGTAATTCTTCCACTTGAATCCTTCTTGAGTACCCGTCAATACTCCATCCTCACTGGAAATCCGTATATCATGATCCCCATTCTCTATGGATTCCAAAATCTCGAAATATTGAGGATCAAGCCTTTATTTCCCTCTAATGGACTCAAATAGCTCACTAGTGATCTGAGTAAAACTCAGTCCATTGCGCATAGGCATGCAGCTAAGTGAATCAGCCACTACATTAAACTTTCCCTTTCTATACCTAAGCTCATAATCAAACTCCTAAAGGGTCTCTACCCATCGATCGACCTTTAAGGTCTCTTTGATTAGAGAGCTAGGTAATGCTATCTTGGTCAAACACTATCGTAACTTTGGCACCATATAAATAATGATGCTAATTCTTCAAAGCATGGATAATTGCATACAACTCCTTTCCATAGATGGAGTAATTCTTCTAAGCCCGTTCTAGTTTCTTTCTCTCAAAAGCTACTAGTAGACCATTCTGTACTAAAACTGCTCCTATGGCAAAATCACTCGTATCAGTCTCAACCACAAATTGTTTGTTCGGATCGGCTATGTGTAAAAGTGGACCTGTGGCAATTGCTACTTTCAATTTCTCCATACTTTGATTGTGTTTGTATCCCCAATGAAAGGCTTTCCCTTTCCCTTTAAGCTATTCCATCATCAAGACAATAATTTTGGCATAATTCTTAATGAATCTTCGATAGAAACCTGATAAACCTAGGAAGATCTGCACCTCTTCTAAATTCCCTGGATGTGGCCATTCAATAATAGCCCTTACGTTTTCAAGATCCATCTAGATTCCATCTTGGGAGACTATATGGCCAAGGTATCTAACCTCTGTTTTGAAAATTCATACTTTGACTCCTTAACAAAGAGTGAATTTTCCCTTAGCACTTGGAATACCTTTCTTAAGTGTTCCAAGTGCTCGCACTATAGATCAGAATGTCATCCAAAAAGTCTACTGCAAAGTCTCCTAGATAGGGTCGAAAGCACTATTCATGAGCTTCATGAAAGTGGGAGGAGCATTGCTGAGACCAAAAAGCATCACCAAAAACTCATAGTGCCCATATCTAGTTCTAAATGCAGTCTTAGGGTCATCCTCTACCCTAATCCTAATCTGACGATATCCTGATGTAAGATCAAGCTTGGTAAAATAGCTAGCTTGATGTAACTGATCAAATAGATCTTCCAATCTAGGCATTAGAGACCTATTTTTGATAGTTACCTTATGAAGTGCTCTATAGTCTATACATAGTGTCATAGATCCCTCTTTCTTTTGAAGTACGAGCATTGGTGATGCCCAAGGTGAGTTATTAGGTTTAATGAAGCCCTTATCTAAATAATCCTGCAATTGCCTCTCAACCTCCTCATGCATGCATGCATGCATGTATAAGGTAGCCTACAAATAGGGTTTGTGTTAGTAACTACTTCAATGGCATGGTCAATGTCCCCTCTCTTAGGTGGTAGACCTCTCAGTAAGTAAGTGGGAAAAACATCTCTATACTCCAACATAAGATCCTTAAAACTTTTAACCACACACTCTTGCAAGAAAGAATAATAGAAAGTCCTATCCATATTTACATTCCTAGCATGAAAATATACATTAGATGAACTGTCTGTACAATGCTCAATATCATGACTATACAATAAAAACATCTCCTGTATATGCTGAGAATAACAAACTCTATACAACTCTAAGGATGAAATGAGAGGTGCACTAGGTACATCTCTCTCTCTCTCCCTGAATACAAAATTTAGTTCCATTCTTTTCAAATTCAAGCGTGTTGTTTTGATACCTGCATTGAAGTTTGTACCCCAACCCCTATAGCCACTCTCTTCCTAATACAAGGTCTATCCTCTCCATATTTATAACTTGGAAGTCCATATGATCTATATAATCCAAGATCTTGACTTCAAAATTGGATACCATCGTATCCCATATCCTCTTGTCTTCCCCTTGCATCATAGATACTACGTATTTATGTGAACTGGGCTGCTAGGGAATCTTTAGTTTCTTGATGAGAGCATAGTTTATAAAGTTATGAGTGGCAGAGTCATCTATCATGACTCTCACCCTGATCCCGTATACACTACCATGAAGTTTAAGTAAGTCATGTGGTCCAAACCGTGGTGACCACAATGACTGACTCAAATAAGAGGTGTCCTCTATATCCTCATGCATCACCTCCATTCCCTTGCACCTAGAGCTGCCATGAACAGGAAGTGTCTGCACTAGGTGGACTGCCTTTTTGCCCTTTGCAATGGTCGTACTAGTCTCTGATCCTCTCTTCTTTTCTTCCCCCTTCTTGAGTGGAGAGTTCCACTGTGAATGGCTAGGAGACAAACACCTAAAGCACAGGTTCTCTCTTTTGGCCCTCTCAAACTGATTTATAGGTAACCTAGGCCCTTGTAATCTTTGTTTTTTAATGATTTTTTTTCCCCAAATGGCAAGTTCTTCTTGAATCTAAGCGGCTTGAGGGGTTGATCCATCTCCATAGGAGTGTATTGAGGACAGCTATGGTCCTCATAACTCTGTGCATACTTGATTGCCTCCTCAAACGTCTTAGGTGCATTCCTTTTGACTTCTCTGTTAATGGCTTTATCTAAGCATTTAACAAACCCTCTAGTTTTCTTGAAATCATCTAAGCCCTTAAGTTTCAAAATGATCTCCCTATAGTGGGATATGTAGACCATAAGAGGTCTACCTCTCTGGGTAATCCTATCCCACTCATCCGAATTCCTCTCCTCCTCGTTCTTCGGAACAAACTCTTTTAGAAAAAGAGTCTCAAATGTAGTCCAATCTGTAGGAATCAAGTTCATGTCCTTGAGACTCATCCACCAATTATAAGCCCGCAGGCGAAGCGAGAGACTCGCCTCTAGCACATGGTACTCTAGTGGGGTGCCCTTCAGTTGATAAAATAGTGTAGATTGCATCCTTATTTCTATCTCGATCATCCCTCGTAAAGGTAGGTGGCTTTAAGTCTTTCAAGAGGGGAGCTTCCCTAGATCTCTCTCCTTTGTGCTTACTAGGAAGAGAAGTATCTCTCATAGTCATCTCTAGGGG
Source organism: Ceratopteris richardii (assembly GCA_020310875.1). Taxonomy (NCBI): domain Eukaryota; kingdom Viridiplantae; phylum Streptophyta; class Polypodiopsida; order Polypodiales; family Pteridaceae; genus Ceratopteris; species Ceratopteris richardii. Next base: position 94,281,259 of record CM035444.1, on the reverse strand, counting down.
AAGAGTAGGGGTTTCTCTTTCCTTCCTAGCTAGGAAAGAGGTGATGTGAGTCTCAAGTGAGATCATTTGAGACTTTAGCGGTTGAATGAGAGATGCAATGCCACTTAGATCTCTCTCTAGTTTAAGGGTATGTTCTTTCAAGTTGAAAAATTCTTCATGAGTAACAAACTCATCCAAAAGTTCCTCATATGTATCTTCTTCCTGTTGAGGCTCTTTCTCTTCTAGGTTTTTCTCTATTTCCTGCCTCATTTCTACTTCTTCCATTCTAGAATCAGGATCCTCTAGTTGCTCTTTAGATGGAGAAGTGTGTTCAATTATTTATTTCTGTTTCGATTCCATGTTTCTCTTCCCTTCCCCCGTTTGCTAACTAGAGTATGTGAAAATGAATGGAAGTAAACCTTGAATATGCAAGAAGAAGAGAAATGTATCATAAGAGCACTTCCTCGATACAAAATGAAGCTATGGAAGCAAATTTCAAGTGATCTTTGAAGATTTAGGTCATTGATTTTGAATCCTCGCGATGCCCAAACAAAAATTGGAAATGTCTGCTTGGTCCGGGGAGGTTCTAACCACCAAAAACCAACAAGAACAATGCCAAAACCAACTAGCAATAGCCCCAACTGGGCAAACTGAGTGAAACTCAAATACTTTTGAAATTTGATAGTCCTTGACAGTCCACAAAATGTATCCCAACACTTGTACTTTAAAGCTATTAAACTATCACAAGTGAAAAAAGTGAATTTGGATGCCGAATGATGAAAAACTAGGCCCAAAAGTGGTCACCTACTTCCTACTCAAGCGATGTGGAGAGGTTTTTGATTGAACAAATCTTGTCCAAATCCAACAAGAATGGTCTTTAAGCAAAGCTTACGAGTGTAACTTCATAATGTGACAAGAATTTCTGAAATCAGATATTGTATGAGCAAGCTATGGTGCAGAAAGATGGATATGTCACGGGTAGGAAGAGGAAAAGCTAATTTTCATGGAAGAGTGACTTTGAGAACTCATAACTGAGAACCTTAAGCTTTTCAAGACAAATCCATGATCGATAGCCCTGGTCCACAACCCATAATATATATGTGCACCATTATTCTACCAAAATCTTGATTCAAATCACGTATTTTGTTGCCCCAAATTCAAGAAAAACGCAAAAATAAACTTTGTATTACCTCCTCCTTGTTCACTTGGTCCTCTTAGCAAATTTTGAAAAGAGACATCTAGCTTTATCCCACATGTGTGCTTGCAGCCATGTTTTCGCACTATAAAATGAGCACAAGAAGATTCATTGCATCACCTAAGAGGGAGGAAGGAGAGAGAAAGTACCTTCGTGGTTGCTCTTCTCTACGTGTACGAACCTCTATGTGACTCCGTCGGTTGGATGGCATTCAGCGCCGTTCCATTGATCTTACATGTTTGTGTGAATCTTGGCTGGGATACCAATATAGCATGATGCTCCAAATGATAGCCTCCATTTTGAATGACCTCTGCTCAAAATTCGAGGATGATCACTGACAAGCATTCAAAGCAACATGGAGATCGATAGATTCTTGTTCCGCCCAACCATGTGATATCTTTCTCCTAAATTACCCCAAAAGGAGTAATACTCAACCTCTTTCAGGTGAGTGCCACTTGGCACTCAAGTGAATATCTTACTCAACTAGGATAAGAGGGGTTTCACACCTCTTACTCCTAACAACGAATGATACTCCATGAGAGCACCCATATCGTATGTGTGCATATGAATTAAGATCCTGGTAAGAGTGGTATTAGAGCTCTACATAGGTCACTATAAAGGGGTTCGATGCTGTTTGTTTTGGCATTCGATCTCTATTTTGGCACCGTTCATTTTGCCATTTGCTCTCTATTTCACTTTTCATTTTTGTTTTTGTTTTTTGTTCTTGATTTTGGACTTCAATTTCGATCGTTTTCCTTGTCCTTGTCCCTATCCTAGTTTCAGTTTCAGTTTCAATTTTAGTTTTTTTTCAGGTTCCAATTCCTATTTCTCTTTCAGTTATAGATCTATTTTTAGTTCTTGAACCTAAACCTACATTTACATCTACATTTAAACCTATGTTTACACCTATATTTACCCCAAGGCATTGGCGAAAGCATAAAATATTGATATAACTTTGGCATCTTTTACTTCTGTTGCACCCATGGATCCCTTAGGGATCATTCGGAGCCATTCGCTATGCGCCAACACCTTTTAGTTAAGGAGTGTCAATAAGGAGTCTTATATTCACTTAGGGAGGATTTGAACCAACAACTTCACTTTAAAAGTCTAGTGTTTTAGCACTAAACTATCTCTTTGCATTGTCACTTTAGTTCTCTTTTCTTTTATTCAACACAAGTCTCATCTCTCTGACTTTTTCAATTCCCAATAACTACCCTTCCATTTTCCCTTTGAATTAAACAAATCTCAAAATTTTCTTCACATATCCATTAAGGGGGTTTCTTTGTCTACATATCAATGGACCCTATGAATACCATGGAGGATTTAAGTGAGTCACCTCTAGCCAAGGTACTGCTCGAGCAAGAGTTGGAGCTCCTATGCTAGGAACTTCAAAGTTCACAAAACAAGATCCCACAATGTGATGAAGTAATTTAGAAGATGCAATCTAAAGAAGATATCGTTGCAAGGGTGGTAAAAGCTATTGTCTCTACTGAAGCTGATGGCACACATTCCATGATTGGTGTCAGAAACTACCAAATTCTATGGTTTGATAATCATAAGGATGGCCTTTTAGATCTTTCATGTTTATCACAATTTGATGATTTCTATTCTTACAAATCATATGCTAAACGTGAAAAAGTCAAATTTGCTACTAACTATTTAGTAGGGAGGGCTAAACTTTGGTAGAATGTCTTGCATCACAGTGAAAAATCTCCAACTACATGGAAGGCTTTCCAAGATAAGGTTAATGATTCATTTCTTCCTCCTCAATATCATTTACATGTTTTCCCTACATGGAAAACCTTTAGATGGAATGAGGGTGACATTTTCACTACCTACACTTAGTGGTTTTGGAAAAAACTATTATTTCTTTGGATGCTCAAAGATGTACCTAAGGATACCTTGTAGAAGAAATATGAAGACGGTTTGGAGATGGGAATCAAATACAATATTCACACACTATGGCCTACAACCCTCAACGAAGCTATCTCTTTTGTCTATGATGCAGAGAAGGAATTTCAGTCCATAACCAAGTCCATCCATCTACAACAACCACATCAATGAACACTTTTTGTCAAACCTATGTTTCCTATGAAGCTTAACTTTAATGCCCTATCTTACTCTACTTTTCCACCTCCTCCACAATCCAACTACCCAATTTTACCTATTGCTTCATCTCTCCAACCTACCAAACTAGTTATTATTTTACATGATGATGGTAGTTCACATGATTTCATTTGCATTTGATAGTTCAAGAGCTTAAATGAAAATTTTTTTGTTTTTTATATAAAGTGAAATCTACATTTCAAGGTAGTCGTTAGAATGTACCAAGAGATGTGCAACATGGTATGACTAGAATAGGGCCATATGTAGATGCAAGAACATTTTTAATTGCACATTTGCAATCTTACATTGTTATACATGGTATGCCTTTTCATGATTATTATAAATCATGTCATACTTAAGTAAAATGTGCGTTTAGGAAATGATATAATTCATGAATTTATTTGTCAATGCCATAAATGATTATACTCATACACTTCCCAATGCACATAAACCTTTTATGACTACTTATAAGGATTATTTATCTAAACTAACACCATCTTGAGGATCCTTTGACCATAGCATCGACTTATAAATTCATAGTAGTTCTCCTCCTCCTAAGCACCTTATAGGCATGGCCCACTACACCAAAAAGAAATAGAAAACCAAGTTAAATACTTAGTCCAAAAATGACTTATATAAGTCCTAGTTCTTTCCCATTTGGAGCATCACTTCTCTTAGTAGAGAACAAGAATAAAACTTGATGAATATGCATGGGTTATAGAGCACTTAACAAGATCACAAGAAAGAATAAATACCCTATTCCTCAAATAGATGATCTCTTAGATAAACTATGAGGAGCTCGTGTCTTTAGTGAAATGGAGACCAAATCAAGTTACCTTTAGATACATATGATGTCTAGAGATATTTTTAAGACATCTTTAAGGACTCAAATCGGGCATTTTGAGTTTACGGTAATGCCCTTTGGACTTATCAATGCTCCTCCTACATTTGCACGAATGATGAACAACATTTTCCTTCATTATTAAGCTTTTTTCCCGATATTCTGTGATGATATACTTGTTTATAGTAAGTCATAGTGAGCATGAAAAGCATCTCAAAATAGTTTTTCATTTGATACAAACAAACACGCTTTATGCTAACTGTGAAAAGAGTTTCTTCTTTCAATGTAAGCTAGAATATCTAGGATACATTATTTCAAGTGAAGCCATGTATGTCAATCCAAACAAGATTAAATTCATAGTAGAATGGTGTAAACTTCAATCAGCTGATGATGTACGCTCTTTTTTGGATTCGCTAGTTTGTATCGAATTTTTTTTGAAGTTTCTCATATTTCGCATTGCCTCTTACCTTATTATTGAAAAAGAAAATAAAATTTGCATGGATAATTGCCTAACAGCAATCCTTCGAAAAGCTCAAACATGCACCTTCACATACACCTATTTTACGGTTACCTAATTTCTCACAACCTTTTCATGTATTTAGTGATGCTAGTGGTTCAGGAATAGGTATTGTTTTAAAGCAAAATGATCATTCCATTGCATTTGAGAGTAGGAAGCTTAAGACCTCAGAAAAGATTTATAGTTCATATGATAAAGAATTTTTAGTGGTTGTGCATGCTTTGGGAATTTGGAAACACTTTCTTATGGGATCTGACAACACTTCATCTCTCATCGAAATCTTAAATGGGCTTCATTCATGCAAAATTTCTAGCCCATGATCCAATATCAACCTAGGAAATATAATGGATGCTCTCAGTCATTTCCCTTCACTTTATGTTATTTTGCATAATATTTCTACCATCCAAATTCATTGTTTTCAAGCAATGATTTCCACTTGTCCATCGGATTTTTATTTCTCATGTGCATGGCATGAATTCAACAATTGTGCATCTTTAACTGATGAGCATTATGCATTCATCATGTTTTACTTTCTTTTCAACATAGATTATGCACTACAAAAGTCATCATGGTCAACCATTGCGATCATTAATGCCCCTCTCATTCCAAAAGAACCATGGGAACACATTTATATGCATTTTATGACTAGTCTTCCTATAACCTCATCACATAATGATATTATTTGTATGATAGTCGATAGGTTTTTTAAATATGCATATTTCATTCCTTGTAGAAAAAACTTTTCTACACCTTAGGCTCCGAAAGTATTCATTAAATTGCATTTTCCCACATCATGGTTTTCCTAAAGTAATAATATCTGATCATCATGTTCATTTTTGCAATGATTTTTGGGTTGCCTTATTTCAACATTCTGGCTCTAAAATAGATTTTAGCTATCGATTTCATCCTAAAAGTAATCGACAAAGTGAGGCTACAAATATTATTGTTCTTGATTTATTGCATTATTATTCATTGGATAGTCCCACTAATTGGAACGACAAGTTTCCATTGCTTCAGTTTGCTTACAATAACACCTCACACACCATTACAGGTTATGAACCTTTAAGGTAAAATTCTTCCCACTTCCATGACACTCACTCAAATGGATATTCAGATGGCTGATTCTATTGCTTAATATAAAATTTCTATACTTTCTGATGTTCACGAGACATTACGAAAAGTTACGAATGCTATACACATAATGTCAATACAAAATGATTAGCCAAGGAATTTAAGGAGAATGATCTTGTATGGTTACATATTATTAAAAGATGTGTGGAAAATATTTTGCAACATCCTAAAATTAAACTTGTACCAAGCTATTATGGACCATTTTCCATTATTAAAAGAATTAATGATAATTCCTTCAGATTAGATATACCATCTCACAAGTGTATGTAACTGATAGAAGAAGTCCCACAACCTGAGATTGATAGGTATGGATAAATCAACTAGAGATCATATAGGAGATTCAACAACCTATGAGCGTACGTATGAAGCAAGATATTGGGATTACAAGACATATATTATCTATACACACTTAGGTGTGATAAAGGCTATAATTGAGGAAAAAGGTTTCCTCACATAGAGGGAATCTTTTCCAAATCTATGCTATTAGACCCCTTGCTTAGAAATCCACATGCTTGTGTGAGTGATTTCACTCAACTTTATATAGCCATATCAAGCTTATGAATGTTTCTCTGTATAAGCTATGTAGCTCCAAGGATTAAGCATGGTTCCCTTATAAGATCATACCCATTTATTCTAATGTTTGGTTTTTTTTTAAGATAGGCTTCTCTTCAAGAGATACACTTATAGAAGTGAGTAGTGGCTTTTGTGTGTATGCCTAGTGAAGGGAATAGATTTTCTCAGTTGGAGGCATTTATTGAAACGCCATGAGTGAGAATTTTGAGTGAGATAAACAAATTTGTTAAGTATAGTATATAATTGTGAAAGATCTTGGGTTCTAGTCCTTCTGAATTTACAGAGCCACTCATTTGAGTAAACTATGGTTTTGTGAGTGTTCCTTAGAGGCCATCTATGCTTTAAGGTTGTATAGGAAAGGTTAATCTTCTCCCCACTTGTGCTATTAGAGCTTTTCAACATAAGGGTATTCAAGAAGGATCAAGAGAAGCCATTGAAGGACATTGAAGGAAGAAGACTTGTTGGATCAAGCTCAAGAGCATACAATCAAACAAAGGGCTCTACTCGTGAATAAGGAGAGCATGAAGCTCATTTGTTTGGTGCTTGTTAAGTAGAGAGGTAGAAGCTATTGTTATTTCTAACTTCTCTTGCATCATTAAAGAGATTTACAAGAGTGCATTATAGTACACCATGTTAGAGTATAGCACTCAAATTGAGATGTTGGACAAGAACAATTATCAACCATGGAGATTTAGAATAATTATCCACCTCATGGTGTTAAGGTCACCATTCCTTGAACCCTAGCTTTTCTATGAACACATTGACATACTTGGTGAACCTGATATAAAAAGAGGCGGTGAGTAAAAAATAGAGCTAGCAAATGGACGATTTGAGCCGAGGATGGAGATTCTAGATCTATAAAAGTATGGATAGAATTCTATCTAAATTCCTATACTTTCAAAAAGAGGATAGGTAGCAAAACGTTTTCCAATCCTTTAGTGAGAAATTAAATAAGATATTTGGATATTTCAAAGGAATAAATGTTTCTCAGTTCTAGAATGTGTACCAAAGAAAGGAGAAATAACTAAGTGCTCCTCTGACATCAATGACTAACCATGATCTATGAGAGACATTTTTCTACGTTGTCATCGGGAGATTGCGAGCTACGGGATGCATACCGGGTGCCAAGAAATTGTGACCTTGACTTGAAAATTCATTGCCTTAAGGCAAGCAAAAATATCACACATACATTAGCGATGGATTTCTAGGTACATGTTCATGTTTCCTTGGTCAGCATTTATAAAGAATTATCTATAATCGTGCTTGCACTCCTAACTCCATGGCATCCAAAGTTTTCAAATGCTTAGGTGAATAGGGTTGTTACTCTCCCTCTCTCTCTCTATCTATCTCTCTCTCTCTCTCTCACACACTCTCGCTCTGTCTCTCGCACTCTCTCTCTTTCTCTCACTCTTTCTCTGTCTTTCTCCCTCTTTCCCTTTCTCTCTCTCTCTCTCTCTCTCTCTCCCTCTCTCTCTCTCTCACACACACACTCTCACTCACACACCTACACACACAACAAACAAAGTAGATAAGTCTCCTTTATACCTTTTACACTTCTATCCATTAAATTGCTCTGCATATATACTTGGACTAACATAATTATAACACAAATCAATGGCCTCGAGCATGCTCTCTTGGAGTATCCACAATATATCAGTCTTCGTATGACCATAAAATATTTTGCTTTGCTAAGAAACATCACTCTTTACGTAACTCCCTTTTCCAGGTTCATGAGCTAGCGACATGTAGTTATAGAATGTCATGAACCCATATTGAAGGAAGTAGATTATGGTTCAAGGAATCACATGACAAAGGGAGATCAGACTTATGCTCATGAAAGTATCTAGTATGGCTAGGGTATTTCCACACATTTGACTCATGTTCATGAAAAAAACATACATTAGAAGGAAAAGGAGAATCGGATAGTTTTAATACACATCAACCTGAAGTTAGAAACATAGAGACAAAATAGAGTGAAAGTAACCAATTAAACTAGGCTTAAACTCATTAGCCCACTCAAATTATGCATCATCAAAGTGAGAAAGACATGCTGAGAAGGAAATCACAATGCCCCCCCCCCCCCCCCCCCCCCCCATGACCAATGTAGGAATAAATACGTTCCTCTACATGACTTGGTGACACAATCATCCGGTAAACCAAAAGGGAATATTTGCACTACAGCCTTAGACAAATTATTAGACATCTAGCACATTGTACCATGGACACAAGCCATGAACTTGAGTTCTATCTATGATGTGCGACACATCCTCGCAGTTACATTAAAGTCCTATTCAGGAAAAGTGGGAATTACACAGGATTTTGAGACAGTTATTTGTGTCCCAATGTTTTACTTTTTGAGTCATTCACACATTACAACATATTATTCTCTCTTGATAGGGGTATTAATAAAATGACACTTTACTATTCAACATAATTATATTATAAATGGAGTATCAGGTTGGGCTCAAACTTCAGAAGTCAGATAGTAAGTAATATAAATGAGACATGAATAATTCCCAAATTTCTTGAATAGGCCTTATTAGGTTTGTAGAAGATATAGGGATATGACAACCACAAAATTTCCTAGAAAGATGGGAGCAGGTGATGTGCCCTCTTGTAGATATTAAAGAGGGCTATTTACAAAATACTTCTTGTAGTCTTGCACAATTGCTAGAAGTTAGCTTATGAAACAAAAGCAAACACAAATCCTATGTAACCCACACCCTCTCCAAAAAAGACAATGACGTAATGTTTGGTGAATTGAGAATACGCGACTCCATTTTTCTGTAGAACTGTTAACTACAAGAAACAACCAAGAAACACACTTCCAACATACTTACAACAAAAGGAATAGAAATAAGTTGTTGCCTTCATAATCTGATGGATCTCACAACAAACTTTCGTAGATGCATGTGTGCAGGAAAGAAATGGCAAGGTAGCCGTAGACAACAAAGTGCATGTCCAGAAGGAGCATAAACGGGTTTGAACAATTTTTTAATTATCACGATATCAGAGAGTTTAACTGTGTGGACAGATGGTTTTCCAAATCATTTGGGTCATCATCATAACTTGTCAGGTTATACCCTCCATCTCTATGATATAGAAGATGAATGATGATACCTCTTCTTGCTGTCTTCCTTTTTGGTGGGTTGTAAACTTATGAGAGTAAAGCGTAGATGGATGGTTTAATGTTGATAGTCGGTGCAAAGGGATATATAGAGAGAAGATGGTTCTTCTACTTATGTAAGAACCATTTAAAAGAAAGAAAGAATGAAAAGAATATTCCATCTTACCCTGTCATGTCTTTTTCAATATCTGCATAGGATACTTCCTTTTATGAACGTCCAATAAAGTAGTGCTCTGAAAGCTTCTACCAGCATCCTTGTATCTTCATTCTTTGAACTCAAAAAATACAACAATCTCTGCTAATCATTCGGTTTTTTCCATCTTTAGTGGAAGTCTTTCTTTGTAAACTTGTATCTCACAAGCCTATATAATTCTATTCATATCCCCCCCCCCCCCACTTGGATGTTCCATAGCAAGCCTCTAGAAGCACCCTCATGAGAAACAACAGTAGCAACTTCTACCTCTACTTAAGATTTAGGCTCCTAAATAGCATGATGATCCACAGTTTTAACTACATAGGATAGTTCTAGATTTGCTTTAGCTTCTTTCTGTGCAATGGCTACCTCTGAAATATGTAGTGCTCTGTTTTTTTGCAATATCTACGTTTGGATGCTTTTGTGCTTCCTTCTCTATGACATCTACATCACCAAAGATTTTACTTGCGGCTTGTAGCTGATCAATGGAATCTCCATTCCCATGCACAATGCCCATAGGAACCTAAACATCATGTTCACCCTGAAGCCATGCTTTTTCAAGGGCATACTAATGTGGAAGGCTTCTTGTGATCCAAACATTAGACTTGAAGTGTTTCCTTCTTTTGATGTTGAATTAGAATTGTGTTTTTGTCATCGAACTCCCCATCACAATAGAAACACACAACTTCTGGTGGTGCCCCCTTCTTCTTTTTCCCTACTAGTTTAGTCAAGCTGGACCATAAAGACCAGAAGAAAAACCCATATGCCCCCCTCCCTCCCCCCCCCCCCCCCCCCCCCCCCCCCCCCTCGGGAGTTTTCCACATGCAGAGCAACCTCCTTCTCCATGCATCCCTCGAGCTAAATTTTTTTAAGATGCTTTGCATTATGGTCCTATGTATGAGCTGACGACATTAATCCTTGCCTCACTCTATTCTCAAACTAAAATATGTACGAACTCTCAAGCCTTTATCATAGGACAAAGTGCATTGATGCTTCTAAAAAGAGTATTCATGCGAGGTATACCCTTGTCATTTGTTGTCACGAGCAAAGTTCCAATAACATTCATCTTCACACAACCAAGGAAAGCATAAAGATTATGAAATCGTGATGACATCCACCGCCTTTGAACCTGTGTTGCCTTCGACTGCACCACCACCAATTTTGTATCTGCAAGTCTCTATAAAATCCAAAGACTACGAGAGTCATGTGCAAGGGCTATCGAACACATGTTCCTATGCATGGCCATGTAATGGGCCCTATTCATGCATACTCTAAGTGCATCCAAAATATAATGGCGCAACTAGAAACTATCTGCAACATTTTGATAAAGAGCCTTCTAACTCATTCTAAAACTCAAATCTTCTTCATGTATTTAAAACTCATTTAACATGCAATTGGATGTGCAACTAAGGACTTCAAAGCTTTATGTACATACATCTTCAAGCATGCATAGTCTAGATGCAAGCATTCTCATTCATGGTGGAAATATGGAAATGATTCTCATGATTTCTAAACAATGAATATCACCACTCATAAAGCTACTCATAAATGCAATCACTCTTATCTTCTCTCATCTTCACTCAACCTCGACTTATGATTTTCCATGACATTCACATGTCCATTTTGTTTTGCAAATGAAAGTGCACCTATGAGAATTAAAACATGTTCTCTTTTGAACTTTAAAATATACACACTTTAAACGCAATGCAACTAGAAATGGTGCAAAAAAAAGAACTCAAGGCTTAATCGAGATAACTATTGGTGAAGATTTTCTCAACTCCACATGGTTACCTTCTCCTTCATCATCACTCAATCAAGTCCTGCACTCATAAAAATCTAAACAAATGATGAGAAATATTTAAATCAAAATAACATTATATACATATATACAAAAAATCTTGATAAATGATCCAATTCTTATTGTTGAAATTTTGTTGAAGAACATCCTCTATCAAAATATCACCAAAGAGTTGTACTACATCAAAAAAAAAACCTTCCAATATGTAAACAAACATAAGCAATTTCAAAACTTTCAAAGATATCACTTGATTTAGTTATTGACATTGGTGGTTGCCAACTTGCAAGCTTTCGATCCTTGGTGTTATCTCCTCAGCTCTCAAAAGTTTTGCTGTAACAAAACATAAAAATACTTACAAACATGTGTATACACAAGTTCCTATATTATTTTCCTCCAAAGGAAGCAAATATTCAGAGATACAACCATCAATCATCTCCTCATCTACTAGAATATTCCTAGCTCAATTTGAAACTATTCTAGAACTTCTGTTTCAATCACCTCTCTATCTTGAATATTCACAGGCATAGCAAACAAATAAGTGAACATAAAAATATAAATCGAGGATTGATCTAAAGGTACATTTTGAGTTTGATTTGAATTTATATTCCTAGTTTGATTTGAATTTATATTCCTCATTTTATTTGAAATTATTCTAGTTGATGTTTCTTCCTCAATCATTACTCTCTCTATTGGGGTATTCAGAGGCATGGGAAACAAATAAGTGGAAATTAAAATATAAAACAAGGACTGATGTACATATATACTTCTAACTCGCTTTAAAATTATTCTAGATGATGCATCTACTTTAGTAGAAGAGTTCACCTCCATGATTTCACAATTGGACTGTAGCTCTCTCTCTTCAATCGTGCCTGAAAGAAAAAAACCATTAGAAAATAAACCACACACACACAATGTCTAAATATACTAATCAACATGCATACATGCACACACACTTACTTTAATCAACACACATTTACTCACACTTCCGCATATTCACATTATTTGATATTTGATCACTCTTTCTACACATCTCAATCTTTGTGATTGGCATATCAAAACTGATCTTTTAATTATTATCGTTTATATACATTTATCATTTGGATCATGATAAATACTTTTTTGAGCTTCATCATCCTCAAGTAATGCATAATCCTTATTTTCTCTCTTCTTAAAAAGTTTAACCCTTTTCTCTACAAAACGTACTTTAAAGATGGTATTGTCTAACTCTTTTAAAACATAAGTATTATTGTCATTGACTATGTACAATGTAGGGGTAGAACCAACATCTCACCAATTTTCTTCTAGCTTCGTATTGTGTATCAAATGTGCTATCATATACTAGGACCCAATCATTTTATTGTATGTCTATTGGTCTCAATTGATTTTTTTAAATCAAAGTAGACTTTGTTTTTTATTCTGAACGTCTTCAACTTCTCCTTTGATTCTTGTAATCATAAATGCCCTTGCTTTAACTCATGCATTTTTAAACACAAAAGTTCTTGTTGAGATAGACTAATATCCCAAGGCAATATAAACCAAGAATTGATAGGGAAAATTGGTTTTGGCTATACATCAATTCAACTCGCATAAATCCAGTCGTATGCATGTAAGTCATGCAATCTGGAAAATGAAAGCACATATGGCCAGTGATGGATGTTTCCCTTACATGATTTTGCAAGGGATTTAACAATCCACACATGACCTAGCTCAATTTTCCATTTGCAACTCGATTGAATGTAGTTGTAAGGGCTAGCCGAATTCCATGTTTAGCAAAAAATTTCTCTGATAGGATTTTACACACATTAGGAGTCGATTTAGTTCTTTGCTCTCTTCCTTCCACATGATTTGTTAAATTATCTCTAGCTAAAGCTATGTAATGCATATTCTTCACTGCTATTGGCATTTTCACTAAATCAACCACCCATTTGTAGTGAATTCTATGTGGATACACCTCTTGCAAGTGGAAACATAATTTAATACATCAATATACAATCCTTTTCACTAGTACCATTCTCTTATATTTTCATAAGTTTCAAAAATTCCTTTGGGTCTTATCCACATAGTATCATGCATTTCTTACATGACTTGCCTTTGTAGTAATCGCAATCCTACAACTCTTTGACGATTCACAATCTTTCCTTCTCCATGTCTCCATAAATAGCCATCTTTTAGAAACAAGTTGGAGGCTTTTCTCCTAACATCTCCAAATCTCAATTGAAACCAATGGTTTCTCGAGCTAATTTGCTTAGATACTTCCCAACCTCTTTCCAAATTCCTTCATGGTAAGCTTCATTGAATTGTTCCTTTTTGAAGTTATTTGCTTCATATGTTCAAGCATATAATTCTTATTCTTTTTCATCATTTTCTCCTTCAATAGTTTTCAATATAGTTTGTGAGAGAATTTCAACAACTAGATTTGTCTTTCCTAAAATGTGAACAAACTTAGGATTAATTGAACTTACATAAGCAATCCATCAGAGCATTGTTATATCAGGATTAGAGAGGTTAACAAGCATACCAAGAAGTGGTAAATAGTCAGTTTCCACAATTACATATGCTTCAATGAAGTATTCTTTGTCAAACCTCAAAGATGTTGCAACTTCACACAATTCTCTCTTGATTTGCAGGAAATCCTTTTGTCTCTCATGTAAATTTTTTGCTCTGAATCATATAGCATATATATGTCTATTTTCATCATCTTGTCCTATTGTCCATCCTATGCCAACACTACTTGCCCACCCTATACCGTACTGAAAAATCTACCTTTTTTGGAATACGAGCCTGAACAAGAAGATTTTTCAATGATCTCATTGCTTTGGTGTGCTTTTCAATCCAAAAAAACATCTGTCTTTTTCTCAAAAGTTGATATAGGTTACTTGCCACATGAGCAAAATGTGGCATCCAAATATGATAAAATACACATGCTTCAAGAATTCATCTAACTTCACTCACATTGTAGCAAACATTAGGTAATTGATTAATTGCATCTATCTTTGCAAGATATGGTTTGCGTCCATAGTGATCACACATGTGACCAACTATTAATACCTCATTAACACCTAACATAGGTCCAAATGAACTTGTTCAGATCATTCTAGTATGTTTTCGCAATCTAATATGTAGTCTTTTAGAATTCCTACATCCTTCATCATTAAGTTGATTATCTTTCATACTCTCTTCACACCCTTTTATCAACACATCATAAAGGAATGGCATAGTTAGTTGAGGAATAAAATCATGCAACACACTATGCATTGCATTCATCATGTGTGCCACACAGTTTGTAGCTCCTTGTGGTAGCCTGAACATATGCACCAACCCTAATGGGGTCTTCATTGTCATAATGTCTCTACTTCTAGTGCCAATTGAAATTTGTCGTATCTAGAGTAGAGATCTCCCATGGGATAAATTACATGAAAAGCAAAGGCTTCTCCATAATCATCTCAAATTGGTCGAGTTCAAACATTCCTTATTGTCACTATATCAGAATATGAAAAACAATTAAAAAAACCTTGAATTTTCTCATTAGAACATGAAGAACAATCAAACAAACCTCTCATTTTCTCATCTTGTTCCACTCTATCAAAACATGAAAAACCATCAAACAAACCTCTAATTTTCTCATCTTGTTCAATCAATCCTTCCTTAATTTTTCTTTCTTTTTGTGCAATTATCTACATCAATTTGTGATTCATGTCCTTGCAGCTTATAGACTTTGACGCTCCTATATCACAAACAGAACATGAATTTTCTTACATCATGGTAGGAGGTGAGATTTCAATAAACCTCGTGGCACAATCATCTTGCTTAATCATGGCATGTTTATAAATTCTTGTTCAAAATGTCCAATAGGATTACTTGTCAATAACATTATATTAGGTGGATGATTAAAACACACATACATAAACTCAATGGACTTAAGTCCATCTGGAGAACATCATCATGAAGTACTTTAGGTAACCTTCTAAATTCATTACACTTTACTTTCATTTGAATAGTTTGGGACCATTGGAACTATCTCATTTATTATTGGTTCTTCAATGTATTGCCTCTTTTTCCTAAGACTATCAAGTATTTCATCAGTAAACTCACGTTTAGGGATTTCCAGTAAATCTATTAACGGAGTAGAAATAATTCTCTTAAGTATATTGTCATCAAGCACTTGCTTCAAATCCATTTGTTTCTCCAAATCTGAAACTAGTTTATAAGCAGGACCTTTTTTGGGTTCTTTCTTTTTTTCCTTAATGGTTTCTATCTCAGTCAGCTCCTAAATTCTTATCTCCCTTTTAACTTTGCCTTGTTACTCTCTTATTTGATCTCTTGTTCCTCTCTTATCGTTTTCACTTTTCTTCAACATCAGCCTCATATGCATACACAATAAATGCATGAAGAGAGGAATCTAAACTTGTTTGTGATTGAATTGTATCCCCAACCTAAGTGAATGACTCTACCAACCTTAGTGAATGATCGAATTGTATCCCTAACCTTAGTGAATGAAGTTAGAAAATTCTCCCATAATTTTTCGACCTTGTCATTTTGCCCTTTAGCAATTTTAAACAAGGAGCTAGATGTCTCATAGAACATTTCGCTAGAAGAAGCTTCAAAATATTTTTGCATTCCTTCTTTACCAAAATTGGAACATACTTGCTTCCCTATGCCAGTAGAGAAAATCCTGGCATCAATCCATTTCACAAGATTTTTAGCTCAAGGTTCTTGGAAAGATTCACAAACCTTGATCGCATGCTCCAAATTATCACATCAAATACATCTTTTGATAAATTCTTCTTTAGGTTCTTGCTTCTCTTTTATGGCATTAGATTTCTCTAATGTGGTTAATTTTCAACGCAGCTCTTTCATACCTTGAATGATTTCATCCATGTATGCAGGTGGAGCAACTAGTGGTCTAACCTAGGGATGAGATTCACTTCTGATTTCTAGGTTTGGATTTAGGTTATATTCAATCTCTTGAGGTTCCTTGACTTTCTCAATTCCTTCTCAACAAATTTGAGATTTCCATAATTTATGTGCGCAAGCATTAAAACATCTTCTCACACCTTATCTCATTTAGTAGGCAAACCTATTATTCCAAAAAACATCCTCAAGAAAATTCTCTATCTCTAAGGCTAAGGCTAGATCGACACTCTGAACCAAAGGCTCCACTTTGTAGGGAGCTAATGCATTTTGATCTGCATAACCCAATTAACTAACTCATTCTTCAATGTCACGTAGCCACTCTTCTGCTACAAGTTACTTATTAGGAGAAGCTATCGATTCTTTAAATGACCGACCTGTGAATGTTGTCAAGTCCTCTATAAAAAGTTCTTCCTTTGAGAGCTTCTTAAGTTCACCCCAAGTTTTTTCTTGCTCTTCAAGTGCAATAATTCTAGGTTTAATTCTTAGTGTAACTCCTCTCACAAAGTTAGATAATTTGAAAGTCATTACTTCCCCATAGAAATAGAACTTGAGGTCATAAGCATTTAAAAAACGTGATACATTTTGAGAATTTGATAACTCATGTTCTTTAACAATTGCTTCTACACTTATACCAAGTGCTCTTTATTTACTGTTGTGTTTTGGGTCATGGACAATTTCTAAGAATGCATTAATGGTTTGTGTGTCAAAGTCACCTTCTATTACTCTTCTTAGGGCTCCTTCTCCAATCTTGTTATTATCAAAGTAGACTTTCTCTTTGATTGATGACACCTTCAACTTCTCCTTTGCTTCTTGTAGTCCTTAATGCCCTTCCTCCAATTGTTGCATTCTTAGACAAAAAAATTCTTCTCAAGTTAGATTATATTGCAAGGCAACATAAACCAAGAGTGGACATGTGATTCTATTGGAAAAATTATCTTTTGGTTGTTCATCAACAAGGCTAGCATAAATTGAGTCATACACATACACCTCATGCGATCTACCAACAATGCAAATGAAAGGAAAAGTGGCGCATGACCTCCTTCATTTTTCCCATTGGCCTCTTGATTCAATGCAGTTTTAAGGGCTAATAAAATTCCATGTCTAGCAATATATTCCTTTGCCTCTAGTGCATCCAATTCTTCTCGGACAGCTATAATTTTATCCACCTAACCAGACCTCCAAATGACATCCTCTAGAAAGAATTTACACACATTAGTAGTTGATTTAGTTCTTACTCTCTTCCTTCCACATGATTTGTCAAATTATCTCTAGGTAAAGAAATATAAGGCATATTACTCACTCCTATTGACATTGTAACTAAATCAATCACCCATTTGTAGTGAGTTCTAGGTGGATACAAGTCTTGCAAGTGGAAACATAATTTAATACATCAACATACATTCGTTTGCACTAGTATTGTTCTCTTATCTTTCCATAAGTTTCAAAGAATCCTTTATGTCTTGACAACATAGTATCATACATTTCTTTCATCACTTGCCTTTGTAATAATCTCAATCCTAAAACTCTTTGAGGATTCACAATCTTTCCTTTATCATGTCTCCATAAATAGCCATCTTTTAGGAACAAGTTGGAATTTTTTCTCATAATATCTCTTAATTTGGTTTAAAACCAATGATTTTCTAGAGCTAATTTGCTTAGATACTTCCCAATATCTGTCAAATTTCCTTTATAATTATCTTTATTGAATTGTTTCAATCTGAAGTTATGCGCTTCATATGTTGAAGCATATAAATTTTTCTCTTTTCCATCATTTTTTCCTTCAATATTTTTCAATATATCTCATGAGATCATGTCAAAAATTGGATTTTCCTTCCCTAAAATGTGAAAAAACTCAAGATTTATCGAAACAAATCAATCACTATATCTACCTTATTTCTCATTTCAAGATTGTTTTTGCCAATAATTAGTTCTCGTTTCATTCCTATAAGTTTTAGCCAATGAGTGAGAAATTGCATGAAGATGGTGCAATAGCTTGATGTGGGGGACTATAATCCACCAATAATCCATCTTTAAAATGTCCCTTTGAAAAGGAATTCTTCAATGGCTGTGTCAATTTGTCCCTTCAAGAGGCCTTCAAAATTAGTCTTCAAACTTAGTCTTCAAAATTAGTCTTCAAAATTAGCCTGCAAAATTAGTCTTCAAAATTAGTGTTCAAGAAGTCCCCCAAATTAGTCATTAGAACTACTCCCCAACTTCCTCCTTCAAAATGAGTCTTTCAAAATTCCTCCTTTAGAATTAGCCTTAAAAAATTATCCCTTCAGATTTCATCTTCACAAATTTGTCTGTACAAGGTTGCCCAAAGTCGTACTCGGAATTCATCCATCTCATGGCATTTAGATTAATTCATCCTTCCAAAGGACATCAAATTGAGCTCATTAAATTATTCCTTCTAAAAACATTAAGGAGATTCACTATATTCATCACTCAAGAACTCATTTCCACCCATCAAAATTACTCATGAAATTCGTCTTCAAAAGAATCCAATTCATCCTTGGATTCTCATCAGAATTCCTCTTCTATTTTGAGCACCACAAGTTCAGGTCAAGTCACCACAAATGAGAATTCATTTCACCTCAAAATCTCAAGTATGTGAATTGGAAATTTCAATTTTCTCTCAACATTTCAAGGATATGAAACATCCCTTAGTATCTGAGATAAATCCTTCTTGGTAAGTCATATTAGAATCGCCACTTGACAATTGCAAATTCCTCCCTCCACATACTCCTTGCATTTTTCCTTCTAAAACTCCCCTGAAATTTGGTGTTGCTTGCCATGCCTAAATTTTCTACAGATGGAAACCCCAAATTTGCCAAATTTTATCTCCAATTTCCAAAATTAGTCTTTGAAAAAATCAATTGGGAATTCAACTTAGAACTAGTTGTAAGCGATAGAACTTGATCCGAGGTGGGTAGGTACAGAACTCTATGTGCTATCCATGCCAACGCATGACATGTTCTAGTTGATGTGCATCAAAATAATTATACAACTTATAAACCTGCATATTTTACAACAAAAAAAATTCACCCTTGTAGATTCTTCTGGCGTCAAAGCTCAAGACAAAATATTAATTATTCTGCTTCAATTAATTTGTTGAAATTTTCTTGGCTTAGCAAATTTGATTGTAGAGTTCATCATGAGTTTATCCTTGCATAAAAGTTTTTTCAGCCACAAAAATATGTCCTCCAAATTGGGCATGCAACGCATTAACTGTTGATCTTGGGATTTGATCCATAGTGGGGGACTTATAACTTGCCAATTCCACCAAATGATTTGATCCCTAGTAGGGGGACGTATTTGATTTGATCCCTTGATGGAGTCCACAAAGTCGAATTTGGCAAGATTCACGTTTCAGTGGACTTCAACATTCATGCTCTATCTCATATTATTCACAAAGGAATTCCAAACTATTCGCCTCTTCACCTTTTTTCCTCAGCATGCAGCTCATTAAGTTGGCTAGCTAGTCGACATGCTACTTTAAGTCGGTAACATGTTTGTATGAAATTTGGGCCACTCTTCTAAAAATTTCCCACTCTCCCTCCACTTTTCGTAGTCTAGATTGGTGCGTTTGTAGTAAGCAATGATGGTGTAGTAAATCATTGGATTTGGTTGAGACCCCTCTCTTGGCCTAGAGCTCTATATATAAAGTAGTTTGCATTTATTTAAGGATATATATGAGAGTGAAGGATCTACTCGAAAGGATATGTAGAGATATGTGAAGATGAGAGATACATCATCATGACTCAACTCTAGCTCTTGTCATTTTTTTTTTGTTCTTTTTGCGTTATTGTTGTTATGTCAAGTTTTACTTGGCTGTTTTCCATAGTGCTAATCCTTAGTTACTCTCTTCTCACTGGTGCAATTTTTGCACTTTAGACGAGGCCTCTCTATGGTGAATATATAGAGTTGGGGCTTCCTTGGTAGATGCTGACACTGAGATTGGGTCTTCTAAAATAGCTCATGTAAACTAGAGTTTTCACATTTCTTATGCAAGTCACTTGTAAAAATCATATATTGTTTGTATACCTTCTCTATGTTGAGTACTCTAGGTTCATTCTCTATAGTGAGTCTCTGGAATGACTAGACCTTTGTGCTCTTATTAATTGTATCTCTTCGCATACTAGCTAATTTTCAATCCTAGTAAAATGGACTTTCCATCATCTCTTGATCATCTCTGTAACTCTTATTCTATCTTTATTTCTCAGCTTATCTTCTTAAGCCACAAGTACCTACACACATTCATGTTAGATGGTACACTTCCCTAACAAGAACTCCCCTTGAGGAAAAGGATTACTAGAATCATAGACCTAGTTATCCCGTGTATAGTTTGTTTGCATGCATGGTGAGATACTTTCATTTTCTGTGTAAAAGGATACCCTAGTACCCCCTCTATGGTGTTCTCATGCACAATGTTGATAGAAACCTAGACTTCTCATTCACCCTCATGCCATGTTTTTTCAAAGGCATACTACTATAAAAAGCTTCTTGTGACCCAAAAAACTACACTTAAAGTTTTCCTTCTTCTAATGTTGAGTTAGAATTTTCCTTTTCTCATCAAACTCTTCATCACAGTAGAAACACCCAACTTTTGGTGGTGCCCTCCTCTTCTTTTTTCTTGCTATTTTAGTACACCTCGACCATAAAGACCAGAAGGGAAACTCATGTGCCCCCCCTGGGAGTTTTCAACATGCATTGTTGCCTCCTTGCCCACACGTCCCTCCAGCTCAATGATTGCTTTTCTTTTTAAGAGGCTTTGCATTACGCTCCTATGTATGAACTGATGACATTAATGTCTGCCTCACTCTATTCTCAAACTAGAGTGCATATGAACTCTCCAGCCTTTATCATAGGCTAGAGTATGCTGATCCTTCTGAAAAGGAGTGTCGATGTTAGGTATTCCCCTGTTGCTTGCTATAAAAAGAAAATTGCCAATAACGTTCAACTATACACAAGCAAGGGAAGCATAAAGATTATGAAATCCCATGGCAATGTGTGCGAAGTCAATCTACATGATCATCTCATGCTATTCTAACAAACCACATGGGCTCATTACAATATGACACTCTCATAGTTCATGCTAGAGGACGTAGATAACTTTTATTGAAAGTCTTTTCTAAAGTGGTTTCGTATGCTAAAAGTCCATTTGGTTTTAGGGATTGAAAAAGAGATTGAGTAGGAATTCGATGATCTTTTTGAGCACGATGATAGGTGTATAAAATGCAAAGCAGCATCGAGATGAAATCCCTCAAGGAAGTGTACACCAAGATTTTTTTTCGTGTTCATTTCATTGATTTTCTGGTTATAGTGTGATGTTTTGGCTACAAAGGGTTACAAATTGTTCATGTTTTGGTTGATGTGGTTGATTATGAGATGAACAACCATATCAATTTTCGTATTCTAGACCTGTATATTTATAAATAACTCATTAACTAACTTCTAACCCTTGAAACCCCTTAGAAAACCAAAACTTAACCCTTAAAACCCTAGGTTTGACCATTAGAAACCCAGGTGAAAATATGAATAAAACTATTAATCAACATGTTTGACATTAATCATAGGTAAACCCTAACTTTCAATGATTGAAACCCTAGGTTCGAGCCTTAGTTTTTCCATTTATCCTAAGTCTAATCTTTTAATTGAATTGAATCTTGTTTATAGGTGTGAAAGCAAACCTTAGTCCAAAAATAGAAAGGAAAAAAAGAAAAAAATAGAAAAAAATGGAAAAATTAAAAAGTGAAAAACCAAAACTGAAACAAAAGATAGGATTTTCCAAAAATATTAAAAGAACATGGAAGAATTTTGGAAATAGAAAGTTTCAAAAGAGGTTAGAAGATTCTAGAGAGAAGTGCTAAGTGAAAGCCTATAAATAGATGATCAAAGCCATGTGTTTCTGCCAGTGGAACGTCTCTCGAGGTTCTAGTTGATCTTTTTCAGATATTCTACGAAGTAGAGACTTGAAGTTTTGAAG